>CM047527.1:17148026-17180526 GCA_026122265.1 Ammodytes dubius
GCTGTCGGATGATCAGGAGTTCACCTCTCTACCGACGCTCGAGCTGCAAGAAGAGGAGAACAGAGAATTGTTAAATAAAGTTAAAGGTGAAGTAAGTGGTTTATTTATGTTAATATAAGTGTTAAATCGCTCTTTATTCATACAGTGATCACTTACATAATGTGCGCGTTTCATAAAGCCGATCTCTCAGTCAGCTGCTCTGCATATAATCGGCAAATAAACGTATTGCCGGTGCACGCCAGAGCGACACATGGGTGAATGTTTATGCGCCTACAATGGCGGAGCAGGTAAAAATCCTTCCCAATGTCTGTTTTGATGGTTTTTAATCATGTTTTATCACACTTATGGATTTAAGATGATGCTAAATAACTCGCTGCTTGAAGACCGCAGTGCATTAATGTGGTGACGTAGGGACGAGCGAGGGGACTGCTAACTGCAGTAACTGACAGGAAGTTAGCTAAAAGAACCATTCCGCTTACAGCACCTTTAAGAAGTGGATGGCTTCCTGATAGATTAATATATTTGGCCCAGTACCCAACACTTTAGGTCTTTAAAGGATTGTAGATCTAGAATGACAATGGCATACAAATAATGTAGTTCAGTTAGGCCTAATAATTTAAATTAAAAATATGAACTGACCATCCTGTTTTATGAAGAAATTGATTTTTCTTTTCAATTCCTGTAAACCAACTTTAGTGCGAGTATTCTCTGGAAACTGTCACATCTAACCCACACATGTGACATGTGTAGCACAACCATCACCAACTTTCAGTTCATACTTCCTGTATGAAAGATATGTTTCTATCAGACAATAAAAGCACGTTTAATTATTCTTTGTAGCAATAAATAAAGTAAAAGTATATTGTCATAGAAAACTAAAATAAAAATAAAAATATTTGAAGTTATTTGATTCAAGTTCCATGTTTTTTAGTTATTCAATGTCAAATAAAAATATAAAATAAAATATAAATATTAGCACAAGACCACAATACATTAAGAAGGAGTACTTCCTGTATGAAAGACATGTTTCTATCAGACAAAAAAAAATCAAGTTTTATTTTTATACTTTCTAGCAAAACAAAACAAGTATATTGCTAAATCTATAACTAAAAAAAAATAGTTTTGATGCAAGTTCCATGTATTTAGTTATTTGATGTCAAATAAAATGAAAATCCATAATAATAATATATATATATTTTTTTTTAAGGATATTTTTTTGGCATTTTTATGCTTTATTGATAGTGTAGAGACAGAGTTGAAATGGGGCAGAGAGGGGAGTGACATGCAGAGAACGACCGCGGGCTGGAATCGAACCCGGGTCCGCTGCTGGCCGAGGCCCATGGGGGGGGGCGCCCTACCAACTGAGCTAAGGGCGCCCCCTGAATAAAAAAGTGTTTTGAGTGAAGTTCCATGTATTTAGCTCCGTACCTTTGGCCCATTTCCTGTGTACATTCACACACAGGACGGTGAGTATGACGGCGTAGAGAAGGATCAGCAGGACGGTGCACAGCAGTCTGGGGACGGACATGAACGGAGGAGGAGACAGAGCTCTGGCTGGGAGGGAGAAACATACAAATGAATGATTGGATAAAGGTAGAGTGATTCTGGAGAACGCTTGTTGTCAAAATCTCCTCAAGATTATCTATCTATCTATCTATCTATCTATCTATCTATCTATCTATCTATTACATACAAGTCACTGCTGTGTTGCAAGATGCGATCAAAGGTTTTGTGAAGTCAGTTTTGTGAGTAAGGCAGTGCAGCAAACTCTGTTCACTGCTATGTCTGGCATGATCGTCAGAATTGTTGATTAAGCCTATTAGCTCCGCAAAACTCTCTCTGGATTTCTCAGTACAACTATCCTATTTATCAACCAAGTCACGCCACTACTGCTAGATTTTTGACCATGTTGCCTCACGGACAATTTGCATTTGACATCGGACTCAGAATCTATTGTTGGTTTCAAAACTTAGTTTGAAACGTTTACTGTATATTTCTAAAACTATCCCACACATACACATTGCATTCAGACATTACAGAATACCCTTTTCACCTCTAACAGCCAGCGAGCTCTCCGGCGACGCCCCCTTTACGGGATGTTCACACCTGTATGAGCCTTCATCAGACCTGGTCACCCTCTGTAGTGTAATCCCTCCCCTGTGTGTCCCTATGAAGACGCCATCTTTGTAGTAACTAGCCGAGAAATCCGATGTCAGATTTCTGCCGTGTTCTTTTCGGAACAGACACTGGAGCGTGACGTCATCGCCTTCTGTAACCGGGAGCGACGGGCTCTGGAGGATCACAGCATCTTTCTCAACGTCTGAAAACACAAAACCAAGACTTCAGAATTGTGTTCTTAATTAAAAAGGTGCTACGAGGAACTTTTAAATATTTCTGAAACAGTCAAATTTTTTACTCTGATGCTCATAAATTACATGTAACAGCAAACGAGACCATCAGAGCAAAGAATGCTATTTTTATTTAGTTTTTCAAAATGCCTTTGTCATGGGTATACGCTCACCCAGGAACAACAGCTGGCGTAGTAAAAACACTACCGCTTTTAGTCCAAAGGGGGCGCAAGAATGAACAAAAACTGGAAGTTCCTCGGAGCACCTTTAAAATGTTTATTGTGATCTTGACATTTTGTGTTAGTCAGTATCATCCACAAATATCTTTATTAGGGTTACGTATTATGCAGTTTTTCAGGTTCAATTCTATTAAAGGTGGAGTCAGGGATCATGGAGAATGCTTGTTGTCAAAATATTTTTTTTGCCAAATTCAGTAAATATCTCCTCATGTTCTGCTACATGTCTGTACTATGTGTGCTCTGAAACAAAACTTGTTGTTAATACACAGCCTAGGCTCTGTAAACTGTTAGACCTATGTAAACAAAGGGAATACAAGAGTGGCCCACCCACACAGTAGCTAGCAACATGCCTGTTTACAGAGCCAAGGCTGTGTATGAACAGTGGATTTAATTTAGCACACACAGAGTAGCCTACGGACAGGTAGCAGATCATTAGAATGTATTCACAGATTTTGACAACAAACAGAATCACTGACTCCACCATTGAAATACTAGTTAAATGAAACTTCCCAACACTGAATATGTATAAGTAAAAAAATGTGTTGTCACCAGTCACTGTGATGTTGATTGCGTTGCTGCATTCTCCGCGCTCCGACTGGCACCAGTAAACTCCGGAGTCCAGCGGATAGATATTATCGATAGTGCACGTGGACCCGCGAGTCATTCCCCAACCGGAGCTGCTCGGGTCGGCGGTTTGATACGAAGTGTTTCTACTGAAGATCCAACCGCTAGAGTTCCCCGCCACAGCAGCACAGGACAGGTCGACTCTTTCATACCAGAAGAACTGAGCTCTGTCGGGCTGGATGGTTAGTGTGGCCGAAACTGAAATATACAAAAAGAACGGGGAAGAATTATTAGTGTTGTATGTGATTGTGAGGCTAAAATGTGTCTAGATTTGATATGAAGTTGTTTGGAAATGTGATTTTTCTTCTTATAGTCAAATTCTTTTTGAGTCACCAATCCAAATATGACTATTCAGAGTACAGACTCAGCTATAAGTGACCACCTTAACGCTAAACACTTACAATATGAATAAATAGTTGTTAGTTATTGTTGGTATGTTGGAACAAAGTGGTTAGGGACAGAGCAAATTAAACTCGAAAAATCAGGAAGTAATCATGACAGTAAAAGTCTGAGAACCAGTATTTTGTAATAACAATTACACCAACAGAATAATGGAGGAGGAGGAAAGTATATATATATAGTAGTAATATATGATTTTTAACAAACAATCAAATAATAATAATGTTCTACATTTTTTTTAGACATTTCCAAATCCTCAACAACAAACTATGTTGGACGGAGTCAAAATCTCAAATCTCAAATGGAATTTAAATAATATTTTTAAATAAATTATTTTCAAAACGGCTTAATCCAGGATGAAAAAGCAAGTTGAACACAAAACTGTTAAAAAAAAAGTTAAATTTCTCACGGAGTATTTGGCAGAATGAGGCGATCTCCATACTGTCTTGATTGTCGTCCGTTGTCTTTTCTCGGAAATTCAGTAGGCAGCCCACATCCTGACTGCTAAAGGAAATCACCTCAACTAAAAACTGCAGAAGTGAACCTATGTTGTGAAAAGCAAAAATCTCTTGTCTAAAACGCTACTTTCGTGTAGCAGCAAAGTAGTTTAAGACATTAAGAACAATGCTTTAGCCAAAAATGAAACTCACTCTTTTCACACCTACACAAATTCAGCCCTATGCTAGGTGGTAGAGACAGGAAAAGCAAGTAGCCTAACCAAAAACAATGAAACTACCTCACAAACCACAAGCCACAAACCTGAAGTCAGAATGGGTCCATATGATCACAACAGCAGTTCATTTTAAAGCTGCCCTGTTCACCTTTTCCGCCACCAGGGGTCAGAAAAACACAAGCGAACAGATAAATGGTATAGCTACATGTAGTAGCTTGCTCATTAGCAAACACTGTGGAAACCAGTGAGCAACCTCAGAATGGTCTAACACACTGTCTGTTTTTATTCCTTATATTTTTAAAAGGTGCTCCGAGTTTGGGTTATTTTTGCATCCCCTTTGAAAAAAAGCGGTGGTGTTTTTACTACGCCAGCTGTAGTTCCTGGGTGAGCGTTATACCCATGAAAAAGGCATAAAGAAAAACTATATAAAAATAGCATTCTTTGCACTAATGGTCTTGTTTGCTGTTACATGTCATTTATGATCCTCAGAGGCTGAATGAGACTGTTTCAGAAATATTTAAAAGTTCCTCGTAGCACCTTTTAGAAAGGGGACATTTGAAAGAGAGATTGCAGATACACTAATGAAATTTTTTAGCACATACTGTACATATGGGGACCGATCCCCACCCAATACTCAATCTAGTGTGAGCTACATTATAACAACTTAGTTCTATTGAGCAGCCTTTTAGTTGAACTGTGCGACTTCTAGTGTTGCTGCCAGGGTTCCAGAATGCATTAGGTGTGACTGTACAATATACAAATGTGCAGCTGTTTGTAGTGCAAAGTGGTAACATTTTATTTTCTTGACCGTTGACATGACACAGTTTAAAATTATTGTAAGAAAGTTTTCCCTGTAGACAAACCCACCCTCTAAAAACATGTAAGATATGTTCAAGTACAGCACAGAACGGACATCATATTTACAAATACTAACACTACACTCCCGACCACCTTATTAAGTACACCTGTTCAATTGCTTATAAAGACAAATAGCTAATCTGACAATCACATGGCAGGAACTCAATGCATTTAGGCATGTAGACGTGGTCAAGACAACGTGCTGAAATTCAAACCAAGCATCAGAATGGGGACGAAAGGGGGCTTAAAAAAGCTTGTAAACAAACAATAAATCATCTAGGTCATAGGGCAATTATTGCAGAGACAGAAGCTCCCACAATTGAGCAAATGGACTTAGTGATCTCCACTGATCAGATGTTCGAAGGCACAAGGAAAAGTCTTTCTCAGGAAAAGAAATGTGTAACTTTTTTTGCACCTGCAGAATAACTTAGTTAGTACCAGCTGAGACATTCAGCAAATGTTAGCATCTGAGGACAGCAGATGCTTAAAGCTTCAGGTTAATTTTCATGACTAGACTTTTTACGTTGGATGGCGGTGGAGAACACATCAGTTTTATCAGTTGAAAGAGGTTTTGAATCTTCGTTCTGGGGAAAGTCGTCATACATGGGAGGAATGATGTTGGTTGGAGTGGGTGGTTTTGGATCGTCGGCTCACAGCAAGACTGTGCTCCTCTTTGATGCCCTCAGCCTGGTATACTGAGTTCAAGATATTTTCTGGATTCTCAATTCCTGCAAGTTTGATTGAATTTTTCCCGGGTATTTCTTCATATTTACGTCCCCCTGTATGAAGACAAAAAATATGTTCCGTTAGCACTTGTTTCATTTCAGTTTAAGATATATAGAATAATGTTTTATCATACATGCTGTACTAATGGACCATTGCTGCCGTTTGCCACTAATAACTATTTGGTCTGCTGATTTAAATTGTCATGGTCTGTCTGTGTCTTGTCTTGTTTTGGTGGTTCCCTGTGTTTCCTGTTTTATTTTGGTATGTCTGTCTTGTTTCTCCCCATGTCCTGTCAAGTTTCCCTCCTGTGTGATTACTGGCCCCGCCCTGATGTGTTCCACCTGTTCCTCGTTGTCTCCTGTGTCTGTTATATATAGCCCTTGTCTATCCTTTGTGTTTTGTCGTAGCATTGTGGTTGTTGGTGGTCCTGTGTGTTACCTGTGTCTATGTAGCCTAGCCTTTTTTGTCATTTTTGAGGAGAATAAATTATCCTTTACTTGAAACTGTCTGCATGTGGGTCCTACTGGCCTGCCTGCCACCTGCTAACCATAACATAAATGGCATGTTCAATAAACAGACAGACAAACATTGGTGCTTCCATTAGAACTGTCCGACGGTTCCTGTAAATGTTAAGCTTTCAAAAAGCAGAGAAGTCAGCTGTAGTTTCACCAAACATGCAGTTTTGCATTTGTATTACATTTTCAACATGTGATTTAAGTTGATCTGTATCTCTGTCTTTGGGGCCACCTAGTGATCCGCACACAGTATTTTTCCCCATAAACAGACTTATTCCATCAATAGAATTTGAAAAGCTGCAATGATCATTAATATTCTACACACGTCTTAGAGGTATTTGGCTGAATAAGCTAGTGATAGTCATTTATTGTCTGTTGTGTTATGTTCCTATCCATCAAATAGTGAGTTAAAACAATGGTGATTGAGCATATGACCCACTGATGAAAGCGCCTGTATTTGCTGCTTTGCCCTGTTATACTATCAGAGGAGGAGCTATGTCGTATTAACCGCAATTCTTTTACTCAGGACATGGGGGCTTCACTCAGTAGTACTGACTTCAGACCTGTTTGCATTCCAGTACATCTAGTAGTTTTTGTAAATTTAGTTTGTATGTCTTATATACAGTCTATGGTTTGTATAAAAAAACGTGGTCCTAGGTCCCACATTTTCAAAATTGATGAAAAGGTCTTCCTGCTCTACTGTGTGTGCTGCCGTGTTTGAAGATCCCGATTTTTCACATGCAACCGAACGCAGCATGCTCGTCTGGGCGAGTGTTGCCACTGCCAGTATCAACTGCTGTAGCCATACAGATTTGCTCTGTCTGCAATTCCCATAACTTCTGGGTTACATTGTTGGATCAGAATACACAGAGAAGGCATTTTGCATGTAAGAACTGCCAATACACTGACTTCATGCAGTCAAATATGTTCGGTTTTGAAAGAAACCCTGGCCAGAAGTGCCTGCAACTACATTTACAGCCACTAGGAAATGCCGGATTACAACTTTAACAGCTGCATAAAAATAACAAAAAGGTTCCATTTTTGCCAAAAAGGTACTGACTTACCTCGCTTGTGATATTTCACAGACAGGTATATGAGAATAGAAACTAATCCACATATAATTACAGCTTCTATAACAGCTATACTGATGGATGTGGTGCAGCAGCCAATGCAGTTTGCTGAAACGATAAGAAGTACATTAGAAAATATGTCAGAAATACAGTAAAAAACAGTACTCCACAAAGAGACCACTTTAAGCATTTGTTGTCAGATTATTAGAAGCTGCTCTCTGCCTTGCACCCTTATTAAGTGGCACAGCACTGTTGTCATCGGTTACGTCCGCGGCCCCAGAGCCCCATACATAGGGCTCTGGCCCGCCCATATCAGAAAGAACGATTTGATTGGTAGCTCAGGATATCTTGACATATTTAATGAGCTTCAATGGAGAGTGTACAGATCAACAGGTGCAGCAAATTTAATTTGCCAGCGCCTAGCGGCAGGTCTGGAATTCGACAATTTGATCGAAGGAGCCCGATTTAGTGCCAATCTTATGGTAAACTAATGCCAGGCTCACACTACACGACTTTTCACACGATTTGACAGTTTCACATTTCCAATGTCGGACTGAAATCACTGCATATGAAAACACAACATCAGCACATATGACAAGAGCAAAATTCACACTCCTGTCTCTCTCTTTCCCACTCCTCCAAAATCCGATTTAAAATGCATCTAAAATAGGCATATAAGGCTAACCCTATCATTTGTGTGCAACTTCAATGGGGAATAAAGACTAATTCACAGATAACAATACATATGTATTAGACAAATATTGATCAATATATTTTCATAGTGACACATGAGGTGCCGAATCAGCCTGATACCAATTAAATATTGCGGTCCCATCTGTGCCGGATCCTGCCAGAACAACATCCGGCACAGATTAAGCCCTGTGCCCAGATGTCTGTAAACAAAGGGTAAGTAAACAACACCGTAGCCAGCGACATGCCAGTTTCCAGATCCTTGGCTGTGTATTAACGCTGGATTTTTTTTTCAGTGCACACAGTACAGACAGGTAGCGGATGGTGAGGAGATGATAAAAAACTGATCTTCACAACAAACATTCTCCAGAATAGCTGAATCACTCACTCCATCTTTAATACATGGATAAGAAATACATAATTATGTGGATGAAATGTGATATATTTCAAACACATGTTATTATTGGTGCTGGAATAATCTCTGGTTATTAACCTACAAATGATTGCAATTAGAAAATCAAAAAAAACCCAATTGGTCTACATTACTTTTAAGGCTCCAATATACCTGGTATGTAAATCACTGTGACCCTCCAGAGGTTTGGTTCACGTTGGTGAACTTTGCATGTGACGCTGTGATGAAAAGACAAAAGTTAAAAGTTTAGACAGGACAGAAGCCGGGTAGTAAATATAGATCTCTTGTAGTAGGAGAATTCAACTGAAACTCAACCTTTTGGTGGGAGTCTGCAGAGTCACTCTCCTTGTGACCTTGAAACACCCGGTGGAATCTTCAACTCTGATTTGGTCTTGAGCTTCGATGTATTTTCTCTGGTCATCAAGAAATGTAATCTCCGGCTCCGGGAACCAGCAGTTTGCTTCACACTGCAGAGTCACTCCACCATCCACAGAGGGAACGACTGAGAGTTTTGGATCAGAAACTGCACATATGGAAACAAGACATTTGAACTTTACATCCAACAACAGCTTCATATAGTAGTACATTAGGGTTCAGTCAGGAATACTTTAGTCAAAATAGAAGTTTATTTCAATAAGCAGAATACTTTGCAGTAATTATATTTGGTTGTATGGTTCTGATCTGGGATCTCCACACCCTCCACACGCACACGTGGAAAGCTTTTAGACAGAGAGAGCCATCCCTCTGACCTCCATGAGCTACTGTCTGTCTGTCTGTCTGTCTGTCTGTCTGTCTGTCTGTCTGTCTGTCTGTCTGTCTGTCTGTCTGTCTGTCTGTCTGTCTGTCTGTCTGTCTGTCTGTGTGAGAGACATCCCTCTGTCCTCCATGAGCTACATGGATTACCGAAGGTGAGGAGATCTGCAGCAAGCTAGGGTTCAGAACGGAACAAGTGTCAATGACAACAGAAATTACATTGATAGACAAATACAGTAAACAAGGAGGTGGTGGGGTGGAGGTGGGTTGCAAGAGCTTGCAGAGGAAGCAGCACCAGTAGGCAGGCTAGAGCAGCTTAAATGAGGCGCCACTTCAGTGGATGGCCAATGGGATGCTGGGAGCGGAAGCTGGCTGTCAGCTGACGTGCAGAGTTTGACAGCCGTCTTGACTCCGTATCCTGCCTGAACTAATGCTACGCTCCATTTTTGCTATACAGTATGAACAATACCTCAGTTAGCAATGCATGGGAGACAATAATCTAGCTGCATATCTTGAATATATTTGATTGGACATACATACCCACAACGAGTCCCACTTCCGCTTCCTTCTCATCAACTCCCTTCCATATCGTCTTGCAAATGAATGTTCCGTTATCTGACAGCCCCACGTTGGAAATCCTCAGAGAGATGTTTCCTTTCCTCAGTTCGTTCATGAAGAGGTTTGTCCTGAACTCGAAGTCAGGATGCTTGTCCTGGAAGCTCTCACATCCGTCCCGATATACTAAGGCATATTTGTCTTTGACTTCATCTTTGGACCACTCCACTGTTAAGAAGTCTTGCCAGGGCAGTGTGCTTAGGCAGGGCAGGACGGCTGTTTCACCAACAGAGGCAAAGATCTTCCACTGTTTACCAGAGGCTTCTCCTGGGAAAAAAAGGGTTTTGGGATGGCAATTTACTTCATATTTTTATTTTTTTAAATTTTCTTTACAAATCCTACATACAGTAATACGGAAAAAATGGCCACCCCTGCCGTGAAAAGCACCTCCTATTGCGCATTTGAAGATGGTTGCCTTAAAGCTATAGTGCGTAACTTCTTTTCATTAAAACTTTAGTTATGGAGTCAACCAAAAACAAGTGATTATTAGGATATAACAGGTCTATGCTGAAATGTCCACAAATGTATGGAAAACTTACTCAATTTATTAGCATCCGTCCCGTAACTAAAGTATGTGCTTTAAGTATGTGAACCTCTTGAGCCTTTTGGAGTTTTATTGAGTTTAACCATTATTTATTCATTTTTATCAATACCAGTATTTGTTATATTAAATAACAGGTGTGTGTTTATCAACTCAACATACTTTTTCCACCGGAAATCAATTGTGTAGTCAAAGGATTAGGATAAAACCAATTATTTGCCAACTTTATGTGCAAAAGTTTGTGAACCCTGAGCTGCATTGCTTAAATTGAGCAGGTTAACACAATCAGATGGGCCAAATTGATTGATGAAATAGACCAATGTAATGAGAGATCTTTAGTGAAGAAATAAGCCGGCACCCGATAAAACCGATCAAACCAGGTCAGTTTAGGCTCACCAAAGTGAACCCATACAGGTCAGACATGCCAAGAGGAAAGGAAATCTCAGAGGATCTCAGGAATTGTGATGTTGCACATTTGTCTGGGGACAGCTATAAATTAATCTCAAAAAAGTTTGAGCTCCATCGGTCCACCGTGAGGCAAATCATCTACAAATGGAGAGCTTTAAGAGTGACTGAACATCTGCCTGGAAGTGGACTTTCTTCAAAAATATCCTCAAGCGCCACAAGAAAAGTGATTTTTCAGTTAAAAGCCAACCCAAACATTACATCTAGTGATTTGCAGACCTCTCTTGCAGCAGCTGGGACAGATGTGCATGGTTCCAATAAGAAGAAAACTCAGTCAACATGGCTTTCATGGGAGGGTTGCTGGGGAAGCCTCTGATCTCAAGAAATACACTGCCCGTCACAACATTGCCAGAGAGCACCTAGAGAAACCTGTTTTCTGGAAGTCTATTCTATGGACAGATTAGACTTAATTTGAACTGTATGGTCATAACCAAAACCACCATGTTTGGGCGAATATGCAACACTGCCTACCACCAAAAGAAACTTCTCCCAACAGTGAAGCATGGTGGGGGAAACGTTAAGATATAGGCCTGCTTTTCATGACCTGGACTACTCCACATAGTCCAGGGAATCATGAATTCAGAGGAATATTTAAACTAATGAAGTTAAAGCTCTGCCGAAAATAGACCATGCAACATGATAATGATCTGAAGCATTTCAGCAAAATGACAGAGGAATGGTTGAAGAAGCAAATTGTGTTTCGTGTTTTGGATTGTTCCAGTCAAAGTCCAGATCTTTATCCAATTGAAATGCTGTTACTGGACCTCACTCAACTGGCTGCCATCCTCAAGGAGGAGTGAGCAAAAATAGCCCAAAACAGAAGTGAGACTAATTGAAAAAGGTGAAATATCCACTGCGTCACCTGCAATGTTCACCAACGTGAAACAAACCTCTGGAGGGTCACAGTAATTTACATACCAGGTATATTGGAGCCTTAAAAGTAATGTAGACCAATTGTTTATTTTTTATTTTGCACCGATATTTTACTTTTTTGTTAATAGATCTCTTTTGTTAAATTAACGATGATAATATATCATTGATTTGTGTCTAAATCCATTATTTGAAAAGTCAATGTTATGAATTGGAGTATAAATTATCATCTGTAAGTCTATAGTTTAGTATTTAATAGGAAAATAACGGAATATCTCTGTAGGGTTCACAAACTTTCGAGCAGCACTGTCGGCCTACCCTCTTAATTATTTGATTTTATGATGACAGAAACGGGGGGTGCTCGGCATCGGCAGCGACTGACACTCGTGACGCCTGCTTGCCTGAACCACACAAGGGGCTGAACCCATTCAAAACCTGAACCAGTGACCTAAAAATCAGCGTTTGAACGATTAGAGACAGGAATTTTGTCAATACACAGGTTTTAAAGTCTCGCGTGTATCCCACGGCATAGCCTACACACGCGCCTTAAGTTGTTTACTCCCCCATCCCCTCCAAACATATTTATTTTAACCAAAGGCGACTAGCTTACTCTTCCCAATTTCACAGAATCCGCCACACTTCTCTGAACAATACCTGCATGTCTAATGTGGCGACGAAAACTAAACACAGAAGTATAAAAACACAAGTAGCCTATAGATAGAAAGATACAAACCTTCATCCAGACTTGCGCAACAGGAGAACAGGGCGGCGGCGAACAGGAACAGTCTGCGAGCCATGGTAGAAAAAACTAACAAAACAAAATAAACTAAATCAAAAAGTAAAACTACTGATCTATTACCAGATAAAGTTGCTAAATTAATTGAGTAACCTATCTGAATTTAGACAACTGGATCCATTGTTCCTGTACACAGGGCAGACCGAAACTGACTGACAGACGAGTCCCACTTTATTGTTAAAGTTTTTACTTTCGATTTTTGGGCCCCGATGAAAAATGCCCCCATTAAAAATGGTTAACAAACTACAACTGTTGTCTAATTGCTACAGAAGAAGGCTAATGCGAAAAGTTACACTTGTCATTCCATCACTACCAGATGAAAGATGGATAAATGACGTCAGATTGAGTAGAGGGAGGTCAGCCCCATAGACAGCTCCAAATAATTTTTCAAAAAGAGCTATTTTTGGGTTAGATAATTGGACATATTTTCATCCCTTTTAACAAATAAGTAAAGCAGATATCAAGGAGGGAAAGTTTTGTGCCTTATTCACTTTTATAGAATAGGGCACAAAATCTCCAACTTCCTGCCTATGAGCAATATGCGAATAAAGTAAATTACCTTTAATGGGCCTCGGCCGGCGGATCATAAAAATCAATTTGATTATGAAAATAAAATGCAAGGTTAAACATCATAAGTGGACTCAATGTAAAAAAAAAAAATAATAATTCTTACAATAAAACTCACTGTGGATGTGAAGTGTTCCTCAAATAAAGTGGATAATAAATATATTAAAGTAATTTACCTCTGCTGGAGTTCAAAGACAGTGACTTATTAAGAGCCTCACAGATACACAATGATTGGTGAGAAGGTTGTTTTAACATTAAGTACATATGACTGGAAGAAAGGGCGTTTAAGAAAAGCTTGTAAACAAACAATGAATCATCTAGATCATAGGGCAATTATTGCATAGACAGAAGCTCCCACAATTGAGCGATTGGACCTGGAGATAAAAATAAAGTATTTAAAATATTTAAAAAATTCTCCCCATGATCCTTTTTTGTAATGTTTAGCTCTAAATCTAGTTTTAAGACTAAAAACCTAATAGTATTATAGTACTCACTGGCCACTTGTTCAATTACTTATGACTAAGTTTTCCCCATAGTCATAAGCAAATATGACTATGATAGAAATAGCGCCTCCTTATCACATGGCAAGATATTAATGCTGGACAGCATTAATATCTTTTTTTTTTAAGATTATTTTTTGGCATTTTCAAGCTTTATTAGACAGTACAGAGTTGAAATGGGGAGAGAGAGAGAGAGAGAGAGAGAGAGAGAGGGGGGATGACCTGCAGTAAAGGTCCACGGGTCGGATTTGATCCCGCGACCACTGCAACGAAGGCCAGAGCCAATATGGTACGCGCTCTATCCACTACACCACCAGAGCGCCCTATAACTCCAATTATTAAACTGATGCACTCATGACATCTAGTGGCTGGAGTCTGGTACTGTATGTAGGTTAACAAGGCCTACAGCCAAATAATGAACCAAAACATATTGCAGATATTGTATATTACTCCCTAAACGTCATAGTTAGAAGGATTATGTGGTTTTGGCTTACAGGGGCTTTTTTAAGTCACTCTTTTCAGACCAACACAAGCCTGAAGTCTGGTCTAGAGCCTAGTCAGCTCATAAAACCACAATTCTACTGTATGAGTGTGATAGGAGTCTTCTCATCGAACTCTCGAAGCAAAAAAGTTGAATATGTTAAACTACTCATTTCAAAAGTGGAAATGTGACTGACCCTTTGCCCTTTCAACCACCATTTCTTTTCCATCTTTTTGATGATACATCTCTTGGTCAAAAGTCAGTTGAATGCACTTGTTGAAAATACATGCCAAAAGAATGTATTAATGATAAGAGATTTAATTTACTCCTTCACAGCTATTTTTTTTTTAAATGCAAAAGGTCTAGGGCAAGAACTCGTACATCTCTTCTCAACCCCGCCTGGAGATCGCAGTCTTTGCTTCACATTTACCTTCAGTCTGAACAATGTCCTTAGAAATCTTTTATGAAGAGTACGCCAAGTTAGTCTTTTATTTTATTTAGTTTTTTGTTTGAAAAAAAAACACATCTAAAAATAAAGTATTTAAAATATTTTAAAAATTCTCCCCATGATCCTTTTTTGTAATGTTTAGCTCTAAATCTAGTTTGAACAACTTAATAATATTAAGTTTGTTGTCACTAGTATCATACAGCCTTTTAGTTGAACTGTGTGACTTACTTCTAGTGTTGCTGCCAGGGTTTGGTAGAAAGTATTAGGTTTGACTGTATAATATACAAACGTGCAAAGTGGTAACATTTTATTCTCTTAACCATTGACATAATGACACAATTTAAAATGACTGTAAGAAAGTTTTCCCTGTAGATAAACCCACCCTTTAAAAACCTGTAAGATATGTTCAAGTACAGCACAGAACGGACATGATATTTACAACAAACACTAAATAAAAAAAATTCACATTAAGCCGCTAGTGTGCAAAAACGACTTTTAGGTTTTTAAGACTAAAAACCTAATAATATTATAGTACTCACTGGCCACTTTATCAAGTACACTTGTTCAATTGCTTGTAAAAACAGATAGCTAATCAGTCAATCTCATGGCAGCAACTCAATGCATTCAGGCATGTAGACGTGGTTAAGACAATTTGCTGAAGTTAAAACCAAGCATCAGAATATGGAAGAAAGGGCGTTTAAAAAAAGCTTGTAAACAAACAATGAATCATCTAGATCATAGGGAAATTATTGCAGAGACAGAAGCTCCAACAATTGAGCAAATGGACTTAGTGATCTCCACTGATCAAATGTTCGAAGGCAATAGGAAAAGTCTTTCTCAGGAAAAGAAATGTGACTTTTTGTTTTTGCACCTGCAGAATAACTTAGTTAGCACCAGCTGCATAGTCCCGAAAGGTTAAACATGTTTATCCCGGCTGAGTCGTTCACCTCAGATTTCAGCATCTGGGGACAGCAGAGGCTCTGAAAATTCAGGGTCCTTATCCACACTAGACAGGGATGAAATGGTGCTTAGACGTTGACGCTTGGGTATGTTTTGACGAGACGGAGATCGAGACAGAGAGTGGACACTGTGCCCTTGCTCTGAAGTGGATGCTGAGGGAGAACCGGGTGGCACATCAATGTCATCAGTTGAAAGAGGTTTTGAATCTCTGTGTCGGGGTGCGCTGTTAACTATGGGAGGAGTGATGTTGGTTGGAGTGGGTGGTTTTGGATTGTTGACGTTGGGAAGCTGGTGATGTTGGTTCACAGCAGGACTCTGCTTATCATTGATGACCTCATCCTGGTTTCCTGAGTTCCCGTCAGTTTCTGGAATCTCAACTGCTGTACTCCTGTTTGTTGATCTCCAGAGTACTTTTCCTAATTCACAACTCCCTGTTGTATGAACACAAAAAGTATGTTCTGTTAGCATTGGTTTCATTTCAGTTGAGGATATATATAATGTCTCATTACATGACTCGACTGTGTTTACTTCACATTAAAAGATTATTTTCTGTCAAAGCTTGATTCTCTTGTACTTTTGCTGGTGTTTGCAGCAAGCCTAACTGGCAGTTAGATTCAAACCGCCAGTTAGATTCAGCATTTATTGCTTCCCTTTGTCTTAGGTTATAGTAGAACTTTTTGGTTTCGGACTGTTGGACAAAACAAGACTTCGATAGATTACGTTTCTTAAGGAAAGAGGAGACTAGGAACAAATAACATGTTCAAAAAAATCAAAACTTAGTGTTGGTGTTTCACTTACCACAGATGCCATATTTCTTTTGTATGGGGATAACAAGTAATCCACATAAAAAGATGATCACTGCAGCAACTATAAAGTTGGATGCAGTGCACGAGCAGTTTTCTGAAATGATAAGTGGTACATTAGAAAATATTTCAGAAATATCATATACTCCAAAAATACCACCACCCATTTGTTGTCAGATTATGAGCTGCTTCTACATGCACTCCATGCTAAACACGTGCTGCCTATTTCACCAAACTAAGCATTGAAAGTAAGTCTTAGTAATCTCTTCCAGATAGGATATTCATTATTTTGTGGGTTGAAATGTGGTCAAGCATTAAGTCAAACTTTCTAGTGGATTGTTCAAGCTTTTCTACCTGGTATGTAAATCTGTAAATCTGCGGCTCTGGTCTGGTTTGTCTGTTGCTGGTGAACTTGGCAGGTGACCCTGTGATGAAAAGACACAAGTTTAGACTGGACAGAAGTTAGCTGAGGTAAATATACATAGATATACATAGATCATAAGTCTGAGTATTAAACTGAAAATCGACCTTATGGTGGCAGCCGGCAGAGTCACTCTCCTTGTGAACTTGAAACACCCGGTGGAATTTTCCTCCCTGTTTTGCTTGTCAGCTTCGATGTCATTTCCCTGATCATCAAGAAATGTAATCTCCGGCTCCGGGAACCAGCCGTTTGCTTCACACTGCAGAGTCACTTTACCATCCACAGAGGGAACGACTGAGAGTTTTGGCTCAGAAACTGCACCTATGAAAACAAGAAATTAGAAATGTACATCAAACATTGGCATCAGAGAGTAATATATCATGGTTGTCTTATACATGTAAACTGTATACAGTGGCTTGCAAAAGTATTCATACCCCTTGAAATTTTCTACATTTTGTCACGTTACAACCACATACGTACATTAATTTTATTGGGATTTTATGTGATACACCAACACAAAGTGGCGCATCATTGTGAAGTGGAATGAAAATGAAACGTGGTTTTACATTTTTTTTATAAATAAAAAACTGAAAAGTGTGGCGTGCAAAAGTATTCATACCCCCTGAGTCAATGCTTTGTAGAACCACCTATCGCTGAAATTACAGCTGCAAATCTATTGGAGTATTTCTCTACCAGCTTTGCACATCAACAGACTGATATTTATTGCCCATTCTTCTTTGCAAAATAGCTCGAACTACAGATACAGCATCAGATTGGATGGAGAGCGTCTGTCAACAGCAATTTCCAAGTCTTTCTCAATATTCTCAATTGTTTTTAGGTCTGGACTTTGACTGAGCCATTCTAACACATGACTATGCTTTGATTTAAACCATTCCATTGTAAATCTGGCTGTATGTTTAGGGTAGTTTTCCTTCTGGAAGGTGAACCTACACCAAGTCTCATGTCTTCTGCAGACTCTAACAGGTTTTCTTCCCTGTATTTGGCTCCATCCATCTTCCCATCAACTCTAACCAGCTTCCCTGTACCTGCTGAAGAAAAGCATCCCCATAAAATGATGCTGCTACCACCATGTTTCACTGTGGGAATGGTGTGTATAGGGTGATGTGCAGTGTTAGTTTTCCACCGCACATTGCATTTTGCATTAAGGCCAAAAACTTCAATTTTGGTCTCATCTGACCAGAGCACCTTCCTCCAACCCTTGCCAAAAGCCATGCATAGTCAGATGAGACCAAACGTGAAGTTTTTGGCCTGAATGCAAAATGCAATGTGTGGCAGAAACTAACACTACAAACCACCCTATACACACCATCACCACCGTGCAACATGGTGGTGGCGGCAGCATCATGCTATGGGGATGCTTTTCTTCAGCAGGTACAGGAAAGCTGGTTAAAGTTGATGGGAAGATGGATGGAGCCAAATACAGGGAAGAAAACCTGTTAGAGTCTGCAAAAGACTTGAGACTTGGGCAGAGGTTCACCTTCCAGAAGGACATCTACCCTAAACATACAACCAGATCTACTATGAAATGGTTTAAATCAAAGCATAGTCATGTGTTAGAATGGTCCAGTCAAAGTCCAGACCTAAAAACAATTGAGAATATTGAGAAAGACTTGAAAATTGCTGTTGACAGACGCTCTCCATCCAATCTGATGCTGAATCTGAACCTTGAGCTATTTTGCAAAGAAGAATGGACAAAATGTATCTGTCTGTTGATGTGTAAAGCTGGTAGAGAAATACTCCAATAGATTTGCAGCTGTAATTGCAGCGATAGGTGGTTCTACAAAGCATTGACTCAGGGGGTATGAATACTTTTGCACTCCACACTTTTCAGTTTTTTATTTATAAAAAAAAATCAAAACCACTTTTCATTTTCATTCCACTTCACAATGATGCGCCACTTTGTGTTGGTGTATCACATAAAATCCCAATGAAATAAATATACGTGTGTGGTTGTAACGTGACAAAATGTGTAACATTTCAGGGGGTATGAATACTTTTGCAAGCCACTGTATACAGCTCTGGAAAAAATTAAGAGATCCACTCCAAATGTTCAGTTGCTTTAACAATACCACAGTAAGCATATTATCTGGGCTTACAGATCTTCAAAGTTCTATATTTGATCATAAGATCCTTCATACATACAGTATGTGAATGAAACAGACCAAGGTCATCAAGAAACAGTAAAGGTATAGACATTTTAGGAATTCTTATTCACTTTCCAGCTGATAGTAAGATGAGGATTGATACTACTCTGTTGTTGAAAAAAGGTAACATAGCTAAGCATAAAAAATTTAAATTTTAAAACATCCAACCTAGCTAAAAGGTCACAAAAGCCACATGTGATCATGACAAGATGTTTTACAGTGGTATGAGCAGTTCTGAAAAATTGGGGCTAATGGTGACTCCAGGAAGTTACTGCTACAAGCCAAAAATACTTTGGCACTATATGGTAAGCTGCATATCTGGCCGGAGCATTCACTGTTTCCCATAGATAGGTTGTAGCAGCAGTTCTCTCAAAGGAGTAGCTATGGGTTTGTTGATAAAACCTAAAAAAACATTAAAAAATTATCAGAAAACACCTGACTACTATAATGACCGCAAACTCTGTAATACACAGAGAATACTTAACTTGGCATGTTCCACAACCTAAAACTACTTTTAGGACACTATAATTCAGCTGAATAGCTTTTAAAAAGGAACAGTTCAATGTGTAAGCTTTTGCTCACTCTCCGGTTCAAGACAAAGCAATAGCAACCGTTCCTGTATCTGCACTGCATGTAGAAATGGGCAACGGTCGCTTATCCAGGTTAGCTTAGCTGAAACACTGGTAGTCAAGGGAAGCAGGTCTAAAGATACACTTTTACAACATCAGTAAACGCTGCGGTGTCCTTGTTGGGACTTGTGTATTTACAAAGCTAAAAATGTAAAATGTATTCCTATTCCTTGAACAGGAATAGGAATACATTCGATTGTACATACCCACAAAGAGTTCCAATTGTTTCTCCACTTCCTCAATTATCCCATCTACCATCCGTATCGTCTTGCAAATTAATGTTCCGTTATCTGACAGCTGTACATTGGCAATCCTCAGAGAGATGTTTCCTTCTACTGGTTTCTTCATGACGAGGCTTGTCCTGTTCTTGAAGTAAGGATCCTTATCCTGGTAGGTCTCACGTCCGTCCCGATACACTAAGGCAATTTTGCCATCCTTGGACCACTCCACTGTTAAGAGAAGTTCAAAGATATCCGTTTTGCAGGGCAGGACGGCTGTTTCGCCAACAGAGGCGCAGATCGTTGGGTTAATATTCTCTAGGGGGGAAAAAACAAAATTTTTTGAGTTAAGGGAATCTGGATCCAGACGAGTATCATATTTTCCTTATAGTCAACAAACACCACATGAGACCAAAACAATCCTACTAGGCGCTGCAGTGAAATTATAGCACTTCTCGTTGCACATTTGTAGATGGTAGCCTTAAAACAAAAAACAAACGTGTAGACTATAGATAATGCCCCAAGTCATGATGTCATTAATTTAAGGTAGAGTCAGCTATTCTCAAGAATGATTGTTGTTAAAATCACTGACAACAATCCTGTGCTAACACACACAACCTAAACTGATATGTAAACAAAGGATATGTAAACAAAGGAGGCCCACAGCTAGCAACATGCCTGTTTACACACTAGATTTTTTCTTGTGTGCATACAGTAGGCTACAGACAGTTGGCAGATCTTGTTAAGGTATTCACAGATTGACAAAAAGTTATTGACTACAAGCATTCTCCAGGATCACTGACTCTACCTACAAAAGCCTGCTTACGGTGTTGTCTGCCATAATATTTGAAAATGTATTGTCGATTAAAAGTTGCACAGTGGGATATTCTGCTTGGTGTTCTGAGCATTGTCATATAAACTCAGAGGCTTCTATACATTTAATCAATAACTCATTCGTAATTTTGTACTTAGGATGCAAATAGGTCTATGCTGAAATGTCCGCCAATGTACGCTAAACTTGCTCCATTTAGCAGAAATAGCCCTAATACTATACACTCAAAATGATTAGATTATCGAATGACAGAAACGGGGTGGAGGGGTGCTTGGCATCGGCTGCCAGCCACTGACGCTCGTGACGTCCGCTTGCCTGAACCATATAATGGACTGAACCTAATCAAAACCACTCAACAATTAACGTTTTAACAATTGGGATAACGACTGTTCTGTTGTCAATCAACAGGTTTTAAAGTATCTTGTGTCCCACGTTATAGCCTACACACGCGCGTAGTTATTTATTGTTTAACCAAACGCGACTAGCTGACTTTCCCCATATTCACTTAAGTCGAGGTCTATCCGCTACACTCTGAACAATACCTGCATGTGTAATGTGAATAGATAGTATAGATAGAAATATACAAACCTTCATCCAGTTTTGCGCAACAGGAGAACATGGCGGCGACAAATAGGAAGTCTGTCAGTCTGCGGGCCATGGCAGAAAAAAATAACTAAATAAACTTAAATCAAAAAAATAAAACTAGCCTACCGATCTATTACCAGATAAAGTTGCTAATTAATTGAGTATCCTATCTGCATTTACAAAAGTGGATCCATGTTTCCTGTACAGAGGGCAGACCGAGACTGACTCACTAATCTGCTTTCGAAAAAAATAAAAAAGTTTTAACTTTCGTTTTCTGGTGGGTGATGCGTTCAATAAAACTGGGAACCACAACTGTTATGTTACTGCTAAAGAAGAAGGCTAATACAAATATAGTTTACAGTTGAAACGTAACACTTGTCATTCCATCACTATCAGATGAAAGATGGATAAATGACGTCAGATTGAGTGTGTTGTAGAGGGAGGTCAGCACCATAGACAGCTCCAAATAGTTTTTCCAAAAAGGAGCCATTTTTGAGAAAAAATATTTGTAACAAATAAGCAAACCAGATGCACGGCCAAATTATTGATGGAAAATTAGAAGACACTAAATAAAACTATATTTAGGCTAATTAGAATATGCCTAACAAAACGTCCATTTTCCGGTTTGTGAGCAATAGGCCTACTATTTTAACAATCATTTATTTTACATACAGTGGTAAACTACAGTTGATTTCATGCTAAACACTTATGAACCATGAGTCAAACACAGTTGGTAAATTTCTGCCTGTATAAAAAATGAGGGAGACAATTACAGAGTTGCCATTAAATGATAAATTACATTCTTAAAAAAAGACTATTTTCCTTCACTCTCGACTGTACCAGGACATTTAAACTTGCCTCAGAGTATGCTGTTGGATATTAGCCTCGTATAAAACTAGATTACATCGCACTCACTGCAATGTAACCGGTGTAGCTAGTGTTGTCCGTTTCTCTGCGTTGTGTAGTGTGATTGAATGTCCAAGGGAAGGCCAACAGAATATATTTTGAGGCGATCTCCGTTTATTTTCTGACACACTCTTCATTAGTTTGTGGTCATATTACTATAAAGAAAATATAGGCTACCTGACACACGTAAAATAAAACCAAAATATCAGTAATCCCGTTAGCTTTAGCTCCTAACAAGTTAAACAACACACGTAGCCTAAAAGAGCTAGCTTAAAGTTCAATAGGCTATGTTTAAGCTAACACATATAGGCTAAATCGGGGCACCTAAACAACTCCGCTTACCTCTGCATTCGTTCGATAACAATGGGAAGAGGCAATGGCGGGAAAAGTCTTTTATACACGTAGGGCGACCCTGAAAGTGACGTAGGAGCTTTGTTGACAAACTACAATAGGGAGAAAAACACATCAGGTTTCACAATAGTTTGTGTAATGATAATATAATATGTAACCAGTAAATAACTGACCATGTTACACGTACACTGCATAATGTATGAAACTAATAGGTCTACTACAACAACCCTGAGGCAATTTAGGATAACCGAGAGTATGGCTAGTGGTAATCAACTGCCAAAGCACAATGAAGTAGGGCTATATTAGGCCTATGTCAAACCACGTGGGCCCTATATTTTAAATTCACAGTCAGAAGTGAGAAAGTGAGTCAGAACATGAGAAAGAAAAATGAGTCTGAGTAGTGCGCATATTGTGCCTGTACTGTTTTTAGTCGCAACATTGCAAAATATTGCACTCACCACTATGGTAGCTTAGTAGGCTAACACATGAAGGCAATAACAAACCAATTGAACCATGCTGATATAGCGCTGATATTGTTAAACTGGTTTGGAGTAGGCAGGGCGGCAGTTGTTTCCATTCAGACGAAACAGAAAGTGTTGCTGCTGCTTAGTTGAGGAAGCCTATACTCAGTTAGAAATTTCGTATTTATTTATTTTTAATTTCTTTGGTCCGACCGATAAGTACTGGAAAAGTTGACAGCGATGTAGGCCTATTTGCTCACTGACACCGTCTTGGATGTAACAGGTACGTTCATTTCACTCTTGACAGTTGTGTACGTAGCTTAAAGCTCACATATTATGCACTTTGCTGTCAATTTTATATGGTCTAAGTAGTCCCTAATACTTATTTTTTTAAATGTTTGCTGAAAAACCCGTTCAGATCATTTATTGTAGCAAGCCTCTATACCCTGATGTTCCTCTGTTCTCCAGATGACCTATATTTGTGCCATCTGGCTGGCCCCTCCCACCGTCTCTGCCGGGCTTTCTTTATATGGGCTCTCCCACCGTCTCTGCCGTGCTCTCGCGATACTAGAGAGACACTGCGTGACTTCGGCCGGCCGAAGCGAAGCCATACTTTGACATAACAGTTTGACATGATTAAAAACAATGAAAACAGTAGCCTCACAGTTTGATTTATACAGGAATAACTTCCCACCCTTTGTGGTGTTAAAAACGAGGCATTATTAAACTGCAATGTGAAAGCTAAGTTAGTTTAATAGGCGCAAATGTTGGACGCTAAATCCGAAGCTACATGTGCGCTAACGGCTAAAAATAACCCTCAAAATCAGTGAAAACAGTAGCCTCACAGTTTGATTTATACAGGAATAACTTCCCACCCTTTGTGGTGTTAAAAACGAGGCATTATTAAACTCCAATGGGAAAGCTAAGTTAGTTTAATAGGCGCAAACGTTGGACGCTAAATCCGAAGCTACATGTGCGCTAACGGCTAAAAATAACCCTCAAAATCAGTGAAAACAGTAGCCTCACAGTTTGATTTATACAGGAATAACTTCCCACCCTTTGTGGTGTTAAAAACGAGGCATTATTAAACTCCAATGGGAAAGCTAAGTTAGTTTAATAGGTGCAAACGTTGGATGCTAAATCCGAAGCTACATGTGCGCTAACGGCTAAAAATAACACTCGAAATCAGTCAAAACAGTAGCCTCACAGTTTGATTTATACAGGAATAACTTCCCACCCTTTGTGGTGTTAAAAACGAGGCATTATTAAACTTGCAATGTGAAAGCTAAGTTAGTGTAATAGGTGCAAACGTTGGGTGCTACTCCCGAAGCTACATGCTACACTAGGTAAATAACAGGCAAACAACCATTGAGGAGATTCCTTTTAGTTTCACCGATGGAATTACTACACAAGTGGTTCCCTAAGCTTTGTCTCGTTATAAACGCAGCATTATTAAGACTGCTGTGATTAAGATAAATGAGTGGATTATGAGCAGAATGCTTCTGTGTTGGTTTATGCAACACTCTGCATGGTTTGCTGCACTATGGGATCGTGTGGCTTAGCGGGGAAAACAACATGGCAGCCATCCATCGGATCTCGGAGCCGTGGACCAATAAGAAATGGGGGGGTGGGGTTATCAGACTTTTTTTTTTTTTTTTTTTTTAATTTTTTAGACAACTGCACGGTGGACTTTACTAATGTGGGGGGGAAGCATCGGAAGCATGGACATATAAAGAAAATATGGGGAGGTGGCTGTGCCGTCTATTACGTAATAGACGGCCAGAATTCTGACTGGAGTATATTGGGGGGAAGGGGTGGGGGTTTCAGAAACGGGGAGAGTGAGAAAAGGAGAGATTGTTATTTTTTTTGATATTTTGGCAGTCTCTAGGCACACCGTGGACCCATGGATATGTTGGAACACATTTAAAAAGTGCATTTAGCATAATATGTGACCTTTAAAGTCCTTGATTTGACATAGCTATCATATCTTTCTGTAGTTTGTTTGTGCGCTCTTTTGGTTAAACGTGTGCATTTATTATGTAAGCTGAACACACAATATTCTGTACTAAGCCTACACATACACATTTTACTATGTTGCATATTTACTATAAACAGAAAGGATTACAAATATAGGCTACATGGATATGAGGAGTCCTAATTTAATGGCTGGTTGGTATCATGTTTCTATAGGTTCCCATAGAAAAACTTGGTTGACTGTTCATTACTGGTCATATAGCACTTTTCACAACCATGATTTAACACACACACACACACACACACACACACACACACACACACACACACACACACACACACACACACACACACACACACACACACACACACACACACACACACACACACACACACACACACACACACACTGAGTAAACAGGATCATAGGCAGGATCTGATGAGGCATTTCCTGGATTTGAATATCAGCCAAATAACAAACAAAGACAAGTTTGTACAAAGGGTGTGTACACATAGGAGGCACACCGTAGCTATAGCAACCTACCAGTTTACAGAGCCTATGCTGTGTAATAATAAATTGATTCATTCAGAGCACACACAGTGCCAACAGGTTGCAGATCCTGAGGAGATAGTCACTGATTTTGACAACAAGTGTTCTTTGGAATGTCTGACTCCACCTTTAAAGCGTACTAAGATGCTTTCACAGTTGTTCTTAATGCAACATCCCTTTTCCTTTTTTTTTAACCAGCAGAACCTGAAGTGATTTTCTCATATCAGCATTGGTGATGGGAGACCCTCACTCATTGTCAAGGCTGCATTGGGGACCCAGGAGGATTAACCCCAGTGCACAGTTACAGACACACAATGGATTACCTCATTTTAAATTGGCATACAAGGACTTCAGACACAGGACCAAGTCTGTTTTCTACAACGAAACAAAACTATGATTGATACAACTATAGATATAAAGGATACAACGCGCTCAAGCCACACCAACCCACTTGACACACATCAATCCCAACAGAGGGAGACACAATCACATAGAAGTTACCAACAGTATTTTAAAGTAAACATATAAAATGCCTGGTGAATGCAGCCCTATCATGCACAAACTTCACAGTCTCCCGCAAATCGTAAAGAAGAAAATGAATTGAGTATCTTAACTTATAAAACGGAAGACTAGTCTTACTTTCGAAAAAAATAAGAAAAAAAAATTAACTTCCTTTTTTTTTAGCTCTGGTGATGCGTTCAATAAAACTGGGAAACTTCAACTCTTATGTAACTGCTACAGAAGTCTACTTAGAAGCCTAGTACAACAAGTTTATTAAACAGTTCAGACGTAACACTTAATTTCTTCGCTATAGAACGACCCGGGCCAGAATCGAATGCGGGTCTGCTGTTAAGTGGACCACTATAGGCTACACCACAGAGCACCCCCCCTCCCCCACCCATAATATAATTTTTTAATGCAAGATTTAATTTTATTATGAAGGGGTCTGCTAATGAGATTTCAACATGTACAGTATACTGTTAGTAACCTATGTACTTGGGACTCCCCCTGTTGGGATGGATGTGAATTGTATATTTATTTATTTATTACCTAAGCCTATACTCTAGCCCCCCTCCTGAAAGGGTGTATGGCCCGAAAAGTCTGTGTGGCAATTAAAAAATAAATCAGCAAAAACTTGGAGTGCTGTCATTATCTTTCCCACAATGAAAAGGAGAAAACAGAAACATTGTACTGAAACGGTCCTCAGTTGAAACATTGGAAATAAAAGGAGTTACACAAGTTTTGTTCCCAAACTGGACAGTGGGGTCAGGAGAGGATACATCACCCTCATTGTTAGGTGAGTACAGGCAATTTAATACTTGATAAAAAGTGGACAAATTGGGAAATTGTTATTGGGAAATACTATTTTTTATAGCGGGGCTAATAATTCTGTCCTTAACTGTATATAGATACAGTTTGTGTCTCTTTCACGATTGATCAAGGCCTGAGAAAATACACACATGAGTTGGTCTCTGTCAGAGCTTGTGGTTCAGGGACGTGTGTTCTGAATTTTAGCCACTAGATGGCAGTATCTACCCAGTGATTGGATGGGAGACGCTCACGAGGATTTCAGGTGTCAGTTTCAGTGTCAACCAATAGATTGTGGCGTCTACACATTATTACAAAACCTTTCCTTGACGTTTCGCCCATTATAAAAGGTGTAGGCCTACTCAGCATGTTGTTCTTTTAGTTTAATTTAGTTTTGGGGTTTAGAGGTTTAGTGATAGAGATCAGGGTTTTTGTTCGCAGTGTCTAATGTTTTTTTTGTATTTTCTTTCATTAACGCAAGGGACATACACAAGTGACGCATATATTATTGGAATGAGTATTTATTTAAGGATATACACTGAACAGACAACAGTTGCCAGTGTTTTCCAGTTTTGTATATTCTTTCTGAGTTTGCACTTTCCAAGAGATTGTGTTTGTGTGCGTGCGTGTGTGTCTGTGGTAAGGTTATTTAGCCACAAGCCGAGGTGGTTCTTTTTGACAGTAAAACTGGACAGGGGGCTGTAGTTGCGCCTGATTGGCCCATTAGTTGGCCTGATTGCTGTGCAGTGACGCCACACACGGGCCCGATACAATTTCCTCTGGAACGGACAGGGGAGTCCCGGGAAAGAGGCAGGAGAGCGCATGCGCACCCAGTCTGCGTTGCCTCTCGTACTCTGTTAGAGAGACGCAGAAGCAGCATGAATATGGCGTTGCTACTCTGTTGCTTAGTCTTCTGTCTTTTCAACCCAGTTTTTGGAGAACTTATCCAAAACTTTATGGGAGACCCCGCTGAGTTCCAAGCGACTCAAAGTTGCGGCAAACAGGGAGCGAGACTGGAGCACGAGACAGCGTACGGCACTCATGTAGTGGCCACTTTGGATGCTGACCGCTGGATGCCGGGGGAACGTCACATCGGCAGGTTGAATCAAAGTAGCCAGTCTGTCGTCTTAACCAGCACAAACTTCAACGACAACGGACTGTATGCGTTAAAATGTGGCACTGGCAAGCCAATACTCTTCGATTTGGTTGTTTATCCATTCTCAACTCTATCCGTGACCGAGGGAGAGACAGTCACACTCCCTGCTCATTCTTTCACGGCTGCAAAGAAGCCTGTCCAATGTATGAAAGACGAAAAGCTCGTGTTTGAGCTCAAACCGGGCACCAAAAACATCGTGGCATTTGGGAAGGAATTCGAGAGAAGAGCGCACGTCACCGCTAATTGGCAAACCACTGGAGACGCGTCACTGACCTTGAAGGGGGCGAAGATGGAGGATGAAGGCGATTACGTTTTCCATGTCTTCGATACAAAAGGAGAGGAGAAGCCTGTTGCTGTGAGGCTCAGGGTCAACCCGAGACAAATCACCGATGCCACCACCATCACTGCGCCTGTGTCTGTGAGTTGACCTACTTTATTCTATGAGTTGTTGCTTATAACTAACTTTTCGATCACTATTTTATTCAATGGAGCCCGGCAGGTTTTTTTTTCTTTGTTGCGCGTGCCCTTTAGTAAAGCGTGACAGTAATGTAGCCTAATGTAACTTTATGTACACAGGGACAATGTACAAAATAAACTTTAACCTTGTTTAGAGCAAGGAGATATGCATTGTAGCCTACCAGGTTTTAGCAAATATATATAGGCTATATTTTCCACCTGTAGTCCCTGGGCAGTGGGCATAACACGCACGCCGTTACACTTAGAAATGCAAAACATTCACAGAATTTGCATCCCCATTCCACGGTGTGTGCTATTATTCAGATTTTTGATAACTACAATAAAGCCTCTTGGACCATAGCGGTCAGCCATGATTTTTCTTTCCACCTTTTTTGCATAACCTGAAATACAATGACGTGACATTTACTTTATGGATTTCCATCCTATCAACACCAAATGTTGTACTCTGCCGAGTTTTATTTATTGTACTTGGCTCCCGCTTGTGAAATGAGATTGGATAACAATTGATACAGTAACTAGTCTACCTCTAAATGTATGCTGGTACTAAAAGTGTAGCCTACGCAGAATAATAAAAAAAAAAAGTAAAACAAATGTTGTGAAAACATACGTGGTTCAAAAAAAAAAAGTTATGTCGAGGTCAAGTCAAGTCAACCCCCTTGGCTCCGTGTATATTTAATGTGTATCTCTGTGCAACTAACTGAACTCTTGTGTTTCATGTTTCCCTTTTCCTTTCCTCTATCAGACACAGGATGCCACAGGAGGGAAGATGGGAGCTGGGGCCGTCGTCGCCATAATAGAAGCTGTGCTGATTGCCTGTGTTGCACTTCTTGCACTTCTTGCCTTCTGCTTTGGTTGGCGGATGACATTGCGCAGACCAAATGGGCCACCTTCTGCACCTAATGCACCTCCGTCTCCAGCTAAGCCAGATGTGCAGAACCCTCTTATCCCCACTCCTTCTCACTGTAATGGGGCGGCTAATGGCAACAAAATGAAAAAACAGGCTTCCCAAGAAAACAACATTGAAATTGTTTAAAAGATGCTGAGAGGAACTTTCAGTTTGTGTTAATTCTTGTTGCACCCCCTTTGGACAAAAGCGGTAGAGTTTTTACTACGCCAGCTGTTGTCATTTATGATCATCAGAGGAAAAATTAGACTTTCAGAAATATTTAATTTTAATTTTCCTTTATTTATCCTTGAAAGTTCAATTGATGGATGACCCTCATTTACAATGATGACGATAAGATTACAATAAAAAATAAAAATAAAAAATAAATATATCAAAGTTCCTCCTTGCACCTCGGAGAATCCCAGTTTTACGGAGATATTTAAACCACATTGCTGCAATTTAATACTGTTATATAATTTATTAAAACATAACGAAATCACCGACAGAACGCAATAGAACGCAGTAGGCCTACTGCGGCCCCCGAGTTGGAAGAGCCAAGTTTAATAAGAAAAATCCTTGGGTCAAATGTTGCAGCATCCATCATTTTTATATCAGGGTTTTTAACTCATTTTTAACCAATGAATTTTCTGATCAAGTCAATGATTATTTTCGCAGCAATTTCCATGACCTTATTTAAAATTTGACTCAGTTTAAATCTGTTTTTGTCATCATTGAATATCTCTGTGCTGGCATGAGCTTGTGTTCATAACACGTGGTTATGAATGATGAATTTTGTTTAGGATACAATAATCCTGATGTGTGTGTGACAATTTTTTTTATGTATTGTTTATGTCCATAAAAAAGTCAATAAAAATATTTTAAAATAACTAAACGACATTTGAATCCAATATTTGCAACACAACATAAGGATGGTCCGAGATGATGCAATTCTGTTTAAGACATTTTTTCAAAATTTTAATAAATCCATCAGATAATAACAATTGAAAATGAATGAGCTGTATTTTTTTTAAAGCAATTTTTATTTGGTTTTAAAGGTGCAATTCTGGTGAACTATTATTGTCAAAATAACTTTTTCGTCAAATCAGTGAATCTCTCACAATCTTTCACAATCTGCCACCTGTCCATACTGTGTGTGCACTGGAACAAATATATTAATATACAGCCTAGGCTCTGTAAACTGGTGACCTATAAAGGGGGCCTACCATAGCTACAGCAACATGCCTTTGTACAGAGCCTGGGCTGTATATGAAAACTGGATTGTTACTGCACACACAGTACAGGTAGCTGATCGAGAGGAGATATTCCCCGATTTTGACAAAAAGTTCATTTGACTTCAAGCTTTCTCTAGAATCGCTGACTCCACCTTTAATACACACTCAAGTCCCTTTAGATGTAGCCATAGTAACCACTAGCAGAAGTTGATCACTGAAGTTTTGAGCTGTTAGACTGGAGTAATAAACCAGGTCACACACGGCTGCATGATTCAATCAGCTAAAATGTCAATCACGATTGTTGTCCTTAAAAAAAATGTCTATCAGGATTGTCTATTCAAATCTTGTTTTTGTCAACCAAAACATTTCACATATCATTTGAGGGCTTACACGTCTCTTCTAACGTAAAAAATAAAGACTCACAAGCAAGATACTTACACACTCTGACTGTAACATAACATCTCTGATGGGCTCCTTGACATTACCTGTGTTGTGCAGTGTGTCACTAGTGTAAAAGGATCGCCTCTTTCTGTTTTAACCCTAGAGTAAAAGCAGTGCCTCTTTCTGTTTTACCCGTGTCGTGTGTGTCACTAGAGTAAGAGAGCGCTGTAGTGAGGAGGAGAAATGAGAGAACCAGATTGACTTGTATGCGTGAATGATAAACTAACAGCTTGTTTTTCTTTACAGTGTGTATTCTAATTGCCATTGATATGATAAAGCAACTGGGATTGTTCTGAAGCTAAGAAGTCAGCATGCAGTGTGATAGTTAATCAGTGGGTGACTATAATTTTCATTTCATTTTCATTTAACTTTTATTTATCCTCGAGAGACCAATTGAGGGGTGACCCTCATTTACAATGACGTCGAGTTCAAACAAATTCAAAGGAAAAACAACAATACATAAACAATATTCAATGCAAATACATCAAATACACAACAACAGGTGAAGAGAAAAACAATTGAAACATTTACACAGTGGTGAAGAGTGGCAGCAATTAAAATTAAATGGGTGAAAGTACAATATAGCCTAATTAAAACAGTTACAGGTAGAGTTTGGCAGATAAAAGATAGTTTGTTTAAATTGGTTAAAGGATATGAAGGTATCTAGTTTAATTTGTTATAATGAGGGAGCACTGTAAAAAAAAAAAATTGGTATAGTCAGGTTAGAGTCTTTACAAAATCACCAATCGGGATCGGCCCGGAAAATTGCAATCAGTGCACCTCTCTACCTAAACACTAAGTTTCCTATATACTTGACACAAGTTGAGAGGCTAACAAAAACAACACACGTATTCTGTCCAATATGGCATCAAATTTCCTTCCCCTTTAAGGCATTGTGCACAAACTAACATGCACAGCAAAGCGGGATGCTGCCGTTCTCAAGACGCCTTATAAGGAAGCAATACATAATAAAAACCTGTCTAGTGTGTCAGGCTTACCATACCCTGAGGGTTAGAAAACAACAAGCCAAAGAAGTAACTGTTTGGTAATACAGATGGAAAGAGACACAGATGGGTTGGATAGATAAGAGTCAGGGCAGGGCAGATCATTTGGATGTGTCGTCAAGGTGGAAAATGTTTTTCATGACTGTTGAAGTAAACATGACTGTAGGGCTACACATATTAATGTTTAAACATCGTGATGTACATGTATGAGATCTCATTTCTAACTGATGACACATGGCTCTTATTAAACTATCCATTAATAACTATACTGCATTCTGACTTACAGCTTCAGAACAATCCCAGTTGCTTTATCATATCAATGGCTATAAGATGCACACTGTAAAGAAAAACAAGCTGTTTATCACACAACTCAATATGTGTTATCTGGCCTTGAACTTGGCACAACTTGAACTGACTTCCCCTTTCCCCCTCTCAGCACACAAAGCATCCTCAGTGCAGCACCCTCAGGCCTGTTGTTAGGAAGCAGAGTGGCTCTGTGTGGCTCTGTGTGGGCCTGCACGTCTCAGCATTATAGGTAGTGTGGCGAGATC
>CM047527.1:17185526-17208026 GCA_026122265.1 Ammodytes dubius
TTATCTTATTTAGAGCATTTATAGCCAGGAGAAAATGGAGAAAATGGAGAAAATGAGAGAGTACCATAGTAGGCCCAATACTTAACCCAGAAATGTAGTTTCCTATGAACTTTTAGGATTAAAATGACATCTATAGGCTAAGAAAATAAGATTAGGCTTGGTTGGTAGAAGTTGCACTTCACTCTGATTGTCATTTTTATTCATTGCTCTGATTCGTGCATGTACAGTAAGAGCATGCATATGAACTGGTGGTGTGCGCGGGATATTGCGTTAAAACCTTATATTATACTATCTATGGTTAAAACACACATTATAAAGGTGATCCTATTGAGAGGTCAAAGCGAGAAAACTTTATGTCATTACAGAGACGTCTGGCTCACATGTCATCTTCTATGTAGCCTAAACAGGAGCTCTCTACACAGGGACCAAACCAACCTGTTAACTCAAACCACAAAAAATCAGCTGAAAGGAATAACCCACATCCTTTGCTGAACAAAGTCCATTAACATTCTTGATGTACCTCATGTATATTTTTCAAACTTACAATTCCAATATAGTTAACATTGCCTCTGAACGGATCTGCCTTGCACTATATATGCCTTACTATATATTCAACTTTTAATCAAAATGAGAGAGAGAGGGGGGGGTGCAGAAAAGGTAAACAAAAAAAAACACATTTACACGTGTTTTTCATCGTGTCTGTGTGGATTCAAGCCTATAATGCGATCTGCTCCCATACACGTGTTGCATGCCACATTTATTTATTCCCTATTCAACCTTTTTACTAAGCTGACTTCAACCTCATTTACAGTGCTGCTCGAAAGTATGTGAACCCCTTGAGCGTTTTGGAATTGTATTTTTTTAACCATTAATCATCCATTTTTATCAATGCCAGTATTTTTTATATGAAATAACAGATGTTCGTTTATCTGAAATGTATCTCTTTCTGTGAAATTTGCAACAGCCTTGATTTTAACGCATGCAACCAGCCAGCGTATATACACTACAAGGAACTTAGCATATTATTGCATTACTGAATGTAGTCATATATGGAATATCATTTGAAAGGACAAAGCTCAATGTTCAGGCATCCATCTTTTTATTATAATTTCATAATACAGGATTGCATAAAAACAGATGCAAGACAAAATATTTGAAAGGAAGGAATGAACAGTGGGTTTGATTCTGAATTACAAACAATGAAGGAAGCAGTAATTTTTTTTATTCATCTTGAGATTGTAATTTTGTTATAATGATCAAATCAAATCAGTTTCATTTTTATAGTACAATATCCCAAATATACATTTGCCTCAGTGGGCTTCACATTGCATACAATATAACAGGCAGTTTAAAGTAAAATATAATAAGGAAAGTATAGGCGGACTTCAGATGCTGAGGGGCGACCTGATCCTCTTTGATGATAAAAACTAAGGCACTTTGATGACCCATTCTGCAGTGGTTCCCCTATTAAGACATAACAGCGGTAAGAAGAGGCCCAGGACTTTTCTGATATGTCTGTCTCTCTGTGGCTCTTGAGGCGAAAGGACCAACATTTTGCATAGTGATGAGGGTAAAATGACTGCCTAGTTTAACCTAAAGCCTATTTCTCCAGATTTAGGAAATCTGTTTTATTGACCATATGCTCTGTCCCTATCCTATCCTATCATATCCTATCCTAGCCATTAAAAAACGGGACACTCCTTTTTTGTTTGTAGGTGTGTTCATTTGAATAAAAAAATCAATCAATCATGTTGAATTTAGCCTTGTGCAAAATTCAACCTCCGGACAGTCACATGGTCACAGGCCTATAGTGCAAACACTGTATTGGGACGTCATCATCATACGCTGGAGTCTTTGTGTTCAATGCGGCCCCCGTTGGTTTGAGGAAAGGACTCATTTCCTACAGGTCTGGACCCCGTGTGAGGGCCACCGTTGGTTTGTGGATGATCATTCACGGGCACGGCCTCATACTGCTCTACCGTGGGGACAGGAGTGGGCGGGGCGCGACACCAGCGAGATTTCAGGAACCAGCCAAGCAACAACACAGCGGTAACAATGAAAACAGTCACAGTTACTGATGTGCCGATTATGGCCCCAGTTCCGACTCCTTTCGTCTCAGTGCAGTTCTGTGTAGAAGTGGGAGAAGGAAGAGACGAGAGAAGATACTGAGTAGCCTATAATACTTTTTCCACAGACACGTTGCAGCGTTATAAGGAAGTTATGCATGATACAAGTTCATGTTATTATTATTATTACACGTCGGACAGGGGGGGTTAGGGTGGGGGGAGGGTAACTATGCCTATGTGTTTTAAATGTGCTGCACTTCGACCATGCACATTTCCCAACTCTTGGATAATAAAGTATACTTTGACTTTGAATAAAATAAAATCATAATAATAACATAGGATATGCCACATGGCTACTTACAGCTGTTGCATTCGGCATCGGACGCACTGTCTCGGTCACCTTCAGCCTCCAGGCAGCCGGCTCGCCCCACGCCTCTCTCTGACCGTTCATCATCACGTAGCAGAAGTATTCACCTCGATGCTCCAGCTGAGCCACAAAACTCAGTGAATACTCTCCATCTCTGTGTGTTAGCGTCACATTGCGCTCTAAGCCAGCTGTCCCATCTGTGACCCGCCCGGTGTTTAGATTCAACTCTGCCACCATGAGTCCGTTCATTTCCCATCGTAGGAGCTCCGCGTGTTTCCGTTTGACGTTATTGTAGCACGGGAGAGTGACCGGTAGTCCTTCTGAGACCGTTGCGTCAGCGCCAAAAACTACATCCAACTGGACTGGGCCCAGCACGCGACCGCCGCAGGTTATTTCATAGAGCCCACTGTCTGTCCAAACGACGCGGTTAAAGGAAAAGCAAGTCTCCATCTCCATTCTGCCTTTGTATTCCTCCGCTACTTTGCAGACTCCTTGCTCGCGCGCAGCCACCAGCCTGGGTGGACCGCTGGTTTCGATGCGGTGAAGTGTGGTCATCTCGCCTGTCCCTGTCCCTGACACGCACTCAAACGCAAACTTTCCTCCAACAATCACGTAGGGACTTGCTCCAGAAACAAGGCTGACGTGATATAAAATACCAACCGCAAGGATCAGGGTAAACTGCGCCATGTCGCTTTAGCCTTGTAACCTTGAAAGTGGTGTTGATGGTCTGCCCTCGACTGGAGAGGAGATTGAGTGAGCTATAGTGTCTCTTCAGCAGCAGCTTCTTAATGAGTGTAGCACAGCGCAGCCGCCCAGCCCGCACACACCCCGCCCATGTGCCAGTCCAATAAAACTGGACTGGCACATGTTTTCAGCCTGGAAACATGGTCCTTTGAAACACTATAGGCTAATGTGCAAATAAGCATCATATATTCATGAAATACAACTGTTAACTTAGCGAAATTATGTATTTTTTAATACATGGCCTATAGTGCAAAACAAAACAGTGTCAAGGCTTTGTTAGATGGTGTATGACTTAATATGGCCCAGCATTTTTTTCCATTTAAGTTGTTTGTATTACAAATAGTGTACATGTGTGTAGTAAGTGTTTTCAGATTTAGTTTAAAACTTGTCTGTTGTGTTTGTCATGTTGTTCTAAAGCTCTGCTTCAGGACCCTCTGTGTCTTTACTATGATGTGAGGAGAGATGTTGCATAATTTATCTTCTCATGTTACACTAATGAAGTTGATTTGTATCAACATTCTCTAATTTAACGGCTCCTCCGCGCCCCACAACACACACACACACACACACACACACACACACACACACACACACACACACACACACACACACACACACACACACACACACACACACACACACACACACACACACACACACACACACACACACACACACACACACACACAACACACACACACACACACACACACACACACACACACACACAACGTTGTACAGTTTGGTTTTAACTAACACAGAGACAACACATATTTTCAGGACGAGACGGCTTAACTTAAATGCTGAGTCATGTGCAGGCATGATCATAGTTTAGACAGGCAGTGGGGAAGGGTTTTTTCCATTTCATTTTCACTTGAGATCAATCTTGGGGTGACACTCATTTCCAATGATGTCGAGTCAGGCTCTGTTTACAGGCATGTTACTTTCAATTATAGCTCCCTTTGTTTACAGAGCCTATGTGCATCTACCCCATAAACCAGACTTGTTTTAAATAAAGGCACACACAGTAGGCCTATGGGCAGGTTGTTGTTTACAATTAGAGGAAAACACCCTTCAATGCAAGGTATGTTCCTCAGGCATGGTTGGCTACACCTGAAAAAAGGTATTTAGGATAGCTGCTAACCCACATAAGCCTGGCACCGCCCGCCTAGCATCCTACTTCATTGAAGTAGAGCATCCTACTTCAATGAAGTAGAGCATCCTACTTCAATGAAGCCATGTGGCTTTACCTAGAGTAGTTGCCTTGTAAATTGTATATTCTGTATTGTTGCTGCTTTTTTCTACTTTAGCCTACTTTTATTGCATATTTTAATTTATAATTTTTGGCATTCAGTCTGTGGAAAACAAAGGAAGAATTTCATGGTATGACTGAGAACATGTTTCTTAATGTGCATATGATAATACTCACTTTGAATCTTGAAAAGTAGCTCAGCCTATAGATGCTGGTTAAGATACGAACACCACACACTATTTCTACATACAATGACTTTGATGTGTTTGGTTAACACTCATAGCCACAGCACAACAGTCTCTAACGTGCACGTGGAGGCCTCACCATCAGACAAACAGATGAGAAGAAGGCATAAACATGTAAACAACTGAACATGGCGAAAGGTAAACAAACAAACAAAAAAAAACTCCCAGATAAATAGTTGAGGCCGCCTAAACAACAACATATTTCCAAAGTAGGCTACAACCAACCAGACCTGAACAAACTCAAAACAAAACTTGCACATAAAGGACTAAAACGGTTGAGTTGACCCTTGCACGCGCCACACTCATTAGCAACAACATATGACTGTAGCCTAGGAGATTTACTGTTTCACGAGCGTGTTTTCTCTTACCGTGAGTAGCTGTCCGTTTACCCCACAAGGCCCGAAAAGCGGTTTAAAATCCTTAATTTTCGTCCAAGTTAATCCATTCATGTTGTATTTTAATTCGGTGAAGTGGACAAAGTGTGTGTGTCCCAAAGGCTGACAGCAAACATTTCCCACGCGGGCTGCTGCTGTCAGAGGTCAAACACGCCCACGCGCCATGCACGCGCCTTGTATAAACTCTGAGACACCGAGGGAATAATACACAACAACCATTTGACAAAATAATAATAATAATCTATAGCCTATATATATTTTTTTAACTCAACTCAATTTATTAGGCTACAGATTGGGTCACAATGGCGAAGCGGAGAAAGAGAGATAATTGAAGAAAAAGAAAGAAGAAAACCTATTGCAGGCGACGAATTGAAACCACGGTCCACCAAAACATTGGTATGTCACTCTGGCACTTTATTTCTTAAATTGGACTTTTTCTACGAAATAACAAAAACTGTTTTTTTTTTTTACAAACCTTTATTTTTATTTTGAAAGATGGAGCACATGATTGAGCAAAAAACATTTGGTTGATATTTTAAATGACTGGTCTTCTCTGAAGCGATAGGCACTTTGTATTTCTAGGCCTACTCTATTTAATGTTATATTATGTTATGTTAATCAATTCGACTCTCATTTTAATGGGAAGCTTGTAATGCATGTACTTTTGTAATTGTTGAGCTGCATTGTATGAAAGGTGCTGTCTTCAGCCATCTATGTTCATAGCGTTATCTTTTACTAAAGGTCCTTAAAAAAAAGTCCCATCTTCTTGTCAAATCGTCTTTGCACCAACATTAGGCCTATCCCGAATATTTTTTTCCCAGGATAAAAAAATAAAAATACATTGCATGCGAATGGGATTTTTGTTTCATTCGCATTGTTTGACGTTGACATCTTTGCTCTCTGCACTGCGGGTGTAGCTGGGAAGAGCAAAACCTGTACTTTTGCTCCACTACATTTTGTGTGAGTTATATTGACTTATTATGGATATATTTAAGTCTTAAATATTTCCTATTCTTTGTGACTTTCAGATCAAATATTCATCACCGTCCGCTATTATTCCTCTAACACTCTCCAGAAGCCCAGATCCTCCACAGTCTCCTGCCAGCTGCTCCTGAAGCTGCACAGCCCTCACTGCTGGTCCTGCAAAGGCATTCATAATAACTATATAAAGAAGCATTGTTTGCATTTGTGATCCCAGACGTGAGACTGTGCTCCTGTCCTGAACTGACCAGTATGACTCAGACCCAACTATCAGCTACGATAGGAAGAAAGAGGAACACGGTTCATCTCCAGCCAACCATTTCCGAAACACCCACCTCTACATGACCCACGCGAAACACACACACACACACACACACACACACACACACACACACACACACACACACACACACACACACACACACACACACACACACACACACACACACACACACACACACACACACACACACACACACACACACACACACAATTAATGGTTAACTGTTTTGACCATAACAAACAGATGAAAAATAAAACTAAACTTGGTTCCCACAAAAATAGTTGTGCAAGCACGGGTGGGCTCCCTTTGTGTGACATTGGCTGGGACGTTACTAGAATGCATGTGCAATTACCACCACACACATTAGTTGTTCAAACACACAGACACCCTGCCTCACACACACACCCACACACACACACACACACACACACACACACACACACACACACACACACACACACACACACACACACACACACACACACACACACACACAACAGACACACTAGCATGCACACACATGTTGTGTTTTCATCACTTGTGAGGACATTACACAGACTTACATTCATTTCTTTAACCTGAACCTATGTAAGTTTACCTTCACCTTAAAGCAAGTCTTCACCCAACATATAGTAATACAACCACACACACAGACACACACACACACACACACACACACACACACACACACACACACACACACACACACACACACACACACACACACACACACACAGACAAACAGACACACACACACACACACACACACACACACACACACACACACACACACACACACACACACACACACACACACACACACACACACAACACACACCACACACACACACACACACACACACACACACACACACACACACACATCCTCTTACCTCTCGCTGTCAGCCAGTAATGAGTTCCTCTGTTGAAGCCTTTGTCCTCCTGCTCCAGCTCATTTGTTTTTCCAAGAATTCCGGTCTCAACTCACCCCCGTCCTCCCCAAATAAACTGAATCACACCCGGACACACACAGGGCAAACTCATCAAAGAGGAACCCCTCTCAAACCACATATGCCTGTGTGGGTGTCAGTGAAACAGCCATTGTCACTTAATCGGATGTTCACTTTTCCAAATGTTTACTCAGTGAACTTGCTTGGTCACAGACTGCTGAAATGAAAACAAACATGTTGCTCATTTATGCCTCTACTGTAATTTCACTTGGATATATTGTTGATGAGGTTTTTTTTCTACCTCAATATATGACCATTAGTTTACTAGTTTACTATTATTTTACTAGTGTTAAAGTGAAGTGAAGCAATCAAGTGCTATCAGCCTTTAACACAAGTTCAGCTTTTGGGTAACTTCTGTCTTTTATATGTTGCTAATTCTACCTGTTGTGTTTTTTTATTATTATTATTATTTTTATTCTTAGACGGATTTACTAGTATCTTACTATGCTTTTTTTCCCTATGCACATTGTAAAGCAACTTGTGACCCTGTCTGTGAAAAGTGCTATATAGATTAATTTTACTTACCTACTTTTTACCTTGCCCACTGTCACTTATCCCGGTTGTGGACTTTTCAAAAGATTAGCACATCATGACACTGTGTACTTTATAATGTTGTGCCTTTAACTCAAGTCATGTAAGACTTGCAAGTTCTTTATTCAGGACTGCAAACACAGAACCAAAAACTTGGCCCTGTTCCATGACATTACTGACTCACACTCTTTGGCAGACTTCCACAGAGGGAATCCGGGGAAAGGGAACTTGCCTTGTCTGCTAAAATTCAAACCCACATGTTGCTCATTCATGCCTCTGTGGAAAGGTCACTTGGACATATTGTTAATAAGGTTTCTCCACCTCAATATATGACTATTAGTTTATGATTATTTTACAAATACATTACTGATCTGCTGATACTTTATGAACCGTCCAGAGCCCTTAGGTCGTCTGGGACAGGTCTGCTTACAGTCCCTAGAGTTAGGACTAAACAAGGAGAAGCAGCTTTTAGTTATTATGCACCAATTATCTGGAACAATCTCATTCATGCCTCTGTGGAAAGGTCACTTGGACATATTGTTAATAAGGTTTTTCTACCTCAATATATGACTATTAGTTTACCAGTACTTCACTACTGTTAAAGTGCTTCTTTGAGTACGATTTCAGTTTTGATTTCTGGGGGAAAAATACACTTTGCTCAAGAAATATTGATACCCTGAAAGTGAAACCTGTCTGTGGGCAGCTACGCATTGTGAATGGAGATATTTCAGGCGCTTGTTTGATCCAAACTGATTGTGACTCATATAAAAAAGATAACACACATTTCTCTGTGTGCAATAATTATGTCAAAACTTAATGAGGGCTATTCTTAGCCACTGGAATGATCCTTGAAAGAAAGGATGACACACAGCTAGTCACTATAGTACCTGTAAAGTTGACCAGTTTACTGTAAGACTCACTGTTTTGCATTGGCCAAATACAGATTTAATTTTGATCAACCTCCACCGATTTACCAACATGCTTCCCAACAACTAGAAGCAACTTGTCCTCAAATGAGAACAAATCGCTGGGTATACCATATGCGTGTGTAATGCAAACTATATGTAATATCTTCAACAAGCCTTAAATAGCTTTAAATACTCAAGGCAAAATAGTGTGATCCAACTGCAGCCAAGGAGGTCAAATGACAATACATTAGTTCACAATACACAGTTAAAACCACAAGTAACAAATCCCTGTGTAACTTTGCGTCTAAATCAAACACTCGCACAAGCTAATACCATGAACCTGCTTCCGCCAACGAGGGGAAATGGTACCTAGTTTATACTTGTCATATAAAGTCAGACCATTGTTTGAGGTTACTTTGAAACCACAAGTATACCACACACACAGACACACACAGACACACAGACACACACACACACACACACACACACACACACACACACACACACACACACACACACACACACACACACACACACACACACACACACACACACACACAACACACACACACACACACACACACAAAACAGGCAGGTTGCTGTAACTGCCATGACTCATTGAGTAATGTTTTCATGTGGTGAAGAATTCAGAGGATAACTTCCTCAGCTACTCAACCATGCTTCAGTAGTCACACTCTCCAGCCTTCACTGGATGTTTTATATATCCGGACTAGAATTTAAATTTCATTTTGACCAATTGTGGCTTAGTTGTTATTGTTTTTATGATTTAAAATATATTTATGTATATGTTGAATATTTTTTGTTTGTACTGTATAAACTTAGCACAAAAAGGAAGGACATGTATGTTTGGTTGAGTATTTCTTTGTTGTAACAAGGCTTCTTCTTACCCTTAAATCTTATATTGTTGGAAATCCTGTTTATTTCCCTTTTAAATGGTTATTGAATACTGCTTAATCTGCTATTGACTCGCGTTTGGTGACGTTTGTGTGTGTGTGTGTGTGTGTGTGTGTGTGTGTGTGTGTGTGTGTGTGTGTGTGTGTTTATGTCTGTGTGTGTGAGACTGTATTACAGTTTGTGTGTTAACATGCCAAAGTTTGGTTTCTCAACCCCCCCCCCCCCCCCCCAAAAAAAACAGATATGGGCAAAGTATCTAGGACAGGATTCTACACTGTCTGGCACCCAGTGAATTAAATCCAGCCAGCTGCTATTCAAAGCACAGCAGCCAAACCACACACCCTTGCATAATAGTGTGTCCAATGTAATGTGGTTGGAAAGTTAATCTGTTTTACAAAGAGGACGGGTTAAGTGTTTAACAATGAAGCCATGACTTATATTATCACTGATCTCTATTCAGAAGCAGTGTGTGTAAAACAACACCTAAGAGCCTATAGGCTGTACCTGTATTAACACCAGATTTTTCTCTCAGCTCAACAAACAGGTAGTAGTCCCTATCTAACTCAGCTTCTTCACCTGCGCCCCCACCCTACACACAACACCCGTTCTGCCCCCCCCCCCCCCCCCCCCCTCATTCTGTTAAATGCTCCTAGGGCATACTCCTCCCTGGGCCGTTCCTCCTTCCAGTTTGCGGCCGCTGACAGCTGGAACCAACTTCAAAAATCCCTACAGTTACAATCCATTACCTCTGTTAGACTCTTCAAACAGGCCCTAACACAATAAAGCACACCTGTAGCTGCTTCAGTCTAAGCTCACCGTGATCTAGTACATTTATCTATTGCTATGCTGTATGTTACTGCTGTTTGTCTAACTTCTGTTGCTATGTTGAATATGTTATTGTTGTCTAGTGTGTGATTTTACTGGCTATAGTACAGTGTTGTCTTGTTCTCTCCCTCTCCCCTTTCCCCCCAGGAGGTCATTCACCTCCTACCAGGCCATTGCTTAAATAAGACATTGTTTCTTAGCAATTTTTGCCTGTTTAAATAAAGGTTGATGATGATGATGATGATGATGATTGATGATGATGGATCGTGAGGAGAAATTCACTGATTTTGACAATAAGCTTTTCTCAAGAATCACTAACTCCACCTTTAAACCACAAGGAAACTATTCAAGCCTGCAAACCTACAATAGGGAATTTCACAGCCTAGGATCTGTAAACTGGTATGTCAAAAAAAGGGGGGGCCACCAACATGGTCTTTTACTGAGCTTAGGCTGTGTATTAACAACAGATTTTGTTTTCCAATACAGAAAACAAGCATTCTCCAGAATCACTGACTCCACCTTTAAACCACAAGAAACACGTATATTTGGCACATATCACCTCTACCATAAAACAGTACTTTAGGAAGCTGAAAATTGGTATAAAAGGTATGGTTAAGAAGCCTTAAACCCTAAGAAAATAACTTTCCACCACGTAACATTTTAACATTCCATTCCATTCTCTTACCAGATATCGATCTTTTACGGTACCACAAGGAAACTATTCAAGCCTTCAAACCTGAATGCAGAGTGTTAATACGCAGCCTAGGCTCTGTAAACCGGTGTGTCAAAAAAAGGGGGCCCAGGCACCAACACACCTCTCTATGTTAGATATCAGTGTTTATTCTATTTTATATTCATATATTTGATGACATCCATGTGTTTTTCCTTCAATAGCTTTCATGTTATGTGTTCCATGTAAGGGTTAATGCCCGACGAGGTGTCCAGTTATCGGGAATTAATGGACGCTGTGGAGGCGAGAACTGTCCGACGCGCAGCAGCAAGTGAGCGCCATCCTGTGGTGGTCAGAGGCTATTGCACGGCAGGATATTTCAGGTATAAATCCCTTATCATTATCAACACAGTTTAATCAGCGGCGACGCATTAAAGTGGACAGAATGTAAACAGTTCCATCTAGGTGTCCATACATCAGGGGTTAATCCACACCTATGGAATGTTCTCCAGCCAATCAGAATAGAGTATTCACACAGACTATGGTATAAAGTCTCATAATTATTCCAGAAAATAGTTCTAAGCAGGACATACACTCACCGGCCACTTTATTAGGTACAGTGGTTCAATTTCTTGTTAACTCATATAATTTACCAGCCAATCATTGCAGAAACTCAATGCATTTAGGCATGTAGACCTGGGTGGGACAACTAATTGTGTGTAAAAAAAAAGGTTCTTATTTTATAGCATTCAGGGGTATAGATTGTACAAAAGAAAATTCATTAGACTTTACTTTTGTAGCAATTATGTCCAGAATTGACACTGTAAAATAGATGAAAATGTCTCCACTTTCAGTTGTATTTGAAAAGTTAAAACTCTTTGGAATATTTTTATTTTCCTATTGAATAGCGCCATCTGTTGGACACAGTGTAACAATGCGCTTTAGTGACCATTGTGTTCTGTAAAACAAAAATCACTAAGCATTCATATTCAGAGGCAACTATGTCAAGAATGTACAATAAGAAGAAGAAGCATGGGAGTGAAACTGCTGCATGGAAATGATAAAAATGTGTATTGATAAGCAAATAGTTTATTTCTTTAAGCTCGCTGCTTTGATTGACATATTGTATTATTGTTTCTTGGGAAAACAGACTGGGACAATTTGCTTGATCTGTTTAATTTGTTGCTTGTTCATTTCTGGTGGATTAAATATTTACTTCAAGCACACTTTCTGTCAACACCACTTTTTTTTCTTTTTATAAAGTCCATAGATATAAAGATAGGCTATAGTTTGAAATGTTGTCATGTCACACTTTGAAATCGCTTTTTAGCAATGAAAAAAAAAGTGCTCTCCAGCTTGTCAATTTGACGCACCAATCACGTGGCTTCCTTACGCCACTCTCGCGCACACCCACCCGAGGGGTTAATTGGGGTCGCCCTTCAATTCCAGCAGGAAGTTAGTTCAATGGCCACGTCCCAAAATGACAAGCAGGTGATGCCAGTAGCCTAAATAACGCCCTCGGCAGCGCGCGGTGGAGAATGGATGCTAACTATAGCCTCGTTGGTGGAGCTCGTCGCTAGCACCAGAGGATTTAAATATCCAAACATGAAGGCGACACTGTGCAACAAACTGAGCTTACTGCGAGTCTGCGTCCAGTACTTTTTAATCTACCTGCTGTGTTCCACCTGCAGCGGGAAAATGGCCGCCCACCATCACAAGCGCGAGCTGAAGTCGCGACGGGTCAGTGTGTTATCTCTTGGTCACTCGATTTTCCCTTCAAATTATATAATTTTTTTAGACAAGCTTTTTAAAAAAAATATATATAAAGAAAGCCATTTTGTTTGTTTGTATTTTGATTGTTCTGTCTGGTCTGTCCATTCCTTTGCCTTTAAGTCCCCTCCACTGTTTTACAGGCTATTGCAATTTGTTTTATATTGTTTTTATTAAACATTTAATAATGTTTTAAAAACTGCAATAGACAAACATTTACAGGGCTACTTGACCTAAGGCTACTGACTTACTTAGCGCCTAATCACATAAGGACAGTTAGCCTAATTAAAACAGTTAAAAAAATTCATTTGTCGTTTTCAGCACAAAGGCGAGCACCACCGGCCGCTTACCGACGAGCAGAAGGCGGACCAGAACCTGCAGTTCATGTTGAGCTTGTACCGCAGCGCCGCGGAACCGGACGGAAGACCGAAACAACACCGGAAATTCGGCTCCAACACGGTGCGACTGCTCAGGCCGTCGGCGTCCTCTGTGCACTATCTACCGGCGTCCAGAGGTGAGAAGGAATGATATGTTTTTTTAAGATATTTTTTTTTGGCATTTTCAAGCTTTATTTGATAGTACAGAGTTGAGATTGGGGGACAGAGAGATAGAGAGAGAGAGAGGGGGGATGACCTGCAGTAAAGGTCCACGGGTTAGATTAGAACCTGCGACCACTGCAACGAAGGCTGAAGCCAATATGGTACACGCTCTATCCACTACGCCACCGGAGCGCCCCATGAATGGTATATTTAATCTAATGGGAATGTTATGTAAGGTAGGGGAATGCAGTAAAATTGTTAACTAGTAGCCTATCATCATGAAACTTTGAAACAATTTTTTTTTTGTATTGAAATATTTTCAGAACTGTTTGAATAAATCTAGCCTACCAGTTTGGCTACAGGCTTGTATAAGTAATACTGACAAACACATAATTTGTATATAATAATATATAATAATCTCTCAACATTTCTTGACACTGGAAAACAGTGTCCAGTCCATGTCTTTTTACTTGAAAAGTTTATGAACTTTCTTCCTGTAAAAAGCAGTTTATGCTTAAAGGTCTCATATTATACTCTTTTCTGTCAATATTATATGGTCTTAGAGGTCCCTAATACGTTTTTTTTTGCACAATATGGGAGCTTTAACACTGGGATTAATAATGTATTTCGAGAACGAGTATTGAAGTACTTATCTGTAAAAAGTGTATTGGAAGCCTTTTATAAAATGGTGTTCAGGACAGGCCAGCCCTGCTTTCATTAACAAAGTTTGGTCCCAAAATGTGACACAGTCAGACAGTAAACAAAATGTAATGCACCATAAGGATCTTGGGGTAGAAACAACAACAACGGGGTGCTCCGGTGGTGTAGTGGATAGAGTGCGTAACATATTGGCTCCGGCCTTCGTTGCAGTGGTCGCGGGTTCAAATCCGACCCGTGGACCTTTACTGCAGGTCATCCCCCCCCCTCTCTCTCTCTCTGTCTCCCCATTTCACTCTGTACTGTCTAATAAAGCTTGAAAATGCCAAAAAATAATCTTAAAAAAAAACAAAAAACAACAACCTGTGCCTGTGTGTCTCTCTCTCCAGACCACCACTTCAGCTTCACCGTGCAGTACAACCTGGACACCCTCCCGTCGGAGCAGCTGATCCGAGCCTCGTTCATCCACCTGCGCTCCCCACACCCCTCCCTCTCGCCCCCCTCCCTCTCACACCCCTCCCTCTCGCCCCCCTCCCCCTCCCCGGCCCCGCCCCGCTGCAGCGCTCAGATCACCTCGCTGGGCAAAGAGAGCCGGGTCACCCTGGAGCCCCACGACCGCTGGACCGAGACGGACATCACCGCGCACGTCCAACGCCGTAAGAACAACCAGGGCTCGGCGGGGGGACACTTGACCCTCACTGCCCAGTACTGGTGCACCGAGCCTGGGGAGGAGGACGCCGACATTGACGGTGGCCTCTCCTGGTGGTACCCGCTACGTAGGAGAAAGAGATGGAGAGGCGAGCCACACCTGGAGGTCCCGAGTCTGCTTTTATACCTGGAGGAGGAGAGGGAGGTGAAGGACTGGATGGGGGACTTGTTGGGCGTGGGAGGGGACGACATCATGAGTCGAAAAGGCCAACTGCACCCCACTGTGCCCAGACGCAGGCGCTCCAAAGACGCGGCCTCGGCGGACTCTGACTCGGAGCCTAAAGATCTTTCCCTGGACGTCCTGAGAAACGCACCGACCGCCACCTCTTCCTCCGTGTCCTTCTCCACGTCCCCGTCCGCCTCCATCCTGCCCTCCTCGGACGGTGAGCGCAAAACGAGCGCGCCCAAAACGAACCGCTGCAAGCTCCACTCCTTCCGCCTGTCCTTCGACGAGCTGGGCTGGGGCCACTACTTCATCGCACCGCCGGTCTACAACCCGCGCTTCTGCCAGGGGAACTGCCCCAGGGTGTTGCATTATGGGTACCACTCGCCGAACCACGCCATCATCCAGACGGTCATCAACGATTTGGGGGTGGGTGAGGTGCCGCCCCCGTCCTGCGTGCCCTACAAGTACATGCCCATGAGCGTGCTGGTCGTGCACAAGAAGAAAGTCGAGTACAGAGAGCTGGAGGACATGGTGGCAGAATCGTGCACGTGTCGCTAGATTAGAAGGGACTCGAATGCTCGGGTGCTTGAGCGGACTTGAATAATGCCGAAACAGACTCTAAAGAGTTTGGGGGGAGGTAACGCAGGATTTGGTGAGTCAACCAATAACGAGAAGCAGGGAGTAGTAGGCCTAACTGTGGTCCGGTAATCTGTCGTCACCGTCGCGACTGGAAAAAAGCACTTTAAAATGGAAGCTGTGGCCTGCAAAGAACTATGGGTAATGCAGGCGAGAGATTTTGTCTTTATATACTGATTTTTTTTTTTCCCATTTTGAATAATTGTTCTGTGAGCTGTTAGAAGCACTGTATGGCTTGGTGAATGGTCCGGTTGTTATGCTCCTGTAATCTGTCCTACAAAGGGAGCTAGTAAAAGCATTTTAAGCCACTTTAGAGAAACCTAACTAACGTTAAGTGGTAATTTAACGAAAGCTAAAAAACCAACTTCCAGTTTTACTCAACAAAATCAAATGAGATTCTACGGTAACTTGATCAAATTGACTAAACAGTAGACATACCTTTTTTAAGAGAACTTGAAATACGTGGAATCCAGCTTCATTATTCGATCTCAAAACAGCTATGCAGTAATAACTTTGTCCTGTCCCTGTCTTTCTATACATTTTTGTTTTGTTTTGTTGTGTATTGTTCTTTAAAAAAAAAAAAAAAAAAGTCTGGTTCGAGTTGTCAGTGCTGAGAATATCGCATAAAAACCAGGAAAAAAAACATCCATTTTGTGGGTTGAACAAAAAATATTCTGGATTAAACTTGTTTGTACCGTTTGAGGCCACGTTCCACTGTAATAAATTAGGCACTGCATAAAGAAAAAAAAATATATGTATTTTAATTGATGAGGGTGTCGACCAATGTGACCAATGTTGAATGTAAAAGAATTTCGAAGTTGTATTTTTTTTGCTGTTTACGATCTGAACTTTTGCATTTTGAACGTATTTATAATGGGAGCCTTCTCCGATTACTTGAACAAAAAGGTGCTGCTAAATGCTAATGGAGGTCTTAGTAAAGCAAAAAATAACATAAAAAAAATACAAAATGAGTAAATGAAGGTTTGCCAAGAGATATTACTGTTTAAGTGTTCAAGAAAAGTAAACGGAAGTGTTTTGAGTGGCAATGCAATTTTTATTACGAATAATAAATAAAATGCATGTTTTCTAAAAACCTAATTTAGTGTCCTTCATTAATCTTGTTGGTATAGGCGTGTTCTTTAGTTTAAAGGTGCACTATGTAACTTTTGGTTGTGTCAGAGAAGTGAACTTGTTCTAAGATATATTTTCTTAACTGCATAAACAAACTTTACCCACAGGAAAATGTGATCCCTACAACACTGTAAGAAATTAGAAAGCTTCCCTAGAAGTTGATGTTTCTCTGTTGTTGTTTACAGCAGCAGGGACCACAGTTTGGTTTACAAACATATTCTAGTCTTCACTTGGTTCCAGGTTCCTCAAAATAATTTAGTTTTGATTTGATATAATTATTCAATACTAAGAATTGCATGTAGAGAAGATGTGTTTTGTAACTGCAGGATCTGCCAATGTAAACAATCCCCCTCCTCTGGAACTGCATACTGCACCTTTAAAACATATTTGCCGTTTACAAGGTCATGATTCAACTCGGAACAATCTTTAAGATAATTTTTTGCCATTTTCAAGCTTTATTAGACAGTACAGAGATGAAATGGGGAGACACAGAGAGAGAGAGAGAGAGAAAGAGAGAGGGGGGATGACCTGCAGTAAAGGTCCATAGGTCAGATTTTAACCTGTGACCACTGCAACGAAGGCCGGAGCCAATATGGTACGCTCTCTATCCACTACGCCACCAGAGCGCCCCAACCCGGAACATACCTCAACGTTGGCGCCACCCGGTGGTAGGATGTCAAACTGCACTTTTTCCTAATAGAATCCAAGTCTTCTTTGACCTAGACAGACACCACACTGATTAAAATACAGTTTGATTCTGAGACTTTCAAAAAAGTGGTCTCAAGAATGGTGTTGAGTTGCTTACTACAACACTGTAATGCATTGTGCTTTAGTTTTTCGTATTTAGCCCACACCCAGACTATTTAAGCGCTCTGAGTGAGAGAAGAGCGCTATATAAATAAAATGTATTATCATTATTATTATTATTATTATTATTATTATTATTATTATTATTATTATTATTATTATTATTATTATTATTATTATATGTGCACACTTATTGCAGTCCGTTGATATGCTGCTGTTTACTCTGTTCTTCTATCATTTGAAGCTTGCGGAGAGCTTAGAGAGGGAACTTCTGGTGAATGAATTGTTGTCATTGTGTTAGAGGGCACTGAATAAATGACATACTTTAAAACCCCTGGAAAAGAAATGAAAGAAACACATGCTCGCTAGATGGAACTTGAGCTACCTTGAAAGCAACTCTTGAGTCGCCACAAAAAAAAAATTAAAATCACAGTTGTTAAAGCTATGCTGCGTAACTTATGTTGCCCCCATGAGGAATTATAAAGTCATTACAACACTGTCGGCACATCTACAGTACATGAGGTAAGCCCCATGCAGGCTTGAATGTAACTGATGTTCATTTGTTAGGAAAAGTTACGCAATGTTGCTTTAAAAAACCCTAGCTATGAGGTTTTGTGATCAGGACCAAAACAAACTCCTCGTGGTCTGGAGACGTCTGGGCATGTTCAGGATCTGTCTCAAACTTTCTCTTTGATTCTCTCATTCTCCCACGACACGCACGCACGCACACACGCACGCACACACACACACACACACACACACACCACACACACACACACACACACACACACACACACACACACACACACACACACACACACACAACACGGTAGTCACTGCAGAGCGGTGACATTCCACAACAGTGATTATCTGCAATGATCCTGACTGAGCATTTCAGACCGTCGCGAGTGAGTGTGGGAAAAAACTTCAAAGTATGGGAGAATGGCAGGCGGCAAGTCGTGGAGAAAAAGGGCTTCTGGACATTCAAATTCCCTGAAAGATCCCACTCTGAGATAGTGGTTAAAGAAATATGCAGAATATTTATATAGGCTACTGTATAATGCAGCTCTAAAGATAGGCTAAACATTTTTTTTTTTCATCCTACACGTGAAAAAGTACATCCGATCTAAATGGATTGAATAACATAGCCTAAATTGTTATAATAAACATCTTACATTCTCACCCTCTCTCTTTCTCTCTGTCTCTCTCTCCATATGCCTATGTCTCTCTCTCTCTCTCCCTCTCTCTCTCTCTCTCTCTCCCTCTCTATCTCTCTGTCTCTCTATGTTCTCTCTCTCTCTCTCTCTCTCTCTCTCTCTCTCTCTCTCTCTCTCTCTCTCTCTCTCTCTCTCTCTCTCTCTCTCTCTCTCAACATTACACCATGCTAAAGGCAGATGTAGGCCTACAGTTTTCTCCAATAAAGAAAGGATACATTTACATTGAAATATATATAGGCTATTGTTTCAAGGGAGCTATAGAGCAAAGAATTTACAAAAAAATACCAGTGAGTTTGGCTCATGTTTAAGATATTCTAACAGCCTGTTTTTAGCGTTTCTTAATATGGTGGCGAGACAGGCAGAGTGGTGCGATTGACTGGTAAGCGCTTAGAAATGTGTGGGGCTTGATCATCGATAGTGAATGCTGTTGTTGGCCTGTTTTATAGTGTGTTCTGTATAACTACCAACACGTTATGCCTGTGGAATTTGTAGTTTTACTGTTATGTTTTTTGTTGTTGTTGTTGCTGTAGGCCAATATTTGTTCATTTTCATTCTCAAATTGGGGCATAACTTGACATTAACAGGTGAAATGAACTGTTGATAGTTTTTGAAGGGGTCGGTCGCAAAGTGCTGGGTGTCATGTTTCAATTGAAAGGCCATCAACTCACTGTGTGTTGATACAGTTGTTACTTTGGTGGTGGCAGCAGCGGTTGTTGCGCTTGTAGCCCCTCCTTCCTTTGCTTGTCATTGGTCAGGTTACAGCCGAAGTCTCTCTCGCTATTGGTTGACCGGTCTTGTCAATCACATCCCCCGCCGTTCGAATAGTGGGAGGAGCCGGCAAACTCAACTCTTCCCAAAGTTTCCCTAAAGTTTGAAACTGTGTCGAGTTCGTCAAAATAAAAGCGGAAATACGCGATTTGGATTTCAAAATCAAAGGTTTTTTTCAGGGTGTCTAATAATCCTTAAAATGAAATATAAAAATGGTATTAATCCATCTAACAATAAGGCGTTCATTGGAATTACAATGTATTAGATAGATAGATAGATAGATAGATAGATAGATAGATAGATAGATAGATAGATAGATAGATAGATAGATAGATAGATAGATAGATAGATAGATAGATAGATAGAAAAAATAAAATGCACCATGCAAAAAGAGCCACTAGAGACCTCAATAAACACAATTGGCCTAATAAACAATATCACATAATGCAGGTAAAAGTAAAAAGAAATAGGGTAGAGATAAGCTGTGTATATGATGTGATATGGGGATATGAAGTGACACATTATTATTATTATTTTTCTATTTAGTTTGTGTCAGTTTGTAGGCTATCACCCGAAATAAAATAATAACTATCAAATGAAATAAACATTTGAAGATCTTTCTTAAATAGTACAGCGTCTCTCTTTGCGTCTCAACTTTTCATGTAGGCCTATTTATTTTTTAATTCACTATTTGGCTATATTGAAGGCTATAATTAATTATTATAGCCTATTAGTAATAGCCTACATTTTCAGATTGGGTACAGCCTATAGGATAAGAAATCAGGCTTCAATTGTGTGTTGTGCTCTGTAAAATTGTTTAAAATAATTCTGAAAAAAAAGAAGTCTTCAATTTAACTAAGCCTTAGCTGCTGTGGGCCTCTGAAAACTGATTAGAAAAAATAAAAAATAAAAATCGACAGAACGAAATACAGTGACCGGAAGTAGAAGCCGCCATATTCCCCGTTACTTCTTCGTACTTGACGCTTCCCAAAAACTTTCTTCCCTCCCCCTCTCTCTCCCACTCACTCACTCGTTCACTCACTCCACACATCCATCCATCCCATTCGTTGTTGTAAAGCGGTGATGGAGAAGCCACCGCTTACAGCTACCGGCGCCGTTAAATAGCCAATACTCACCATAAACAACCAACAACAAAAACCTGCTAAACTAACCGACAGATAGTGACGTTAGCGTAAGAACGTACGTAGAAGTGGAGTTCGAAAGTAGCTATGGAAACCGTGGAACAGCTCGTGTCCTTCCACCACATTCAGGTCCAGTTGAGCGGGGGCGCGCCTTGGGGGTTCACGCTGAAAGGAGGGCTCGAGCACGGCGAGCCACTCATCATCACCAAAGTAAGCGCTACACCACACACACACACACACACACACACACACACACGCACGCACGCACGCACACACACACGCACACACACACACACACACACACACACACACACACACACACACACACACACACACACACACACACGCGCACACACACACACACACACACACACACACACACACACACACACACACACACACACACACACACACGCAACTGTTGTATTGACAAGTGTTGTAAAGTTTTTGATAACACGACTAAATAGTGCTTCAAAGTGTCCCTAAACTACTTGAAGTGGGGGTACACTGGTCTATTTACGGTTTTGCATTGCATTTCCTAATGTTTAGGCTAGGTAGGCTACTTTTATTTGCTTTTGTTTAGCCTGTTTGTTGATGTAGGCTATTTATCATATGCACAACAAAGGCAACTTGAATGACAGAGAATAGGCCTATATGTATCTTGGTCATTGCAATCGATGGCAAAGTTTTATCTTTTTGAATACGTCCTGAAAATGTTGGGCTATCGCTATCCTCAATTTAACTTTCGTATTCTTGTCCCAGATCTTGTAGCCTATTTGTATTTAATCTGGATAATGAATGGGGTTGAATGAGAAGAATCGTATGTGACTGTCTGTGGGCCTATGTGTTGGTTATGCTTTTTTTTAATTATAACATAGTGCTGCTTTCTTGGCATAGGGCCTAGTGGACACTCTTGGAAAAGAGATTGTAATCTGTATGTGTTTTCTGGTTTCTCAAATCAAGGATATTATTGATTAAATACTTGATTGAACAAATTACAGGCGTAGTTGAAACATATTGTGATTGTTCATTTTAAATGGTTCATTCTGATTCACACTACAACCTTATTTCATCGCACCCCTAGTTGAAACACTCCAGCAAAACAGCACTAGTGGTTAGTTTTTTTTTGCTTGTTCGTGTGACTCTATATAGGCTAAATTTTTTCAGTCTGCCTGGCTCAAATCTTCAACTTTCTTCATTATTTTAAAGGTGCACTATGTTACTTTTGGGTGTGTCAGAATGAGAGAAGTGAAGATTTTCTAAGGTGTATTCTCATAACTGGATAAACAAACTTTTCTCACAGGGAAAATGTGATCCCTGGAACACTGAAGTTAGAAAGATTCCTGAAAAGTTACTGTTGTTGTTTACAGCAGCAGGGCCCACAGTTTGGTTTACAAACATATTCTAGTTTTATACGTTTGGTTCCAGGTTTCCTCAAAATAGTTTTGTTTTGATTTAAGATGATAAAATGATTAAATACTAGGATGTACTTGTTGAGAAAAATCCTGTTTTGTACACTAACTGCAGGCTAAATGTAAACAAATGCCCCCTCCCCAGAAACTGCATCGTGCACCTTTTAATATTATTTTGGCATTTTATCCTTTATTGGATAGAGCCTCTATGAGGGGGGAGAGGGGGGTTTGGGCAGGGGGGGGGGGCACTCTAAACACTACACCACCAACTTTTCAACTTTCAAGACTTCTTCTTCCCTTCTGTGTTGTTGCACAGCGAGCCTTCTCCTCCTCCTCTTCTGTAGAGGATAAAAAG
>CM047527.1:17213026-17220526 GCA_026122265.1 Ammodytes dubius
GCAGCCGAGTTGCGCATTCTTGGAACTTTACACTGCGAGCCAGGCAGCACTGTGCTGGACAGCCCGCGGGGACAGCAGCCGAACTGCGCCGCTAGCTCGGCTGCTAACCCCGCGAGCCTGTCGAGCGCTGCCCGGGTAACGTCGGTTCGACTGCTCTGTCAGCGGAGATATATGATCCTCTCCCCATGGTGCAAACACCGACAGGTCTGTTACCGATGGGTTTCAGTGTCCGAAATTAACTTTGATAATCACACACGACACAAGCGAGAAAAGCCTGGTGCGGTCGGGCGGAAATAGTGTCACAAACACCCGAGCAAGGACATTGTCAAAATAAAAGCATATAGCCTACTACATATAGCGTCTCTCGCGTGTACTTTAGCGAATCGTGATGTTGTCAACAAAAAATACACAAACTGGGATTGGCCAGTCACTGGCCCGGGCGGGCCAGTGACTGGCCAATCAACTTGCCCTGCATATGATTTTACTGGCCCCGGGCCATCGGGCTATACGTTATGTCGAACCCTGACTTCATTTTCTGACTTGGGTCCCTTGTTATTCCTTGCAGAAGCCAGTGATTAGATGTGAGATACAGACAGGGTGACTTTTAAAGGTTTTTTTATTTGCTCAACAAGTTAATAGCCGTTCAGTCATTTTAGCTTTGCCTATCAGTGAGTTGGTCTATCGGCTATCTGTTGGCAAGTTATCAGCCAGTTATCAGTCAAGGCTTAACCAGGCTATGGTGAAACTACATCAAATGCCAACACACTTGATTGGTTAAGCAGTGGACTGATAATCAAATGTACTTTTTTTTGCTTTTGTGTGTAAGTTTCTTATTGGTATTTATAAAAAAAATAGCCATACGTCTTAAAATGTTGCATGTTTAAAGGTGCAGTGTGTAACTTTGGGTGTGTCAGAGAAGTGAAACATTTTCTAAGGTATATCCTCATAACTGAATAAACAAACTTTCCTCACAGGGAAAATGTGATCCCTGGAACACTGTTTGAAGTTAGAAAGCTTCCTGTAAAGTTACTGTTTCACTGTTGTTGTTGTTTACAGCAGCAGGGCCCACAGTTTGGTTTACAAACATTATTTTCTGTTTAGTTTTGCTATTACTGCAGGTTCTGTAAATGTAAACACATCCCCCTCCTCCGCCGAAACTGCATAGTGCACCTTTAAGATGTTATCTGTTTAACATAATGATTAACTACCAATCAATTAGCAGTATTGTTACAGATCTACATTAATTCTAGCTCTCTTTCAAACTATCCTAAACCCCCCCCCAAAAAAATAAAATAATTAGAAGAATGATTCAATTGAATAAAGGGGTATAATAAAATATAATTAAAAATATCATGGGGGCGCCCTTAGCTCAGTTGGTAGGGCGTCCCCCCCATGGGCCTCGGCCAGCAGCGGACCCGGGTTCGATTCCAGCCCGCGGTCGTTCTCTGCATGTCACTCCCCTCTCTGCCCCATTTCAACTCTGTCTCTACACTATCAATAAAGCATAAAAATGCCAAAACAATATCTTTAAAAAAAAATATATATATATATATATAAAAACACAAACACACATGAATTTAATTTGGCACATTTGTAGATGTGTTGAAATGCCTGGGTGTGACCTACGTGTGTGTGTTTACAGATCACAGACATAGAATACATTTTTTTTAAAGATTATTTTTTGGGCATTTTCAAGCTTTATCAGACAGTACAGAGTTGGAATGGGGAGACAGAGAGAGAGAGAAGGGGATGACCTGCAGTAAAGGTCCACGGGCCGGATTCGAACCCGCGACCACTGCAACGAAGGCCGGAGCCAATATGATATACCGGAGCGCCCCGATGGAATAAATTTTAACAGACACATTTATTCATATAAGACTCTTCCGGTTGTCATTCTAACATGTGTGTATCACATTGTTTTAAGTCAGTTGTGTGGTTGTGATGAGTTCCTTCCATTGTAGGTTTGGACAGAGGCACCAGCTGTTGTTTAGCTGCCACTCACTTTAACATGTGTTTTTATGGTCTACTGTATGCGCCCACTGTTTACCATGGGACACAACAAGCTCTGTGCCTCGCTTGAATACATTTCATTGGCTGATCATTTTCGAGTCCTTTTTTCTCTTTTTTCTCCAATGATTTAATCAGCTCATTGCCTCAATACATTCTGTTAAAGGTGGAGTAAGCGATTCTGCAGAAAGCTTGTTGTCAAAATCACTCTTTGTCATGTAAATGTTGCTATGGTGGGTCCTTTAAGGGCACACTAACACTAGAGAGATGGGGGGGATGACCTGCAGTAAAGGTCCACGGGTCAGATTTGAACCCGCGACCACTGCAACGAAGGCCGGAGCCAATATGGGACACGCTCTATCCACTACACCACCTGAGCACACCCATTCTGTCTCTTTTTAACTCGTCTGGATTTAGTTGGTTGCATTGCATTGTGGGAATTTTTTTGATGGGAAGAAGAATCATCAAACTACTGTAAAGGTGAAGTCAGCAATTCTGGAGAACGCTTTTTCTTTGGTAAAAATCATTGAATATCTCCTCTTGTTTACAGAGCTTAGGCTGTATATTAACACCAGATTTACACACACACACACACACACACACACACACACACACACACACACACACACACACACACACACACACACACACACACACAGTACAGACATGCAGCGGATCATAAGGAGATATATCCACTGATTTTCATAAAAAAGTGTTTTCAGAATCGCTGACTCCACCTTTAACCCATCTGGATTGTAGTTGGGTTTATCATGGGCGGAAAATACTTTTTAAAGTCTCCTTTAAAAAAATGATTGATCCCCATCATGTGAAGAATCATCAATCTTACTTTAAAGGGAAACCAAAGATGCTTTTTATTAATATGCTGCAGAATTTTTAAATATTTCCAAAAAAAAAGTTCACCTCAGCTCAACTCAGGCAGAGAACAGCTACATGCGGTTTAGTCAGAAGGATGTTGGTGAATGAATGGGGTTATTGTTGTTTTTCTATTAGTGTCTGAAAAGGTTTTTTTTTTTATTCTATATTGTTGTCATATGTCGGAAATGATCAGACCGATGTTTCAGTGTTCCATGTGGGGAGCATTCCAAACGGGGAGCTTTTCATGTGGGGAGCATTCCAACCGGGGAGCTTTTCAACAACACCAAGAGCAGTCTGGAATTTTGATTCGGCCCCGAAGAAGCAACAAAGATGGAGACAATAATCTCTCTCTCTCTCTCTCTCTCTCTCTCTCTCTCTCTATCCATCTCTCTCTCTCTCTCTCTCTCTCTCTCTCTCTCTCTCTCTCTTTCTCTCTCTCTCTCTCTGTAAAATAAATCCAAGGATTTTACCAAAGAATGTTTTGACATGTGGTCGGAGGTATGCAACCAAATGTCCTGGGTCGGTAAACAGCAGCGTGTGTGTGTGTGTGTGTGTGTGTGTGTGTGTGGGTTTGTGGGTTTGTTGTGTGTGTGTGTGTGTGTGTGTGTGTGCGCTACTGCCCGCATTCCTGTAAAGGTAGCCTCCAGTAGCAATTTGCTCCGCGGGGGGTAGATGAACGAGGATGGCCATCAAGATAGAGATGTTATTGTCTCTAGTGTGTATGTGTGTGTGTGTGTGTGTGTGTGTGTGTGTGTGTGTGTGTGTGTGTGTGTGTGTGTGTGTGTGTGTGTGTGTGTGTGTGTGTGTGTGTGGTGTGTGTGTGTGTGTGTGTGTGTGTGTGTGTGTATTTCTCAATGTCCTCTGCCCTGACTTGCCTTTTTTTTCTTTCTAACTGTCCTCCTAACCAGCTAACCAAAAACATATGGTTGACAATAGAGCATATAGACGGGAGACACCAGTTGAATGAATGAGCGTATTCATGCTCCTCGCCAACATGTTGTGTAGAGTTTTTTGGAAAAAGTCAAAAGTCAGTCCAATTTTCATCATCATTTAATTGCGTCAAGTCATCTATGAAGCATTAGCATCCACCGCTTCCTGCTACGCAATTAAGAATATATACAGTAGGGGAGAACGGGGTAAGTAGACACACTTTTTTTTTTAAAGATATTTTTTGGGCATTTTTATGCTTTATTGATAGTGTAGAGACAGAGTTGAAATGGGGCAAAGAGGGGAGTGACATGCAGAGAACGACCGCGGGCTGGAATCGAACCCGGGTCCGCTGCTGGCCGAGGTCCATGGGGGGGACGCCCTACCAACTGAGCTAAGGGCGCCCCCCACACTTTTTACTCTATTGAGAATTGCATTTCACAGAAAGCGCCTTCTGGTTCCGAGATATAACGATTGTGACAACCAACCCGTGTGACATATAACCCCGTTCTCCCCTATATACATCTCCTTTTCCCATATCTTTGGGTTGTAAGCTAAAGTCAGACGTGTGTGTGTGTGTGTGTGTGTGTGTGTGTGTGTGTGTGTGTGTGTGTGTGTCAGGGTGGGGCAGGAATGTCTCTATCTGTGATCTGTTGAGCCCTTAGCTGTTTCTCTAAGGCTACGTCTGGAATAACAAGCGCTGTGTGTGTGTGTGTGTGTGTGTGTGGACATACATCAATACAGTGACCCCCACACACACTCACTCACTCACTCACTCACTCACTCACTCACTCACTCACTCACTCACTCACTCACTCACTCACTCACTCACTCACTCACTCACTCACTCACTCACTCACTCACTCACTCACTCACTCACTCACTCACTCACTCACTCACTCACACACACATCTGTGAGGGAATTTTGGGTCTTTAGTTGTAATATTAATGGTAAAGATTAATAGGTCATATACTATGCCTATCTTGTGTGTCTGTCTCTCAGACTCTAGGTCAGCCTTGGAGCCTGTTAGGAGACACTTAGGTCAGATGTATAGATAAAGTCTCATCTCCTTCTACTCCAGAATGTTATGGTTCACTGTGTTCAGCTCTGAACCAAAACATTGGTACGCTTGGTGCCCGAGCCGGGGAGGTGGTAGAGATAGCGCAAGGTTAAAACACAGCTCTAAGCATGAGTCTGGCAGAATTGAAGTGCAAGTCACGAGAGTTGCAGTCCGGTTCTCCTTGGCCAAGTCTGTAATGAATATCGCTTCATAATTCATCCAAGTCTCCTGAAATATTCTTCCACCTGAGTTGACCTCCAACCTTAACAGAACTTCCTTCACAGCAACAATTTAAACAGTCATATCAAATCAATGTTTTAATACACATAGCACATGTTAAACAAAACAAATAAATGTTATTCTACAATCCGTACAGGGTGCAGTCAAAACATCATAACCTCCACATAAATCACTTTCCAAAAACACGAAAATCAAACCTTCAAAAATGCATCAGATAACACACACACACACACACACACACACACACACACACACACACACACACACACACACACACACACACACAAACACAAATATTTGTTCTTCTAAAAAGTCGCCATCTTGTTTCTGTTGGTGCCAGTTTCTTCTTCACGACATGTTTTTCCACTTCTGCATTAGCAGTAGTTTCCCAAGCTATTACCGTGGGATTAACAAGGGGGTCGACACGGGCACAATTTGGGCGTGTTTGTGAATGTTTACAGTTTATTGCAAACGTAGCCATGCCCCAAACCAAAGAATGCACCACACACACTGAAACACACACACACACACACACACACACACACTGAAACACACACACACACACACACACTGAAACACACACACACACACACTGACACACACACACACTGAAACACACAGACACACACACTGAAACACACACACATTCCACCATGCAATGCGGTCCACTCTCGCGGCTACTGCTGGCAAGTCAACTCCAATTTGAGGTTGAAAATGACACAAAACCTCTCTTTGTCTGTTTGGGTCGTCTGCCCTCGGTGGCGTCTTGCAGTAACATGCCTTTCATCTCTCTTCTTGTCTATTCCCCGAAATGCGTCTGTCAGGCTACGCAGGTCATTCGCAATGGAGCGCAATTAAGTCATAACTCCACGGCACGTTTTGATTTTGATTTAATTGGAAGAAGTGGGGACGAATGGAACGTCAGTTGGTTGGCAGTTGGTTTGGACTCTTGAGCAGTTTGTTTACTCATCTCTTGGCTTTTTGAGTGATTTTGGTTGGATTTTTTTGGTTTTTCAAAGTCGATTAAAGCTGCTAATATTCAACATTCAGTGTCTCTCTCTCTTCCATAGATAAGTGGAATTTAGTGTGTGTCTGAATTTTACTCTTTTTTTTATAGTGAAAAAGAGCTTTTTTTGCCACAGTAAGACACCAAAACACTACTTTTTAAGATTTTTTTGGCATTTTTTATGCTTTATTGATAGTGTAGAGACAGAGGTGAAATGGGGCAGAGAGGGGAGTGACATGCAGAGAACGACCGCGGGCTGGAATCGAACCCGGGTCCGCTGCTGGCCGAGGCCCATGGGGGGGGACGCCCTACCAACTGAGCTAAGGGCGCCCCCCCCCCCCCCAAAACACTACTTATTAAATGTTTTGAGAGGGAATTCCTCCATAAAGCTATAGTGCGTAACTTTCTCATAGAAAAGGATGTTGGTTACATACAAGCCACCGCCAAAAGGGTACGTAAACAAGGGTATACTAATATGTAAACAAAGGTACTATGTAAACGAAGGGGGGTTGCCAGCGTAGATAGCATCATGCCTGTTTACAGAGCCTATAGCCTGTGTATTAACTATAGACAGGCAGTGGACCATGAGGAGATATTCACTGATTTTGACCAAAAAGTGATTTTGACAAACAAGCGTTCTACAGAATCGCGGACTCCACCTTTTTTAAAGCTTTATTTTAGCTGTAGGCCGTTAGATGGACAATAGATAGACAGAGAGATAATAGATCAAAAGATAGAGGGAGGCCAGGGAAGAGCTAAAGGTTTCAGATTCCCGGACACACAGCTGGCAGATTGATGCTTTCCTGTCTTTTTGTCTGTCTTTGAACACATCGCTAGTGTCGGTGGAATTTGAAACTTTACAGAGTCGACTCTTTATTTCAAAGGCATTTGCTGAGGCCAGGGGTGAGAATATATATTTTTTAAAGATTTATATATATTTTTTCTCCATGCACTTAAACCTGCAGTGTGTAGAATTTTGGGATTTTTTTCATAGCAGACTTGGTAGAAAATAATTATAGTATCCATTAGTACGTTTTATTTAGTGCATAATAGCTGAATTTTTTTTTTAATTATTATTATTTTTTGCCTTAGAAAGGGTCTCTTATATCTCCGTATTTCTCATACCATGGACCAAGGCATTGGCGTCGCCATGTTGGAAGCGTCATAGTTGGAATGTCATCAGGTGCATTGTTTAAAATTTAGAATTGTTCTTGTCCTTGGAAAAGGGGTGGGACTACCCAGGGAGCGTTGCATTCTAGAACTTTCTTGATGATGTCATATTACACACTGCACCTTTAAAGAAAAGTCAAAATGTCGAGAATAAAATTTGAAACATAATTTTGTGAGTCAAATCGAAATGCCGTTATATTGATATGATACACG
>CM047527.1:17223026-17228026 GCA_026122265.1 Ammodytes dubius
CAAAATCAGTGAATATCTCCTCACCTTTCACTGCCTGCCTGCTGTGTGTTGGTGTGATAATACACAGCCTATAGGCTCTGAAAACTGGCATGTTGCTGGCTACAGTTAGCCCCTTTGTTGAACAGTATACCAGTTTACAGAGCCTAGGCTGTGTATTAACACCTGATTTGTTTTCAGCTCACACAGTACGGACAGGTAGTGGATCGTGAGGAGATATTCCGTGATTTTGACAAACAATTTTTTTTTTGACAACAAGCGTTCTCCAGAACTGCTGACTGCACCTTTAATTCAGTTCCATGTTTCTCACTGGGAATACAACTGCTACTCTGATATTCAAACAGCAAAAGTCATGTCAAAATCCTGCCCATAAAATGCCTTAGAAGCCAACAACATTATTTTAAGTCACAAAACCATAATCTCTAAGTCTTTTTTTCCAGATGATGTGAGCTATTGAAAGTTGTGTGAAGATATGAGAAGTTTGAATAGTTTGGACTGTGGGGAGAGTCCTCAGGTCCATCTCCATGAAGGGCAGGCTGTCTCTAACTCTTATGTGAAGGTGTTACAGTTGGAAGGGTAGGCAAATATGTCAGGGGGATGTTAAAATCAAGCCCCAACCTCAGCGATTTTTACCAGCATCCAATAAGGAAGTGACACACATTGTAGTACAGCCACTGGGGGGGTGGTACCAAGACTGAGCAATTTTTCTTTGACTCACTTGTTAAGACAGGCCGTTTTCAAAGTCTTATTAAACCTATTTACAGCCTGGTCCACACAACCATTCTAGTCTGTATGTTTAGGGCATATCTCCATGACAACACTGAGGGGGGTGAATTTTTTTGCTAGCAGGCTAGTTTTTATTCTTTTTGGAGGTTAAAATGTATTGGCGCGATCTCTTGAGTGACAGCTCTCCGCCCGTTGTCCCTCACTTTGCCTCGGAGGTATTACGTCAGCTAGATGGGCGTATCTCCCTACCCCCGACGTGAGGCGGAGTACAAATCTCACAAGATGGCGACGCGCACAAACCAGGATTATTGGATGCCGTGTGAATAACTGAGGTCAGCCCGGATGCTACATCCATATTATTTACTATCTATGGTTAAAATACGGAAAGGTATTCCTCTTCTTATGACTAAAGCAAAAAGCACTGGAAAGAGAGATGGATAGAGAAAGAGAGAGAGAGAGAGAGATGGAGAGAGAGAGAGAGAGATGGAGAGAGAGAGAGGTGGAGAGAGAGAGAGAGAGGTGGAGAGAGAGAGAGGTGGAGAGAGAGAGATGGAGAGAGAGATGGATAGAGAGAGGTGTAGAGAGAGAGAGGTGGAGAGAGAGAGAGATGGGGAGAGAGATGGATAGAGAGAGATGGAGAGAGAGAGAGAGAAAGAGAGAGAGGTGGAGAGAGAGAGATGGAGAGAGAGAGAGGTAGGGAGAGAGAGAGAAAGTTATGAGTTATGTCCACAGGTTTACTCACAGGTTGGTGTTGGTCCATGTGACTCGACCGCACAATGTTTCCGTGGTTTCGATGTTTGAAGTTCAGGATGTTGGCGAGTTGTCGAAGATTCATTCATCACTGTGTGTTTTTTTTTAAACCCAAAAAATTCCAAAATGGCCGGAGATTCTGAGTCTACCTCTTGGGTGTTTTCCTTTCCTTTCAATTCTGTTATTCTCCTGCGGTCTCGTTCTGTTACAAAAATGTATCCATCTGTAGCTGGGTTCACATCACTGGCCCTTTTTTTCCGCATTTTAATGTATGGTATTGTATTAGAAAAAAGTGATGGTAATGCCAAAATTCGAAAAAGTGTATACGGTCGCTTGAGACCATAACAACTTGCCCAATGAAAACCAATTCCTGCAGCCTCTCTCCTATGGATTTAGTTCCCACTTTGTAACATCTACTTATTCTACTTTATATTACAGCCATAATTTCTTTCCTATTTGCGAACTTATATTATTTGTTTTGCTTGACATTAAAAGTTAATGAAGAAACCGATCTTATGTCAGTGACCAGGGGCCTCATTTATAAAGCTTTCTACGCACAAAAACCTTGCGTAGACGGCAGAAATGTGCGGTGAAATGTGCGTTGGCAAACCGGTGGTATTTATAAAATAATTCTTTGCGGAGAAGTGTGCGTATTCCCACGCAAACTTTTGACCATGCGTAGAGCTCACGCAAGGTTTTGCTGACTCGGGGAATCAGCGACACTCAATGGCAACACCACGAAATAAAGCTCTGTCATCGGAAAAACACACACATCCTTGTGAAATGCATGGCACCCAATATATTTAATCAATTATATGTGCGTACCTATTGTTGCGAATATAGGCTACTGTTGTCTATGGCATGCAGTAGGTAATGATGTAGGCTAGGTTGATTTACTTATCAAGTAGGTCTATACATGTTTTGGTTATATTTTTAAATTGAATCTTATAGTTCTACTCTATAATAATATCATATACGTCGGGAGGTGTGTCCGTGAGTGGCCAGCGGGAGAGCAAATAGTCTTTATTTTAGGCTGTGTGTAAAAAGTAGTTTTGTACAAAGTTAAGGCCAAACATATTAATTAAAACTATATATTTCGTTAGATAAAATCATGTTATTAATTTAGCAAATTATTTTATGCATCTCTTTCCCATAACAATTCACCCTGGAAGTTTAAACTATAATCTGACGTTGTTGGAAATGTGTTGATCTCACGGAAGGGAAACAATGCTTTGGAATAGACTACAGGCTAATGCATTATTTCACTTCTCACAACACATTTTATATATGCCTACATATAGTCCTACAGGTTAGCTAATACGTGATATTTCATACAGTACAAAGTTTGGCAAAACATCTTAACAAAGACTATAATGACTGTGCCAATCATGATATGTGATCAGCGCGCGTGTGTGTTTGTGTGGCAGTTACAGCAACGCATGGCACTGGCTTTCTTCCTTCCTAGTCGCTTTCTTTGCGGCAGGTTGCCTCCCTTTTTTCCTCATGTCAGTCAAAGGTCCGTGCTTATTAAGAGCGTCATCATATTCTGGAGCTATTTAGCATTCGCCATGTATGGTAGATTGTGGGATGAAACTGGGAGGTGAAGTGGGAGGACACGGGGTGGAGATCGTCTGCGCACATTTCACCGCAGGTGGGTATTTATAAAGGGAAGATTGCGTGCAACTGTGCGCCGCACAGTTTTATAAATCTCAACTTTTTTTTTGCTTGGCTTTGTGCGAACGCAATGTTTTGGGAAGGTTTCTACGCACACCGTTATAAATGAGGCCCCAGGAGTCTCCACTTTCTCTGAAGGACTGGGGGAGTAGGGTAGGGTGTGTGTGCGGGTGTGTGTGTGTGTGTGTGTGTGTGTGTGTGTGTGTGTGTGTGTGTGTGTGTGTGTGTGTGTGTGTGTGTGTGTGTGTGTGTAACGCTACAGTTTCCCCCCAGACAAAGCTAATGCGTCTGGGGCTTCGTTGTCTTATTTGCCTCCGTTGAATGATTCCATGGAAAGACAACAACACACACCCTAAGTTTCAACATCAGGAATCGATGGAACTTAACGGCAGGACACACACACACACACACACACACACACACACACACACACACACACACACACACACACACACACACACACACACACACACACACACACACACACACACACACACACACACAGTAACACACTCACATACTTGGTTGCAAGCGTGGGAGCTTTTTTTCTTTTTCCATCTCTGCCTTTCCCTTGATAAAGAAGGCCTTGTGTGCGCGTGGGTGTGAGGAAGGGAGGAGAACCTCACAGAGCACACACACACACACACACACACACACACACACACACACACACACACACACACACACACACACACACACACACACACACACACAGGGCTCAGACTGGAGGGCAGAGGTTGACCCAGGGTGTGTGAGCTTCAGAGAGAGTTTAGTTGTCATGTTTGCATTTGCTGTTGGAGAGAATATGTTGAAAAATGTCTTTGCTTCTTCAAAGTCATAGATGTGAGAAAACGACTCTCACTTTTCTCAAATTTCCCCCTTTTTTTTACGATATATTTTTTGTCAATTGTTATGCTTTATTGATAGTGTAGAGACAGAGTTGAAATGGGGTAGAGAGGGGAGTGACATGCAGAGAACGACCGCGGGCTGGAATCGAACCCGGGTCCGCTGCTGGCCGAGGCCCATGGGGGGGAGGGACGCCCTACCAACTGAGCTAAGGGCGCCCCCTAAATTTTCCCCTTTTGTTGCTTAAAACTGAATACACAAATCTCCTAATCGCTCATTTGCAATATGAAATAATATCACGAAACACACTCAAACAGTGAAAAAAGCTAAACCCTAAAACCCAAAGCGACGTAATGAATTGAATGTGCTTGTTTTTGTCAGCCCAATAATCCAAAATTCAAAGAAGTAATCTCATGACTTGAGAAAATGGATCAAGGGAATATTTCTTTGAAAAATGTCTTGAACATTGGCCAGTTATGTCTTCAGTCCTAACCTAATAAAGGATGTTAGAAATAAGGGACTTTCTGTGTATTGGATGGATACAAACAAACTCCAGATAGCTAGCAATAGGTTTCTGCTTGCCTGGTAGACACCTAAACCACTGCTATAGATAGACTCAAATCTCAGTTGTAATGTAGGTAATATTGCATCAAACAATACAGACTTGTGTGATACGATCAAATGATGAACTTTCGGGCGCTCCGGTGGCGTAGTGGATAGAGCGCGTACCATATTGGATCTGGCCTTCGTTGCAGTGGTCGAGGGTTCGAATCCGACCCATGGACCTTTACTGCAGGTCATCCCCCCTCTCTCTCTCTCTCTTTGTCTCCCCATTTCAACTCTGTACTGTATAATAAAGCTTGAAAATGCAAAAAAAAAAGAAAAAAAAAACTTGAAAGAAGAAATATTCAGACATCTGCAATCCTCTCGACACCTGGACGTAGGCTGCTGAGGAAAATCGTGTTACACAATCAAAGGCCCCATGACAGACCACTACTGTGTGCTGA
>CM047527.1:17235526-17243026 GCA_026122265.1 Ammodytes dubius
TGTCTCTCTCCCTCCTCCTCTCTCTCTCTCTCTCTCTCTCTCTCCCTCTTTCTCCCTCCCTCTCTCTCTCTCCCTCTCCCTCTCTCTCTCTCTATCCCCCCCTCTCTCTGTCATCCTATAGTTTTTTCTTTTTTAAATGTCCATTGAAGTTGATTCACGGTCGGGGCTGAAACCCTCGCACCACACACCGCACTCACAACACACACACACCACACACACACACACACACACACACACACACACACACACACACACACACACACACACACACACAGTCTGACTGTTACTGAGGAATGTGATAGGATACTTGTGTGTGGGATGTTTGGTTCGGACTGCGTTACCTTGGAGACAAAAACAGTTCCACCCAAAACTCTATTTGATAGGAGTCGACTTGGCGCCATCTGTGCATCTTTAAGTGACAGAATTTTTTATTTTATTTCCATATCTGAATGTCCTCTTGTTTGCCAACTTTTTCCTCTTTTTTTTTTATCTCAAGTGAATCATGTCTTTATTGTCTGTGTGTGTGTGTGTGTGTGTGTCTGTCTGTCTGTCTGTCTGTCTGTCTGAATGTCTGTCTGTCTGTCTGTCTGTCTGTCTGTCTGTCTGTCTGTCTGTCTGTCTGTCTGTCTGTCTGTCTGTCTGTCTGTCTGTCTGTCTGTCTGTGTGTTCCCGTCTAAGGCATAGTGTGACACTGTTGTGTAAAGCACATTTATGAATGTGGATGTTGTTTGGGTGTGTCTTATGTCCTATGTGTCTTATGTGTTCCTTTGTTTAATGCCTATAGTTGATAGTGACTATTTTATGGTTTTAATTTAGTTTTAATTTATTTATTTATGGATACATATACCACCTCAATGTGATGTATTGAGAGAAATCATTTTGCACTTTACAAGGACTGCACTTAATTTCGTTGTACCTGTGACAATGACAATAAAGATATATTCTATTCTATTCTATTCTATTCTATTCTTCCTAACAGATAGAGGACGGGGGAAAGCCGCCCTGTGTCTGCAGCTGAAGGTTGGTGACGAGCTGATAAACATAAACGGCTCTGCGCTGTACGGCAGCCGACAGGAGGCGCTCATACTCATCAAGGGATCCTACCGCATACTCAAGCTGGCCGTGCGCAGGTAACCACACTATTTATTATTTTTTAAAGATAATTTTTTGGGCATTTTCAAGCTTTATTAGATAGTACAGAGTTGAAATGGGGAGACAGAGAGAGAGAGGGGGGGATGACCTGCAGTAAAGGTCCACGGGTCGGATTTCAATATTTCTTTGGCATTTTAATGCTTTATTGACAGTGTAGAGACAGAGTTGAAATGGGGCAGAGAGGGGAGTGACATGCAGAGAACGACCGCAGGGCTGGAATCGAACCCGGGTCTGCTGCTGGCCGAGGCCCATGGGGGGGGGGCGCCCTATACCAACAGCTTTTCAATCTCTTTGATCCCCGTCAACTACTAATATATATATATATATATATATATATATATATATATATAATATATATATATATATATATATATATATATATATATATATATATATATATATATATATATATGTATATATATATATATATATATATATGTATATATATATTTACAATATTCTGCCTTTTTCCCTACATCATTTTAATCACACACATTACCAGTATAGTAGTACAGTACACTATAGTAGTAGTGTAAACCAGTCATCAAAAAACGCTTAAAAAAAGATTTATAACAAAAAAGAACTGTAAAGCAACTTCTGAAACCTGCATCTTTAGATATTTTTATTAAGACTCTTCAGTATTTTTAATCAATTACATAAACCCTTTTTTTTAACCTTTTTTGTTGCCACTTAGTGGACATCAGTGGTAATTCAGCACAACAAATAAAATGTTATTTTTTCCCTTTGCAGAGAAAGAAATAAGCAATTTTTTTTCACCTTTTTCCATGTATTTTGGAGAAAAAAAAGCTATGCCGGGTTTTCCTCGTTACGTTAAGGAACAAGGAACCCTCTGGAAGGCATTGTATACCCCCCCCCCCCCCCCCCCCCCCCCCCCACACACACACACACACACACACACACACACACACACACACACACTCTCTCTGTCTCCTCCGACAGCCCTGGACAGCTGTTTGGCAGCCGCGCGTCTTGTTCTGGCTTTGAAAGCAGATCGTGCGTCCAGCAGTCGCAGCGTTTCGTTGGGTTTTCTCTTTCGCTCCCGTTTTCTAACCTTGTCTAATGCTGTTAGACACACACCTACACACCAACGTTTGGACACGCATACAGTCAGTGTTAACGCCCTTACACACACACACACACACACACACACACACACACACACACACACACACGGACAGACACACGGACAGACACACACACACACACACGGACAGATGGACACACAAAGAGGTATTTGGGAATGCCACCCACTTTAAATCCAATGTGTGTGTGTCAGTGTCTGGTATTTACTGCATGTCTGTCTTCCAGGGGATTTCCCAAAGCACTGTGTGTGTGTGTGTGTCTGTGTGTGTGTGTGTGTGTGTGTGTGTGTGTGTGTCTCTCTCTGTGTGTGTCTGTGTGTTGTGTGTGTGTGTGTGTGCGCCTGTGTGTGTGTGTCTGTGTGTGTGTTTTAGGAATACTCCAAAAGTTAATTATTAATTCACTGGGTTATTTTGTTTTCAATTAGTTTCTCCGAGCACCAAGTTGACTTCTTGGAAATGCTTGTTTTGACTGTGACCAAAACCCACAAAATATCCAATCTACTGCTACTGAAGACCAAGCTAATATTTACGATTTAAGAAGCATCTGTAATTAAATCTTGGAAAATGTTGCTACAATTGAAAGTGAGGCAAAGGGCCTTTCATCTTAGTGAAAGCAAAAACATTTGTACGAGAACAAAACTCTTTTTTTTTGTACTTTTCCTGAAGGATTTCCAACATGTTTATAAGCTCAAGAGGTTAAAGACCTATCTCATTGGGGTGCTCCGGTGGCGTAGTGGATAGAGCGCGTACCATATTGGCTCCGGCCTTCGTTGCAGTGGTCGCGGGTTCAAATCCGACCCGTGGACCTTTACTGCAGGTCATCCCCCCCCCTCTCTCTCTCTCTCTCTCTCTGTCTCCTAAAAAAAAACTAGACATAGCCATCTTGTGTTCCTGCAATTAAATTGAATATAACAATGAAAAATATTTGTGCTCAAAAGTTAACACAGGTTAAGATAAAGATGCAAAAATGACATAATATAGTATAATTATTTTTAAAAGTGCAAGTTTATGTGAATGGCTGTATTCTTTCATGTGGTTTCTGTGTGTATACTATTCTCTCTGTGCCTTGTATGGGGCTGTTACTGTGTGTGTGTGTGTGTGTGTGTGTGTGTGTGTGTGTGTGTGTGTGTGTGTGTGTGTGTTGTGTTATTGTATTTTGGCAGTAGCACTTTTAACTACCAATATACACATTAGTTCAAACTCACCCTGATTGATAACTTACTGACACTGATGACCGAAGGTTCTACGTCAGAATGTGGGCGTGTCCCTGTTGCACTTTGGCCCTGACTATCGGCCAATCACGTCACAGCGTTTCTCGCCAGCCGGGTTTTCCTCATTACGTTTGGGATAAAACTCTGTATAAAACTAGACTGCCAATACACACACACACACACACACACACACACACACACACACACACACACACACACACACAACACACACACACACACACACACACACACACACACACACACACACACACACACACACACATTTGCACACTTGGCTCTTCTTGTATAGTTCTACGGGTGGAAATAAGTTCCCTTATAGTCGAAAGCCAAATCTCGTTACCACCTCTTTTAATAACACAACGTTACTGTGTGTGTGTGTGTGTGTGTGTGTGTGTGTGTGTGTGTGTGTGTGTGTGTGTGTGTGTGTGTGTGTGTGTGTGTAGATGGCACCCAAACGGAGCGACGCCTTTTGTTGCTCTTTCTGACTATCATCATGACAGACGTAATAACCTTTAACAAGGGCTTAAATATCACACACACACACACACACACACACACACACACACACACACACACACACACATTTGTGCTTAAATATCAGCATGAAAGAGCAATGGGCAAAAAGTAGCCTAATTTTTTTTTTATAGTTTTGTCATTGCCCGGATTGCAGTTTCCTATTAAAAGTTGACCGTTGCCAAGTTTATTCTTAGGAAGCCTTTTGACCAAATCCCGCTTGGAAGGAAAACAGGGAACACATATTGTTACCACGGCCAATTGTATCCACGGAAACTAAACAATGTACGTTTTTTTTTACTTCTACCGTAGGAGGATATTTATTTTATATTTAAAGCTACAGTGTGTAACTTCACTTGTCCCCCCATGAGTAATTCTGAGTAATTACAACAACACTGTCGGTGCATCTACATGAGGTAAAGCCTTCGGGGATCACACATGGATTTTATACCTTCTGCTGTACGTCCAGGTTTTTTCTTAGCAGTAGAATCAACAACTGAAACATTTCTTGTGCGCTTCTTGGGGATTTTTCTGAGCTCCTGCACCAGTGTCAGGGTGAGGGGGGGGGGACACCAGTTTGTAAACGCTGCCATACTGAGAAATACAGAGAGAGTTTTGTGGAGCTGATAGGGCTTGATCAACTTTGTGGCAACTCGTTTACATGGAAAAGTTACGAACTGTAGCTTTGTGCACCAGTTCCTCAAAAACCTGAGGTAACGTGTGAGGCCTAATGTAGTGTGTTTAGTGTTAAGTCATGGTTATGATTAGTTCTATATTAGATACACTTTTCTGCTTGACAACAGCGACTATAGTTTATTTGGCTGGGCTTCAATTTAACGCCACAAATAGTGTTTTTTTTTTTTTTTTTTTAAAGATTTTTTTTGTCATTTTTATGCTTTATTGATAGAGACAGAGTTGAAATGGGGCAGAGAGGGGAGTGACATGCAGAGAACGACCGCGGGCTGGAATCGAACCCGGGTCCGCTGCTGGCCGAGGCCCATGGGGGGGACGCCCTACCAACTGAGCTAAGGGCGCCCCACAAATAGTGTTAAAGTGTCTAGCGTTGTCCTCAGCCATTTATATTGATAATCAAACACTTGTGTAACTTAAACTACCTTTTCTTTCTATGGTCCCGCCTTTCTTCACTTCGACTACCTGTCTGGTTTTCCAAGATGGCTTCCCGCCAAATATTTTTCAACATTTCTGCCAAGTTGTAGGGACTCAACCATGTATGTTCTTGTGTGTGTGTGTGTGTGTGTGTGTGTGTGTGTGTGTGTGTGTGTGTGTGTGTGTGTGTGTGTGTGTGTGTGTGTGTGTGTGTGTGTGTACAGGCATTTTAGTAAGTGTGTGGAAATATGTGTTTGTGCCTTCCCATGTTATTCTAAGCTCAATTAAAACGTACTTAACCCAAAGTGGGGTAAGGAGGAGAATTGCTACATGAATTTCATAGACCCATTACACAAGTCAGGAAACAACTCACTGGGGTTTCCCTGTTATGGCATGTTTTTACTGCAGGGGTGTTTGTGTGAATAAATGGGCTTTTATTTAAAGCCAGGAACATGCAGGAGGGAAATGTACATATACTGGTTTTAATTATGATGTAAAATGCAGAAGGAATTAAAATGTGGAGTTGGCCGAGAGACAAGATGATCATTTTGTACAACTTTGGTTAAAAGGTTGGAAAAATGGTGCTTTTGTGTTGTAGGGACTCCACCATGTATGTTATCATACGTGTGTGTGTGTGTGTGTGTGTGTGTGTGTGTGTGTGTGTGTGTGTGTGTGTGTGTGTGTGTGTGTGTGTGTGTGTGTGTGTGTGTGTGTGTGTGTGTGTGTGTGTGTGTGTGTGTGTGTGTGTGTGTGTGTGTGTGTGTGTGTGTGTGTGTGTGTGTGCGTGTGTGTGTCTGTGTGCGTGTGTGTGTGTGTGTGCGTGTGCGTGTGCGTGTGCTGTGTGTGTGTGTGTGTGTGTGTGTGTGTGTGTGTGTGTGTGTGTGTGTGTGTGTGTGTGTGTGTGTGTGTGTGTGTGTGTGTGTGTGTGTGTGTGTGTGTGTGTGTGTGTGTGTGTGTGTGTGTGTGTGTGACTTGGGGAACGTTTTTCCAATGGAAGGTTTGTGTTGGATTTGTAAAGGGGTGTATTGTGTCCGAGAAGGTTTCCATTACGTTAATAAGGAGTTGGGTAAACCGTCGGAAATGAAAAACATTCAATTCTCGTGTTTTTCTTGACTTCTACAAGACTGTAAAAAAAAAAATTAAATAAAAATTAAGTCTTGCGCAAACATTTTCCAATAAAGCCTCTGGCAACCTGGTCTATAAAAGGGTTTAAAAAAATCAATCTATCATATCAATTTTGGGTGTCTTTATAAGCTTGTACGAAAAAATCGGTTTTGAAAATAAATATTATCTCTCTCTTTCAAATGTTTTTTTATTGAATCGCAGAGTAGCAAAGCAACTGCAGTAGAATGGATTATACATTTTTTCCCCTTTTTTTCCCCCCCGAAGAAAATAAATATTATAAAAAGTAGTTTTTTACTTTGGGTTTTCGGGGGCTTGTGTTATATTTAGCCTACAGTTTTATCAGGCATTGCTTGAACTTTCCATCCACCCTTAATGCCATTGTTCATTCTTTAAATACAAATATACTCAATTCAGACTGGCTGTATTGTCCTCTACTACATACTGCTGAAAGGAGAGAGCCGACCAACAGAAATCCTACGGGCTAAAATTAGAAAAACCAAAAAGGAATTTACTGTTCTGCCCAAAAGTTCTGTGAAGGGATAAGACAGTAGTGAGTGAATTTGGGACGGTTTTTGGTTTCATGTTGGGACAGCGGCCATGTTTTATAGATATTCTAAACGAGCCAGCGGATTGGTTGTAAAGGACCCAAACCACTGTTTACTAGTGTTTTATTGTTTGCCTAATGATAAAAAAAAAACATCCCCTGTCCTAAAGAATGCAGTGTACTGTCACATAATATGTAAACAAAACCACTTTGGCATTTTTTTTTTGGAAGCAATAGGACTTCATTACCCAGAAACATATTCCCCAGAAAATAGTAAGAATCATAATATGTACATTGGCATACAACATGACATCATTATTAAAGGTGCACTATGAGTTTCAGAGGAGGGGGATTTGTTTACATCCACAGAGCCTGCAGTTAGTTTACAAAACCCATTTTCTCAACATGTGATTCTTAGAATTGAATAATTCTATCATCATCATTATTTTGAGGAACCTGGAACCAAAACGTAAGACTAGAATATGTTTGTAAACCAAACTGTGGGCCCTGCTGCTGTAAACAACAACAACAGTGAAGCAGTAACTTTTCAGGAAGCTTTCTAACTTCAACCAGTGTTCCAGGGATCACATTTTTCCTGTGAGGAAAAGTTTGTTTATTCAGTTATGAGAATATACCTTCGAAAATGTTCACTTCTCCAACAACACCCAAAAGTTACACACTGCACCTTTAACCACTATAGATAATTTTTCATTATCAAAGAATG
>CM047527.1:17248026-17255526 GCA_026122265.1 Ammodytes dubius
TCGAAGGCGGCGGTTAGCCGCGTGCACGCAGGAGGTGCGGTGCCCGGCGGCGCCGCAGAAGAAGATGAAGTTTTTCATCTTTTTCTGCAGAGCCGTGTTCGCCGCACAAGCCTTCGATTCACGCTCCTTCGATGACGCGCCGCAAATGGCCGCGCTCCCGATTCACGCTCCTCTCATGAGCTGGACGCCGATTATTGGGTGGACACGCAGCCACGCGCTAGTACATTGACTTTGTATGTAATCTCGCCGCGCGGCCAGTGCGGTGTGTTCGCAGCTTTAAGAATCACACTCACTGCAATTTTTTTTTGTTTTCAAAGGTTTTTTTATTAAATGTTAGTAACAAAATTGTAACACAATAAAAAAAAATGTTTCCCCTTTTTTCCCCGAACATACCCCACCCACATCCCACCGTCACACCCAACAACACTCACGCTCACTGCAATTTTAAAAGGTGGAGTTCTGGCGATTGTGGAGAATGCCTGTTGTTGGTAAAATGAATTTTTCCGGTCAAAATCAGTAAATATGTCAAGACTAATACGCTATCTGTAAAAAACTAAAAAATATTGTAGGCTGGAGCAATTCACACCTCCCTTTTAAAGCTGGGGTATGTGATTTCTGATTGGTCAAAATTAACATGAGCGGTACACTTTGACCAATCAGAGCGAGGCTCCGATAGAACACAAACAAAGAACAAGAGACCACAAACAACCAACATGAATTGGCTCATACAAGTAAATATTTAAAAGGCTCCCAGGAATAGGTCATTTCAATGTCATGTTTTCAGCTGCTACCAGTCAAGAGAAAAGAGTAAATTCTAATATATATTCTAGACATAATTTCGACTGTATTACCTCTAAGCCACACTGATGTTTTCTGCAATGAAATGTGATACCTTCAAAATGTGGGTTTATGACTTGACTTAACTTGAACAGTCATCAATTTAGTTTTAGGAGACATTTTTTTTTTAAACATCACTTACATTTTCTTGACAGTTGAACGGAGTAAATAGCTACTGATTGCAGGATAAGGAGCAACACAACACACACACACACACACACACACACACACACACACACACACACACACACACACACACACACACACACACACACACACACACACACACACACACACACACACACACACACACACACACACACAACACACACACCAACAATTGTGCCTCAGATGCCAAAGTGGGCTTCACCCTTCCTGCCACCGACCTTTGGTATGAGCCCAGTCTCACTGTACTGATTACCTGGTATTCGAAAACTGTGTGTGTGTCTGTGTGTGTGGTGTGTGTGTGTGTGTGTGTGTGTGTGTGTGTGTGTGTGTGTGTGTGTGTGTGTGTGTGTGTGTGTGTGTGTGTGTGTGGTGTGTGTTGTGTGTGTGTGTGTGTGTGTGTGTGTGTGTGTGTGTTGTGTGTGTGTGTCTGTGTGTGAGAAAGAGAGAGTTTAGTAAATGCATGTCTAAAAAAATGTGTGTGTGTGTGTCACCCAGAATTCCATAATGAAGGGTGATGAGGGCCCATAAGGCAAACAAACAGGAGTCTGATTGCACACACACACACACACACACTCTCACACACACACACACACACACACACACACACACACACACACACATGATTGCGGCGAACACAAAGGGACAGAGGGGAGGAGGATGTGAGGCTGTTTAGGCTTTTTGGAGCAGTTAACCCTTCAACCCGAGACAGGGAATGTCAGGAATCTACACACACACACACACACACGCACACACGCACACACGCACACACACACACACACACACACACACACACACACACACACAACACACACACACACACACACACACACACACACACACACACACACACACACACACACAGAGAGTCTGCAGGAGATATAAGTAAGTCTGCAGGAGACCCTTTGAAGCTTGCTGGGGGCTGAATGTTATTAAGCGTCTGCCGTTGTGCGGTCGGTTTAAACTTCAACACCACTAACGTTACCGTCTGGACACTCACACGTCTCCTGTGATTTGGTCTGAAAGCTTCAAGTCAGAAAAATAACAAGGGGAATACTCACACAGAAGTGATCTGCTAGGCCTTGTTTAAGAAAATTGTCCTTCAATCTTTGTCAACTATTTACTTTATTTACTTTAAATAAACCTTAAATAAGTGATTGTCTAATGGATTTGTCTTGCATTACAGTTTATGAGATATATATCAATGGCACAATTTACCCCATGGTATTCTCTCCAACCGCACAACTTACACCACACCGGGGGCAAGTTGTGCAACAAGACAACTTTTTTTCTGAAAGCTATATTTCTTCAACAGTTTATTCCAGATCCAAAGTTTTTATTGCCAGGGATGCACAACATCCTGAAATATATGTACATATTTGAGTTGGAGACTTTACTGTCAAGGCCTTACTTTAAAGTCACTTTGAGTGAAAAGTTGCACAATTTAGGCCACTCTCCCCTATATATTTTTTTTTTCAAAAAATGTTTTGCCAGGGAGTGGATTATTTATTTGTTCGGAGCTTTGTGCAAAAAAAAACAAAAAAAAAACATTAATTTCAAGCAATAAGTGGAGAAACTTCCCCCTTACCTCCCTCCCTATTTGGCAGGTTAATAACCCAGACACGACTCAAATTGACCTGCACTTCATAGTTATTGAAAGTACCCAAAAAAATTCCCAGAAAAATAAACTAAAAGCCCATTTTTTTGCTGACGCATATCTGGCTCTCCCATCCTTTATCCTTTTTAACGGCAGTCAAGTACAGTGCAAACGTTTTTTATTGCAGTGAAAACATTGTTTCTTATCACTTACATGGGGTGTAACGGCCAAAACCGTAGCTCTGTGAAAATGCTATTGTAACAGAAGAGGTGCATGCTTAAAAAGGAATAGGTGTACGCGATAAGATAAGTGGTAAAAGTCAAATAGCTTGTTCATTTATCACCCAGGCCCATTGTGTGTGTGTGTGTGTGTGTGTGTGTGTGTGTGTGTGTGTGTGTGTGTGTGTGTGTGTGTGTGTGTGTGTGTGTGTGTGTGTGTGTGTGTGTGTGTGTGTGTGTGTGTGTGTGTGTGATTACTCCTCGGGCTCCTGTGTTCTCCGGCAGACCTCCCATCCTCTCTTGCATTCTTCTTCTCTCACCACGTTTTGTTTTTCTCGTCCGTCCGCCAAACTGAAAAAAAAAGCCCCCACAAGTCTGTCCAACAGTCTATGCTTTCTTTGCTCTTTTCAATCTCTTTTTCATGGGTAACACACACACACACACACACGTACACACACACACACACACACACACATGCGTTTGTACGGCTACTTGTGAGGACATTCACTGACATAATGCATTCCCTAGCCCCTTACCCTTACCCTGACCCTAACCATCAAAACTAAATGCCTAACCCCAACCCTTACACTAACCCTAACATAATTCTAATTCATACCTGAACCTTAAAACCTAGTGTTAACCCTCAAACAGCTCCTTTGAAGAAATAAGGACCAGGAAAAATGTCCTCACTTTTCCATAAATGTCCTCACTCTGATGGTTGAGAAAGCCTAAATCGGTCCCCACAAAGATTCCTGTACAAGTAGACACACACACACACACACACACACACACACACCACACACACACACACACACACACACACATATATATAAGGAGGAAGTACCTCTGCATTTTTCCCCCCACCGTCAAACAATAACAGTGTGGTACTCTGGGTATTATTTTAGCAGCCGTCCCACCACTTTATCTGCTCTCCACAATACTTCCTCTTCTCAGCGACTCACACATCCTGCCCCGGGACAGAGAGGGGGGGGGGGGGGGGGGAGGGGGGGCGAGGGAGGCAGGGAAAGAATGAGATGGGAAGAGAGAGGAGACAGAGAGAGAGGGGGAGAGAGAGGGACACAGAGAGAGAGAGACCACAGAGAGAGAGGGACACAGAGAGAGGGAGAGAGAGAGGGACACAGAGAGAGAGAGACACACAGAGAGAGAGGGACACAGAGAGAGAGAGAGAGAGAGAGAGACACAGAGAGAGAGAGAGAGAGAGAGAGAGAGAGAGAGAGAGAGAGAGAGAGAGAGGAGAGAGAGAGAAGAGGAGAGAGAGAGAGAGAGAGAGAGAGAGTGCAGGACAGAGAAATTGCCATGTTTTGTCTTCCAGCTAGAGGAGGGAAGGATGTGAGGATTGTCGGTCACTCTTTTCTGTCCCAGTCTTTGGTCAGAACCTGCTGCCAGCCACTTTACTCTACTTCAGATGGGACGTCCTCAACTCAGCTCTCGGACACTTTCAAACCACGTCTCTACCCAGACACAACACAGGGACACAACTCCATTCTCTTACCCACCAAGACCTCAACTGGCTTGGGGCTCTGAAAGAAAAAAAGAGTTGTGACATTTTTACGAGGTGGCAATTTCGTCTCTCTTTGGAAAAAACTCGTGAATGGGATTTTAGAGGGGGTCCTTTGTCGTGTCGTAAGTTAAAACCATCCAACCCTTTCCGAACTTGAACCCTGGGTATCAGGGATGCTGGGAGCTGAACTGGGATCAGTTTGACAGTGGATGCTCAAGCCTGCTGAGTCTGGTAGGTTTCAAACTCTCTCTATATCTCTCTCTTGAGTCTTTGCGGAGATCCCTCATCAGTTTTTCGGATTAATAGCTTTTCTTACGTTTACGAATGGCTCATTATAGAGTCAATGGTAAATGTAGTGAACATGCCTTTATCTTTCCAAAGAGTGGTTGTTGAGCAGCACATGATACACAAACCTTTTCCGTTATCTTTTTCTTCACAATCTTTTAATCGTCCCTGCCTGTCCTTCCCTTCCATTCTTGCTAACAGTCTCTTGTCCTTATCTGCGAAACTTTGTAAAGTCCAAATCTATTTGTCTGGCTGCCTGTCTGTCTGGCATTCGCTCTGTATTGTATTGAGACTGTGTGTGTGTGAGAGAGAGAGAGAGAGAGAGAGAGAGGTGTGTGTGTGTGTGTGTGTGTGTGTGTGTGTGTGTGTGTGTGTGTGTGTGTGTGTGTGTGTGTGTGTGTGTGTGTGTGTGTGTGTGTGTGTGTGTGTGTGTGTGTGTGTGTGTGTGTGTGTGTGTGTGTGTGTGTGTGGTGTGTGTGTTTTTGTGTGTGTCTCAAGATTATGCGCGTTGACCTTTGCGGTATCAGTCAGCTGTTGCAGTTTCTGAGCGGTTAGTGGGACATTCCAGCAGACCCTTTCATAGAGGCTCAATTCAGAGCCGCTAGACGGGGAGAATTCATAATTTGTCTCGACATTGATGGCTTGTCAAGAGAGACACACTTGGTCTTTTTCTTGTCTCTTGTCTCTGTTGTCTTGTATTTCTGTTCCTCTCTCTCTCTCTCTCTCTCTACCGTCACATATCCTTACTTTGTCTTAGTTTTAAGATGAACAGACAGAACAAAAAAAAGACATTCTAAGAAGTATCTATAAATAGAAGCTTGCCATGTCTTTCAAACCTGATTGGATTTCCTGGGTCAGCTGCGGGGACCACAACAGTGATTTAATTGTTATCTCAGTTTCCACGTCAAGGAGACACTGTAAGTTAACGAATCATATGCCCGAAAAATCCTAAAAAAAAAAAAACATGATATGTGATTCCTATTTGCGTGTTGTCCGTGGCTAAAGACAGGTAGCTAACTGGGCTATAGAGACAGAAACAGTAACTACGGTTATTTGGATAATGTAGATTGATTTGATTATTATTTTCACCTTGTACAGTTGAGAATAGTTTTACTAGGTGCTACCCTAAACGGAAACTAATAGCCCAGTACCCTGATATGCTTCCTGTGTCCTTTAACTGAACGGGCCACAGACTTTATGAAGCGTATATTGCTGTGACTGAATGCAGCCTTGACAAACACCTTCGATGCATTTTCAACACTTTTCTCCCAAGAAAGAATTTTTACCGCCTTCATTTTTTCCACTGACATGAATGGACATTTTCGAAATTCCCTAAAGATAATAATAATACATTTTTATTTATATAGCGTATATAATATAATACTTATCTCACTCCAACTTGTAGTAGATACAGTTTTACGTATTTTGAACTAGATGATAGTTTGAACTTGAGGTTGAACCCAAGCAGTCCAGTCCATATACTTGATACTGTGCAACTCATCCCTACAACCAACCAATACACTCTGAACCCCTACATTTTACAAATAAATTTGGCCTAAAAGAAATCTGAAGCATGTTTTAAGTTAGTTGTACCTCAAAAGGCATCTAAATCAAATTTGAAAATGTTCTGTTTCACCTTCCAATGTTGTATTACTCCTCTGTATGTTTATACATGTTTTATATATAACTATATAGGAGATTAAGAAGTAAAGTTGAGTTGGTTTTATGATTAATAATTTTTGTAAAGTACATAAGAATTGTTTATCTTATGTTTTGTACAGACAAAACACAAAAAAATGTAAAAATATCTTGAACCTCTGGAGTCTTCTGTGGCTTTTAGACATTTATATAGACTAAAACTAATTGTGAGTTGAAGCTCTGTATTTTTCGGACACTTTGTACGTTTTTAAGACAATATTTCATTCATTTTTTTAAGTTGGATGGACAAACTTGAACTTGTCTCAACAGCTTTTTTTAATAACTAGTTGCTATAAATTCCCCAAATGCGTGGGCTACATGATTCCGACCCCCCCTCAAGCCCTACTGCTCTGACTGTTGTGGAAAAAACCTCCATTGGTGGTTGGATGTGGTTTGGAAGACCTTTCCTGAAAAAAAACACACATTCTGAAGTTGCATAACTGCACATTTGTCCCAGTTTTTATTGTCTTTATCGTACATCAGTCTCCGTCCAACTTTGGGTCTCAATGTTTGTTTTGAATTTCACAGTCATAAATCTCTGAAAGCTAAACTTGGAGAAAAGAGGGGGGTGGTATGGGGGGGGGGGGGGGGTCTGCTAATGTTTATAGTAGGTTCAATAATGGTATTTTGGCTGCTGGAGTTTGGATAGTTCCCACACGTATTTATGTACAGCCCGTACAGAAACACTCACAATCTCTACATAAACTTTCTCAGGGGATAATTTAAGGACATTGTCAACGGAGTCGAACAATCAGTGGGCTCTCCGATAGAAATCCCTCTTAAGGAGCCCGCGAGTCAGGAAACTCTGGTGTTTATTTTGGAAATGGTTCTCCTGCTCCTGCTTTATCATAAACAATAATACTCTGAAATCCGCATTCCTCTCCCAAAATTCTACCTCCAAAACTGTGTCTCTGAACTACCCAGAATAGAATAGGCTCCTTTGACATTTTTTGTACTTTGAGTTTGGGAAGCTTGATCGCTGTTGATGGGGATCAAACCTTATCGTAAAACTGAGCCACTCTTACATATACAGCTGTTGTTTCCAAGTGTTTTGGGCTTTCAGGATCAAGACAATAGTCAAGTCAATTAGTTTCAGATGATTCCTGAGAACTTTTGTCCAGTTTTGTCAGGTCTCAAATCAAGACGAGCTGAAGTCTGAAGTCAAATGGGACACATTT
>CM047527.1:17260526-17313026 GCA_026122265.1 Ammodytes dubius
CCTCTTATGACTTTTCGGGATTTTTATTTACCTAGTATTAAAAGACGAAATGACATAAACAAAATCTGTAGATGACCAAAACATTCGACTACATAAGCAAACAGTCATAATCTGATAAGAGTAAGTTGTGGTTATTTTATAAGAGGAACAAAACCCAATCAGCTTTCACATCTCTCATGCATTGTAAAACAATAAATAGCACAGAAACAGCCCGAAGGTTCTGTAGCCCGCTGGTTGTTTCCCATAATACTTGGTTGAGATCAAAGCCCTTTTTTAGAAATGTCGCTCTTCTGTAACCTCTCCTCTGTCTCCTTGGCGACATTTCATATTGTTTGAATAAGACGGCAAATAAAATACAAAGGGTGAGTGACCACTCTCTTGCTTTGTAGGAAAAAAAAGAAATACCACAATAAAATGAAAATCTCTGCAGATATTTTATTTGCAACCTTTTTCGGATTGGGTTTCAACCAAGCACAGAAACACAGGATGCCCCTATCCCCTGGAGCTAGTATCGATAGCAAATGTCTTTTTCTTATTTCCTTAACTTAGTCCTTATACTGAAAACAACACTCTGTCCTTTTGTCTTAGTTGTTTTCTCCCAAGAAGTTGGGTTTATTGGGAAATCTTTTTTTTCCCCTTTTGCTTTTTATTGTATAATGTTTCTGGCATTGTTGGGCCTGTTATTAAAGATTTAGAATAGAAAGGGCAGAGAAAGACGAGGCTTATGCGCAAGAGAGGTCATGCGTCCGATTCAAACCAGGGACATTGTGGTGCTAGCCTGTTGAGCAACCCCAATAGTTGATTGCCATTTTTTTTGCATGTCTGTTTGTTGTAGAAGAGGGATTTTCCTGTGTTTCTCTTGGGGTTTGAAGGTCTATCTCTTTTTTCGAATCAAAAGGGATTTTAGCTCAAACAGATTTTAAAGATTCTCGAGGCAAACTTGTGATGTGAACCTTTACTTTAGAATTACTGTATTTGTTTTGAAGTACTGACTAAACTTAACAATTTTTTCGGGGCAATTTTCAAACGTTTCTCACAAAGCGGGGGTTATCATTTTGGAATGAATGCACAGCTGATGTAAAGGAGATGAGACCAGGAGAATCCACAAGAGGAAGAAAGGAATGAATAGGAAGAGAGGAATCAAGGGGATGACTCAGAGAGATTTTGACTGCGGGCAGTTGGGAGTTGATGAGGAGGAAATCCCTCTCTGCCTTTAGAGGCTTTTCCTCAGAGGGTCCTTAAAAACACATGGGGCTGCTGTGGATCTTCAGCTCAGGTCTGATGGGAAACAGATTCCCCAGCTGTGGAGTTCAAAAGTTGTATTTCAGAAACTATTTACTGTATATGTCATATGGAGAAACCCAACGCAATGTGCCACTTGAAAATCAAAGATGACTTATTGTGTAGCTTCTAAAAGCGTCTTGTCTTGGTCAGTCGAAAGAGTAACACCACATAACACTGTTGGGAAAGAAACCACATGAATTCAGCTCAGAGACAGAGACAATACTATGTCAATTTGACTTTTGACGAAATATAAGACTCTCTTTTCAGATGTATCAGTTATTATACTTTAAGATGCCAGAGAACAAAGACAAATGCCCATTGCAAGTTTCCAGAAACCAGTGTGACCAATTTGGGTTTTGTTTGAACGTCCCAAAGGGAAAATTGATGTGTCTTTCTGAAACACTAAACTTGATTTGTTGTTTTGTCTCATTGTCTTTGCAGTGACTTGTCCTTGCAGTGGGGCCAGCTGTCCCGGCCGTACTCCTCCACTGACCGAAGCAGTTCCCTGGGCTCCATGGAAAGCTTGGACACACCTACGCCCACCGCACAGCCCTACTCCGACTCCCAGAACTCTCCTGTTGACCCCACACTCTTCAACAACAAGAGAGACTCTGCCTACAGCTCCTTCTCCGCTAGCTCCAACACATCTGATTACGCAACAGTTCCACTAAGGCCCGGTGAAGCCTGCTCCATGGATAACCTCCTCCAGAGCCTGGGGCCGGCTTGTCGAGGCTACCCAGGCGGTGACACCTCTACCCTGGGTAGTTCCTCTGGCGAGGCACCGGATGAGGCTCAGCTTATTACGCACAAGTCAAGGTCACTGACTAGGCCCAGACCAAGGCCTGTTGAGGTAAAAGAGAGGCCTTCCTCCTGCTGTTATGAGGAGGACCACAGGGCAGGAGACTTTCAGATTGTAAGAAATGGAGAAAGAGGAGCTGATAGAAAGATGAACCCTCCTCAGCCTCCACGAGGAAGGACAGTTTTAGGGCAACCCGTGGTCGCACGAATGGCACTGACAAACGCTGCGTTTCTGCTCCTATTGAAGTTTCCGATGTTTCTAGTTACTATGGCGAAAACAAGTCCTCTCTAAATGTTGAATCAGGAATTCATAATGGCTTCCCTGCACCAAAAGAAGGTGACACAACTGGGAATTTCAAAGAGGATACCTTAGAATCAAACTTTATCCAAAGACGGATCAAAGACAGTAGACATATCAGACGTGAAACGAGTGCTAGTAATAAAGACTGTAATTCAGACACCACCTCAGATCATCTAGGTGACCCAGACACGTCCTCTCGGCCTGCCTCCTTACTTGGAGAATACTCCATGGAGGTGAAGGGCAATCTCATATCAGGCACACCCAGAACAAGCACTCATCTCGGGGCTGCACCGGCACAGCGCCCCCGACAAGCTCCTCGCTACACAACTTCAGTTACTTGCAGTTCGAAAATGACAGCCCTTCGTTAGAGTCAAACCCACCTGATCGCTCCTCGTCCCCTTGTGACAGCCAGTGGTCCCAGTCTTCGCTCCAGCCTACAGGGGGAGACCAAGAAGCTTCTCAAAACCACCTCCAGGGCCAAGTCAAACAGATGGGAAGGCAGCCGTTGCTCAACCCCAGGATCTGTGTTCTTGGACGGAGATGATGTTGATGGTTGTTCAAGTGAGAAGCCAGAAGGGATGGTTGTAAATGGAGGGTCCCCCCCACTAACGGAGCGTCACCACCCTTGGGGCCGCTCTGTTAGCGTACCGGGGACCCGACTGGATCTCAACCCAGGGAAAATCGAGCTCCGACCAAATACTCGAGAGAGATTTTGAGCCTCTGAGTGCTGCTGCCAGCGTGGACACTTTACTGGAGGAGCAGAAAGAGTAGATAGTGGTAGAATTGGAGGTAAACAAGAAGAGAATGTAGAAGGAGAGACAGACATGCGGAAGTCTCACCCTCACAGGAACCATCGTCCGGAATCGTCGTCGGAATGAGCGATTCGCTACCAACCTCCGCAACGAGATCCAAAGAAAAAAGGCCCAGCTTCAGAGAAGCCATGGCCCAGGAGGGTTGCTCCACAGCGGGGAAACCGTCCAGGAGGAAGAGGGTCCAGAGCTCAAGAGGATGGGGCAGACCCATACCTGCCTCCCAAGAAAGAACAACCAAAGTTGCTTTGCCTCACCTGTTGGTTCTCAAGATGCCGCTCCCACCATTAGAGAAATCAAACACCTCCAATGAATCAAAGAATAATGCCTTGCAAACTCAGCCCAAGTCAACATCATACACTCAAGACAACAATGTATCCATGGCTGTCAAGATTGAGGACCCAGGAGTGGCCAATTTCGGCGTTGGCATCCGAGTAGTTGAGGAACCGGCTCCTGCTGGCAAAGCTCGCCGCTGGCGTTGGACCCCCGAGCATAAACTCCAACCGGAGCCTGAACCAGACGACGGTGTGCGGTAGCCGAGTGAGAAGGTTCTGGGAGTCACGGGCTCACGGCATGGGGTCTGTGCCTTCACCTCTTCATCCTCTTCCTCATACAGTCGCTCCTCTTCTTCTTCTCGGAAGGACGAGTCAGAAATCCTTCCATTTGCAGATAGAATGAAGTTTTTTGAGGCAACAAGCAAGGGCTTACCCGCGTCAAATGTCACGTGTCGCAGGCAGAAGAAACCTACCAACCATCCAGAGCTCCAGGAAGGGGAGCTCGGTCAGCAATCAACCCAGAGGAGATACTCTTACCAGGGGGGACTTCAGCAGGATAATGCCCTGCTTCTGAACACTATGGAGGCCAGAAGGCTGTCTATGAGCACCAGTAGAGAGAGGCAGAGAGAGAAAGAGAGGGAGCAGGCTAGAGAAAGGGAGGAGAGGGCTAGGGAGAGGGAAGAAAGGATGAGAGAAAGGGAGAATCAGCGGGAGAAGGAAAGAAAGGAGAGAGAGTTAGAAATGGAGAAGGCAAGGCTCAGGGAGATTCAGAGAGAGAGGGATCGAGAGGAGAGGCTGAGACAGTGGGAGATGGAAGAGAGAGGGAGCTGCAACTGGAGAGACAAAAGAGTAGAGAGCAGAGAAGGAACGTCTTAGAAAAGAAAGAGAGAAAGAGCTCGAGCGAGAACGAGAGAGGCAGAGGGAAGAAGATGATCAGCTCAACTCACATCAGGAGTTTTATGGCCGTTCTTCTGGCATCAAAGAACAAAATCAAGACTTCCAACATCAAGGCAACTTCCACAGCTTCCAATCCTCAAAGACTCAGATGTTCTCCCAAAACCAAACCCAGAATCAAGGCCCGCGATCGCTTTTCACCCGGTCATCCCACTCCCATTCCCATTCCCATTCCCAGGCCCTGGAAAACCAGCAACACCTCAGCAGGGATTCTCAACAGGAGCTACACAGCTACAGAGGTAAGCTCTCACTCAAAATTAGTTTCTCCACGGGCGCTCCGGTGGTGTAGTGGATAGAGCGCGTACCATATTGGCTCCGGCCTTCGTTGCAGTGGTCGCAGGTTCAAATCCGGCCCGTGGACCTTTACTGCAGGTCATCCCCCCTCCCTCTCTCTGTCTCCCCATTTCAACTCTATACTATCCAATAAAGCTTGAAAATGCCAAAAAAAAATCTTAAAAAAAAAGATATATATAGATTCTCCAGCAATGCATACAAACAGATCTATGAATGCATGCCTACAGACACAATCGGCCCTACTGGGGGGAGTCAGCAATTCTGGAGAACGCTTGTTGTCAAAATCCCTTTATGTCAAAATCAATGAATATCTCCTCACAATCGGCAATCTGTCCATTTGTCCTCCTGTGTACTGGCGCGCCTGAAAATAAAATCTTGTTCTTAAAACTCAGCCAGGCTCTGTAAACCTGTACTGTATTTCAACTTGATGGTGCAGAGAGGAACAATGTGGAACACACAGCAAAAAAAAGACTCACTACATTTATATGGGTCATGAAAGAGTCAGGGTTGCCAGGTCAGGGGTTGCCAGGTTAGCTCTCAGTCTGCTGTTCTGACATCTGGATTATAAACTTGGCTTTGTCAGGTTTATAGACAAGAAAGACAGAGTAAAATGTGAGTTGAAGTATCGGTCAGTTCCATTGTAGCTTTACGTGTATGTTCACTGAGAGGTGGGCTAGCTATAGTGTAGCAGCTGAACGGCATAATTATTATAATGGTAAAATTAGAGCTTGTGTTGATTAGAATTGGTTCATTGTTTAGGGGTTGGTATGGAGTTGGTGGCATTTAGCTTGACCTCAAGGCAACTAAGATGCACTGGCTTAATATTTATTTTTCTACGTTTAACCTTTAAAGTGGTTATAGTTGAATTCATTAACAGGTTTTTCATAAGCCTTCTGGCCTCAAAACCGATTACCAGACGGAAGCTTGTTTAACTAATTAACAGCCTGTGTTTCGGTGCATTGAAACCAATTAACGCCTTTCAGGGATAAAAGATAAACTCCGCACTCCACTAAAATCAAGCGTTTTTTGGACTCAACTTGAATGACAGTTGGACACTGAAAACCCTCTCGGTTTCGTTAAAAACTATCCCCAGAAACAGATCAGATGGTCATATTTGGATTTGTTGCCAAGTTGCCATTCTCCGTCCAAGTCCTCCGTGGTTGAACGGTTAGTTTGAAGTGGAACCTCGCATCCTGCATGTGGTCAAAATCTGAGAATCGCATTGAAAAGTCATCGGATCATTGAAATAACTTACGAAACTGAGGGGAAGTTGGGCAACAGTGGCCAACACTTGTGTCAGCGATAATAGCAGCGTTGGATTACATGTTCACCACAACTGATTTCAGTCTCTTGGCAGGGGGGGGGTTTGCTGACCCTAGCCTGAACTTATGATACTCCTATGAACCCCCTTTTTGGACTACATATAAATATAATCACTTCATCGTTTGTTGTTTTCGTGTGGTTTTGCCATGCTTGGTCCTGAACCTTCTGCTTTCTCCATATTGGGATCCTTTTCAAATGAAATATTGTTGAGTTGATGCCATAGCGATAACCCCATGCGTTGATATTGTGTGTCATATCCACCGCTGGCGACGTCCAATAAGTTTAATGGTAACAGATGTGCTGGATGGCTACAAGAGAAATCAACAGAGGCACTCTCATAAAACAGGCAAAACATACATATCAAGGCGTATGTACATGTAAACCCAGACACACTATTTATGTAAATGTACTTCTACCAGAATCGTATAAAGGCCAAAGTCAGCTATGAAATTAACAAGGAATGTGGATTTCAGGTTTATTCATTAAGTTGCGTGCTTTATTTTTCCTTTGTGTGTGCGTGTGGTGTGGTGTGTGTGTGTGTGTGTGTGTGTGTGTGTGTGTGTGTGTGTGTGTGTGTGGTGTGTGTGGTGTGTGTGTGTGTGTGTGTGTGTGTGTGTGTGTGTGTTGTGTCGTGTGTGTGTGCTGTGTGTGTGTCTGTGTGTGTTGGACAGAGGAAGGAAAGAGATTGTGAAAACACAGGAATATAACTGGCTGCCTTTGTCCGTGGTCTGTCTGTCACTCAGTGGGCTCTCATTTGAGAAGTCCAGCTGTGTTTCCAGAAATATTAGGAAAAAGTCACGTTGAAATGTTGGCTCAATTAGACTATTAGATTATATCAGTTTTTCTACTTCCTACCTCATTATATGGACATTAAGTCTACACATGAAGCCTGATTTTGCCTTTTTCTAAACACCACATTTAGGAAAAATACAATGTACTGCGTAAATACGTATATTTTATATGCAAATAAAGACACAAACTGCAATAGACTCTATTCTCTATTTTTTGTAAATGGTTTTGTTTAGCTGTTTTTTCAAGAGCACTCAATCATAATGCAACTTGTTTAGATATATTTAAACTACAAAGACAAACTCTCCTCAATCTCCAACACAAAAAATTGTTTAAAAAAAAACAGAAGCAGAAGCAGTTTTATTACAGTTCTCCTACTATTGACCAACAATTGCCTTAATTGATATTTACATTCCAGTTACTTACTTATAAAGGCCAAAATAAGTTAAAAATGACTTAAACCCCTTACAATGGGGCGCCCTTAGCTCAGTTAGGTAGGGCGTCCCCCCCATGGGCCTCAGCCAGCAGCGGACCCGGGTTCGATTCCAGCCCGCGGTCGTTCTCTGCATGTCACTCCCCTCTCTGCCCCATTTCAACCCCTCCTCTCTACACTGTCAATAAAGCATAAAAATGCCAAAAAAATATCTTTAAAGAAATCCCTTACAATCCCGTGAGAGAATTCATTTAAATGAAGAAAGACCATCCAGGTACTTGTGGTTCTGGCCTTTTTATCACAAACTTATCAGTTGTTTCCATTCTGTAGATTCTTATGCTCTGTTGACAGCGAGTGACGGCCAAATATGTTAATTTCACGTCCCCTGGTCCAACAAAAACACCATCTGAATGTTCAGATTTACATTGCAGACAGTCAGACAATATCACTGCACAAGAAGCTGTGTTTGTGCAGCCTATACCTGCCTGTCTGTGCGTGTGTGTGTGTGTGTGGTGTGTGTGTGTGTGTGTGTGTGTGTGTGGTGTGTGTGTGTGTGTGTGTGTGTGTGTGTGTGTGTGTGTGTGTGTGTGTGTGTGAGTTGTGTGTGTGTGAGAGATTGTGTGTGTGTGTGTGTGGTGTGTGTGTTGTGTGTGTGAGAGTGTGTGTGTGTGTGTGTGTCTGTCTGTCTGTCTGTCTGTCTGTGTGTGTGTGTGTGTGGTGTGTGTCGTGTGTGTGTGTGTTATCTATGACGTACGAACACAATGTGCAGACGTAGCCTGAAAATTGTAACCATAATGAGCAAAGCCTCAAGAGAGAAAAAAGAAAGTTCCAAAATGGAGCGTGACAGCCGATTCTTGACCTTGGAAATTGGCTACTTTTGACGACATAATCTTTACACAACAACAACTGAACTGAGCAACCTTATCTGCACACACACCCAAACAATACAGAGCACACACACACACAACAAACTCACAACACCAACACACATACTGCCAACAAAATAATACAACACACTAACACACAACACATTACAACAAACAACATTATGAAACAAAAACACACTCAACACAACCAAACAAACACACAAACTATTGCACAGTTTCAGGTTCACAGCTCTTAAAACAGATAAGAGTTCATGTACTCATTAGTCGAAGTCCAGTTATTTAAATTGCTTTGGCCTAAACCAACAAATACATGTCAAGAAGTTTGAATTCAATTAAATTAAAAACTAATTATGAAAAATAAACCTCGGAATCATCAACTGAAAAATGCAAAAAAATAACTGGGTCCAGTATTTAAATATGAATATCTAAAAAATACTTTTTGGTGGGATTTGATTAATTCTTCTGGACTTATTGACATTTTCTCTATCACTGTATATTCAAGCAATCAAACATTACGTAGAATTGTTCATGATACAATTGTCGGTTGCTGCATCAGAGCTCTACAAAACAATTTAAAGGTGCAGTGTGTAATATGACATCATCAAGAAAGTTCTACAAAGTTCTAGAATGCAACACTCCCTGGGTAACCCCAACCCTTTTGAATGATAACAGAAGCTACAGTGGCCTTCAAGGACAAGAACAATTCTAAATTTCAAACAATGCACCTGATGACATTCCAACTATGACACTTTCAAGATGGCGGCACTAGGCCTTGGTCCAAAATATGCAGAAATATTGACATATATGAGACCCTTTCTAAGGGAAAAATAAATAATTCAAAACATTTTTTTCTGCAATTATGCACTAAATTAAATGTACTTATGGATGTTATAATTACTTTCTACAAAATCTGCTAGGAAATAAAACCCAAATTCTACACACTGCAGGTTTAAGAGACCACACGCATGAAAAATGTGTTTTGAAAAGTGAGTTCAGAATCAGGTAGAGAGAAAAAAAAGACATAAAAATGTTACAAATGAGCAGGAAATGGCTTTTATCACCATCACAGTATATAGCAGGGTGGGCAAAACAGTAACCACAGTAACTGACCTGCTGATTGAAGCCGTCCTTCATTCCATTGGCGTTATTAACCAACCGCCTTTTAAATGTCTTCCACAGACCTATCCCGCCCGGCAACAGGAAACGCCCAAGCTGGACCGGAAGTACAGCCTGACGGAGAGGTGAGACATTCCTTTTTAGCGAACACACACAAGTTCAAACACACACACAAACACACATGTAGAACACACACACACACGCACACACACACACGCGCAAGCACACACACATGCAAGCACACACACGTTAGAACACACAACACACGCAAGCACACACACACAATTCAAAACACACACAACGTAAAACACACACAATGCACACCAAGCACACACACACACACCAAGCCACACACACACAAGACACAGCAACTCAAGCACAAAGTTCAAACACTACACAACAGCGCAAGCACACGCGCAAGCAACACTCACAAACACACTACACACACACACACACACACACACACACACACACGCAAGCACACATGCAAGCACACACACACACACACACACATTGCAGGAAAAATGCCGGATTTTCCCTGACTGACTATTCATAAAGTATGTCTAGTTCACACCAAAATGCAAAACTGTATGCTGACTTGGTCATTTTATTAAAAACTTTATAATTCCGTTAATAATAAACGTTAAAATAAAATAAAAATAAATATTCAAAGCTCAGGATTCTGAAAATTGAACTTTTATCTCTAAGTGCTGTAAAGTGTTGAATTGAAATTAAAAAAAAAAGCTGCATGAACCCTGAAACAGTGATTCTCTACATTGTAATTCTGCCTTCTTGACACACACACACACACACACACACACACACACACACACACACACACACACACACTTGCTCCGTCCGTTTTGTGCGTGATTGTGTATAAGTGACTCTCCGGAGGTTGGGTGCATGACGGCGGGAAATCCCAGTAAGTCATGTCTGGCTGTGATTTGACTTTAATGGGTTTAAGTGTGCGGGCAATCATCCGTGCTTAAGAAATGTGACCGTAATGATATGTGGTTGGATGGTGATTCCTAGTATGTAGTATGTTGAGTTAGGGGGGAGGGGGTAAGGGGGTGTAGTTGGTATTTAGGACATGCATGAGTGGTGGAATAAGATGGCCGCCCATCATATTTGACCTGAGACTGAAACAGTTGAGTGAGCCTGGAATGCCAAAGGGAACATTTACTGTAATTTTAAACCACTTTCTCTATCGTCTTTGATTGTTTTTCTTTCGTAACATGTGGATTTCTCCAGGAAATTTCGCTCCAAAAATCTCGATTTTTTTCTTTTTTACCCACAAGATATTCTAGCTTTTTTTTTTACTATGAGTGACTATACACACACACACACACACACACACACACACACACACACACACACACACACACACACACACACACACACACACACACACACACACACACACACACACACACACACGCACACCAAACCATAGACCTCATGGTTACTGGTCAGCCCCTCTTCCTCTATACCATCTTACCACCTGTATTTGTATGTTGACCAAATCCTCCCCCCAATCTTCTTCCCCATCTCAGGGACTACCAAACGCGGAGACGTGAGTCCAGAGCTCCAGATAACTTTAACCACCACCACCAGCCGCCCCCCCACCCCCAGCCCGCTCTGCCCCAGCAGCAGGGCCCTCGATGGGGCCGCGGGCAGAGTGTCGAGGGGTCCGCTCCTCCGCCGGCTCCGCTGTCACTGCGTGGCCGAACCATGTCAGAGAACGACCTGCGCTTCGACAGCAGCCACCGCTGGTCGCCCTCCGTCTCCATGGCGTCAAGCCAGACTCTGAGCGAGGTGATTGGTTTAGATTTGGTCTATGGATTGAAGTTAACTTCGTCCCCCCCATGGGCCTCGGCCAGCAGCGGACCCGGGTTCGATTCCAGCCCGCGGTCGTTCTCTGTATGTCACTCCCCTCTCTGCCCCATTTCAACTCTGTATCTACACTATCAATAAAGCATAAAAATGTAAAAAAAAATATCTATAAAAAAAATAAAAAATTACACAGCAAGTCTCAAATGCATTATTGCATTATTCCATTGTAAAACATCTTTCTTCTTTATTTTTTTACTCTTCATCATTCCAGGTTGAAGAAGGATGTGGGCGGATCAGGGAAGGAGGAGAATCCGCGGACTGTAGCAGCAACAATGGCCGAACAAACAAGCGTAAGACCCCGCCTCCCCCGAGACCGCCTCCGCCCAAGTGGGAGCAGTTCCACCGCCGGCGCGCGTCTCACAGCAACATCTTCTCCAACTCTTCTTCTTCTTCTGCTACTTCTATCACCGCTCCTCGCTCCATCCCTCCTTCAATAAACACCACCAAAGAAGAACACTATCCCAACTATTCAAACTGCTCCACTCAATCCGAAACGTCTAGACAGAGATCGTACAGCCTGCCCCCGGAGAGGCACGAGATATCCGCGATATCGGACGGTTGCACGCACTGCTGTAGCCGCGGCAACAACCAAACTCAAACAACAACAACTAGAGAACGCACATTTTCCAACGCATCCTCCTCCTCGTCCAATCAGAGCAGAGCACAGGAACATTCCGTCTACAGTCACAGCATAAACATTCCGCCGTCCAATCAGAATCATCCCGTGGAATCGGAGGCAGAGCGGCAGTTTGCAGTGGCTCCGCCCAGCCCTATGTTCTCCAGGAGGGGCTTCCGACCGGTGGCTCCACCCCAGAGAGAGAGGCAGGAGAGCGGGGAGAGTTTAGCAGATCTACCCCATCCTACGGAGGACAGTCGGAGCAGGTGAGCAGCGCAGTTTAGTTATATACAGCAACTATGTTATTCATTCGCTTTTAAATGTTTTATTCATTCGCTTTTCTTCTAATGTGTATTGTGTTTTTTTAATCTTGCCCCTGTAAAGCACTTTGAATGGCCTTGTGTCTGAATTGTATTGCTATATAAATAAACTTGCCTTGCCTTGCCTTGCCTTGCCTTGCCTTGCCTTGCCTTGCCTTGCCTTGCCTTGCCTTGCCTTGCCTTGCCTTGCCTTGCCTTGCCTTGCCTTGCCTTGCCCTCGAAAATATTAAGAGACCAATCTGGATTTTTCTTAGATTTTCATCTCTACATTACTTAATGGAAATGCTCTTAATGACAATATTTTTTTTTGGGGGGGGGGGGGAATTTGGTAGAAATGTTGTCAGTTGTTTATATTATAAAATCAAAATGTTCATTTAACTTAAACATATGCCTATGAATAGTCAAACGAGAGTGGTCTCTTAATTTTTCCAGAGCTGTATGATGTATGTGCTAACCATGCAGGGAGAATGAAAGTGACATTAAAGGTGCACTGTGTAGATTTGGACGTGCCAGAGAAGTGATGATTTCCCAAGGTATATATTCTCATGCTGTTTAAATCCATGTCTTTGCAGTTTAACTGAGAGGAACCAGGAGCAAGTAACAGTGAAACCGTATAAATATCAGTCCAACGTGAGACCTGGCGCCGAATGGGAGAGAACTCCATCTCCCAGAGTTCATAGCGACTCAACACAAATTCTGCCTGTGGTGGAAAATGGCGGCACGGGCGTCATCTTGAATCCTGAATCATATTTTACCATCGATTACGAACAACAACAACAACAACAACAACAACAACAACAACAACAGCAGCAGCTTCGTTTGAGACGCGGCTTCCAGGAGAAAATCCCAGAATTGGGAACGGAATCTGAAACCACCCTTAGCCCGAGCCCGCACACAGCTTAGACGTGGAACTGGACGTCCCAATGGAAACAGACATCGATGACTTTCAGGTAGGGGTGTGTAGGGGTGTGTAGGGGTGTGTGCTGTATTCATTGGCTACGCTAATATTGTTTATGTACTTTGTTTTGTTTATTTATTCATGAAAAAAATAAATACAATTTTCATTTTCTTTTTATTCTTATTTTCTTTTATTTCTGTTTTTGTTATGTTGGAATGCATGAAACTAAACTATCCTTTTTTTTGGCCATTACATTTTTTTATTGACAACTTTGTAACCAACTTTTCAATAGTTTAAAAGCCGTAAGAAAACACTTTGAATATTAGCCAAAAAAACTTAATTAAACTTAATTGTTGTTTTTACGATATGTAAAATTTTAAAAAATCTAGTAAAAATCTTTCTCATTTTGAGAAAAAAAACTCAGCAAAGTCCTGAAAAATATTGAGATTTTAATTTTGTCAATGTTGCACCCCACTACCTCCATTAGGACGAGGGACTGCCATTGGAGAACGAACCCATCACAAGCGAGCTACCGTGCTTTGCTTTACCGGTCACGGTCCTGGAGACGGACATCGATACGTACCCCGACTCGGAGGCCTCTCCGTCGGGCAGAGCGAGAGTGGAGAGTGGGTCTTTGGAGGAGGAGCTGCTGGAGCCCGGCGACGAGAGCTCCAGAGAGAGGCTGTGTCTGGATGAATTCTTCCCCCAGAACAGTGAGGGGGAATCGGGCACGGAGAGCTGGAGAGGAGCCGAGCACAACACCGACAGCTTGGATAGGTAAACGAGAGAGGGGACGATTAGAGTGTGTGTGTGTGTGGGGGGCGGGGGGGGCTGTGTGTGTGTGTGTGTGTGTGTGTGTGTGTGTGTGTGTGTTGTGCGCGCGTGCATCAATTACACACACCATTTGATTTGCACAAGACCCAACTGTTCTTGTCACTGAGCTCATTCCCTTACAGACACAGGTGCTAGTTGGAGGATTAAGACAGCAAGTGCAACAATATTTACATGAAATATTTGCATAAACACACAATAAACCGGATGCTTAGACAAAACAAACATTAAATTATGTTTGGATTATGTTTGAAGACAATAAAACAGGATATATATATTTATCCTTTTAAAGTCCTCTTCACAGCAGACCACGGGTTCGAATCCGGCCTGTGGTAGTTCTCTGCATGTCACTCCCCCCCTCTCTGGCCCGTTTCACCTCTGTCTCTCCAAACTGTCTAATAAAAGATGTTTCACCTGTGTCATAGTTGTTGTGTCCTTGGGCAAGACACTTCACCCACCTTGCCTCGTGTGAATGTAGATAGTTAGCCTGCTGCTATCGGTGTATGAATGTTAGTGTGAATGGTAACGTGGGAAAGGAAAACAGGTCTCCCTTGCAAAAGAGTCTTCGGTCTCAATGGGATATACCTGTATAAATAAAGGTTAAAAAAAAAAAGCATAAAGCATAAAAATGCCCCAAAAAAATGATTTTAAATACCAACACCCTCTCCTCTCCTGTCCCTTTAGGCGTTCGGGTGCGAGCTCCAGCTGTTCGTCTTACTACAGCACGTCGGCAGCCAAAGCTCAGCTGCTCTGTCAGATGAAGGACTTTGCAGATCACAGAGAGAGAGACGACAACGTGATGACTGACGTACAAGGTAAAGAAGCTTGTGAGGGTGGGATGTGGGTGGGGTATGTTCGGGAGAAAAAGGGGGAAAAAAATTGTACTCGCTGTGTTACAATTCCGTTGTTACTAACATTTAATTAAAAAAAACCTTTGAAAAAAAAAAAAGAACGCAGCTGCTGTATTATTATTTTTTTTATTTTTTTTTTTTATCAATATATTTATTGGTTTTTCCTTTTTTTAACAGGAACAAGAACAATACAACAATAAAACACAATATAAATATACAAACAATACTGACCAAAAAAAAAAATAAGTGTTCACACAAAAATGCATACAAATTAGCATGAAAGATTCCACAAAAGACCACAAATTAAAAAAAAAGGGGGGGGGGGGTTACAGCTGCTGTATTTCTACTTCAAGGTGCAGTCAGTCAGTGCGGTTACATGGCACAACTAGATTAGATTATCACATATATCGAACTAGACACTTAACGGACCGTGTCACTTGTCTGAGTTTACATGGCCTTTCAGGAATCAGATAAATGTCCAATGCATGGCTGTCTCCATTACGCTAGATGGCGCTGTAGCCCTTTCAACCATGCTTTCAACAAGTGTTAAAAAGAGCCACGTCCGGTTCTCTTCCGGCAACAACCCATGGTGTAGCCTATTACGCGCAGGCACACAAGCACAGAACGAGAAGTCCGGTATGCGATGTCCGATCCCTGTTTACATGCAGAGAGAATGCCGACAACGAACGACTTATCTAGGTGTTCTTATCCGACATCTCTTGTCCGTTATCGTGCCGATTTGTGTGCGAAGTAGATCGGATAAAGGTGTTTACATGCAGTTTAAAAGTCCTGTTGAAGTCTTATTCGTTTAGTTACCCGATTATGAGTCTGCATGTAAACGCACTGAGTGATTCTGGAGAACGCTTCTTTGTCAAAATCACTTTTTGTTCAAATTTGTGAATTTCTGGGGGCGCCCTTAGCTCAGTTGGTAGGGCGTCCCCCCCCCATGGGCCTCGGCCAGCAGCGGACCCGGGTTCGATTCCAGCCCGCGGTCGTTCTCTGCATGTCACTCCCCTCTCTGCCCCATTTCACCTCTGTCTCTACACTATCAATAAAGCATAAAAAAAATGCGAAACTGGTGAAGTATTTCCCCAGTCAATGTTAACCCTCTGTGTGCCCGTGTGCTTTTAGAAACAGCTGATGGAGAGTCTGCGTAAGAAGCTGGGCGTGTTGAGAGAGGCTCAGAGGGGACTGCAGGAAGACATCAGGGCCAACGCACAGCTGGGAGAGGAGGTAGGGACTCACTTCACTATATACAGGTGATACCTACTCGTATTATTAGAATATCATGGAAAATGAATTGGAATTGAGGCAAGAATTCATGCAAAAAGGGGCCCAAACCAAGTACTGAGTACATATGGATGATTATACTTTATAAAGGGGCTGACATTTCTGTATTTAAAATACAAAATTAAAAAAAAAAATTCTTGCCTCTTGTCCCCAGTAGAGCATGGTGGTGGGGTGTGTAAGCCAACGAGGTGGTAAGTTCCGCATGTTCATTGGAGACCTGGACAAGGTGGTGAGTTTGCTGCTGTCGCTGTCTGGACGTCTGCTCAGAGTAGAGACCACACTGGACACACTGGACCCCGACACAGAGCACCATGAGAGGGTGAGGACAGGCTTTGAAATGACATTATTCATACTCTCTCTCTCCCTCTCTGTCTCTCTCTCTCCCTCCTCTCCTCACTCCCCCCTCTCTGTCTCTCTCCCTCCCTCTCCCTCCTCTCTCACTCCCCCCTCTCTGTCTCTCTCCCTCCTCTCTCTCTCTCCCTGTCTCTCTCTCTTGGTTTTAAATAACATTATGCATATTCAAAGGTGTTGTTAATTGTCTGATTCATGATTGAATTCAACAAAGAACATTTCCCAGTGTACTAACCCTGTCTATCTCTGTCTCTCTCTCTCTCTCTCTCTCCCTCTCGCTCTCTCTCCCTCTCTGTGTCTCTCTCTCTCTCTCTCCTCCTCTCTCTCTCTCTCTCTCTCTCTCTCTCTCTCCTCTGTCTCTCTCCTTTCTCTCTCTCCCCCCCTCCCCCAACTTCTAAGCACTTACATCAACACAACTTTCCATAATCATTCTTAGCACTATTCTGAGGGTTATCACTGAAGGATTTGTCTTGATTTTATATGATCAATTCAACGAAGAATATTTCCAATTGTATTGAGATTTCTTTATTTAGAAGGACAGCGCACATTGATAAACATGAGCACCAAAGTTCAACATGTAAATGTGAAAAATGTGTAATATAAATCATTCAAATCATTCATTCATTCAATCATTCATGCATTCATTCATTCAATATTTACTGTGTGTCTCTGTCCTGTAGCTCCCCTGCTGGAGAAGAAGTGCCAGTTGATGGGCCAGCTGTCCGAGGCCCAGGACCTGAAGGATCACGTGGACCGAAGAGAGCAGGCTGTGAGCCGGGTGCTGGCACGCTGCCTCTCCCCCGAGCAGCACAGAGACTACAGGTAACACACTGGGGGTCTGGGGGGGTGTGTGGGGGGGGGGGGGGGGTGTGGGTGTGTGTGAGAGAGACCTCATGTTACTGGAGGAGGAACCAGAGACCTCATGGTTACTGGAGGAGGAACCAGAGACCTCATGGTTATGGGAGGAACCAGAGACTCATGGTTACTGGAGGAGGAACCAGGACCTCATGGTTACTGGTCATCCAACCTCTTTCCTCTAGGACATCCTACACCCCTTGTATAATGGGACAGAACAGTAGTCCAATTAAATTGGCCTAGTTGGCCACAACTTTTTCTTGACTTAACTGTGCATACTTTCATTTTATTCAATGAAATGAGTAAAGTAGAATGTAGCCCAAATAAAAAATATACACATACTGACAATGCACCATGTTTTTTTTTTACTGTACATGTTTTAAAACAGTTTTCTCTGTACATTTCCCTCTCGTAGCCACTTTGTGAAGATGAAGGCTGCCTTGCTGGTGGAACAAAGGCAGCTGGAGGATAAGATCCGCCTGGGAGAGGAGCAGCTTCGCGGGCTGAGGGAGAGCCTTGGTCTGGGGCTGGGAATAGGCATCGGCATGGGCATGTCCATGGGCTACGGATGTTACTGAATATAAGAAGGAAAAAGATTGAAAAAAAAACACTAAACAACAATGACTACAGCAGGGAAAAGGAACAGGGGCTGTATGGATTTAAAGGAGGTTAGGAAAGAATTGTTTTGCAGTGTTTCTTAAAGCTGGGGTGGAGGATTTGGGGAGAAAATAGCAGTTGGGATAGAGATTTGAATCCAAATACCTCAACCGCTCCACTTGTTCTCTTTGGTCCCTCCCCTATGGTCCCTCCCCGACACTCTGAGGATTTGGGGAGAAATGCAGTGGATAGAGATCGATCAAATACCTCACCGCTCCACTTGTTCTCTTTGGTCCCTCCCTATGGTCCCTCCTGACACCTCAACAACCAACAAGTCGTGCCAAAGTGAATGGACAGTCCCAACAGCCAATAAGAACGAGAATCGGAGCCTCCTCTGATTTGGTCAAAGTGTACAGCTCATGTTAACTTTGACCAATCAGAAATCACATACCCCAGCTTTAAAGAATATTTATTTTTGGATATGTGCTTTATTCACTTTTTTTTTTTAATATACACAAGTTACATAAAAAAAATATAGATACCACTGTAATGTCTGCCAACACCTCAACCCACTATTTGAAACATATTAATCTCAATTTTCTTGAAGTTTTTACTCTTAAACTAAGCTGAGAACTGTTACCCTGGCTTCATATTTAGTTAAAGCCGTTTTTTGAATTGTCTAGCATACTGTGTTCAATGTTTTCAGACCAAAGTTTGTATAGTAGGCTCCTGTGGAAAACTTGACTTCAATACGCAAAGGGCAGGAAAGAGTCCAAAAAAAAGCCTACATTTAAAAATAAAAAATAAAAGTATATATATATATTTAGAAGAAGAAGAAGAAAATTCAGCGATGGACTCACAATAACTGTCAACTACAGACTTTGAATATTCCAAACATATCTTACTAACCTTATCCCAAAAACTGTGATTAAAAAAACTGACATGATCAATTCATTTGGACTATCACAACAATACTGACATCTTTAGTTGTGAACACAGAAGGTAAATAGGAGGTTATTTGCCCCCTCCAAATTAAAAGCCTGCGACTGTAAAGTAGAACGAATGTGACTGAATTTAGTTACATTATGTGCCTGAAACAATGTACTGTAAAACCCAAACTAACTACACATCTGCTTCCACTGTTCACACTATGTTGCCAAAGACATTTTCTGCCTAATGAATGTGTCACTGAGACGCTGCTTTTATTGTGCTTGTGTTGTGTGTTGTGTGTGTGTGTGTGTGTGTGTGTGTGTGTGTGTGTGTGTGTGTTATGTGTGTGTTGTTGGGTCTAGTGTGTGTTGTGTGTGTGCGTGTGTGTCCTTTTTTGTATTTAAATCTCCCTGTTCAGAGAATCGAAGGAGATTTTTTTTTTTTTTCTAAGGTGCTCCACACTAAAAGAAACTGTTTCCGTTAATAAAACACTAAAGTCCTTATTACATATATTATTAACTACCTTCGGGACAGTCACTAAAACTATGTATATTTTTTCTGTTTTTTTTTTCATCTTTGTTGCTGGCAGACACCTTCCGTTCAGCGCCATATATACTGTGTTATAAAACGTTATATATCGTCATATCAATTTTGAATTTTTTCCATTTACTGAAATGTCCGTGGCTGTAATATGGGAGTTTGAGACTCCGTTTGACTTTGGTCTGCTTTCACTATTATAGTAACCGTTCATGTACAGAAGACACTTGTTTATAATGTATACCATGTGTATATAATGATTTTTTTTTTTGTTTTTTTTGTTAAATGGACTGGAATCAGTTGTAAAAATTAAAAAATTGGTTATAGAATATGGACGTTAAGACCGGGAAGAGAAAAGGCTTACTGTTAGTATTTTTGGAAAATTGTTTTATTTTGAGAGAACATTTTTTCAAATTTGTTTCAAGACGTACATTTTTATTTTTCGATTTCGTTTTTTGTGTCCCGAAAAGCTCTTTGGCGTTGTCCCATATGACATTGAATTTATATAGTATGAACTTTTGTCTTTCCGTAGAGTTAATATGAGAAGATTGATGCAACTCTCATGTCTGTATGGTTAGTTTAATTAAATGCTACAGCCTTAGCTTAGCTTAGCATAAAGATAAAGGTGTTTTTAAATCATATAAAAAAAAAAAAACAACACAAAGGTTAGTTAGCTGTTTTAGCATTTTTCTTCATGTTAAGATAAGCTATAGCTAACTGGCTGATAGATTTTAGTATATTGATATTTAACCACAGATGTGAGAGTTGTATCAATATCCGCATCCTAATCTCATCAAGCAACACATAAGTGATTTCTGTTTAAGAAAAAAATGGAGTTAAAGATGAATAAATAAATGTGGATTGAAGTGCCAAAAACATATAGTTCTTTAGCAGAGAGGGCAGATTATTGCTTCCTGCTTTGACACCTTATGATTTGTGATTTTTTTTTTTTTTTGCAAAGTCTCCAAATGTTTAACATGCTAAAAACATTGATTTTTTTTTTTTTACTTTACAGTTCAGCTCGCCTGTCTGAGTAAATCAAATACAAATATAAGTAACTGAAGCTTGGCAAGAGATGGGAAGGGATATTGTGGAGAAAATATGTATATTTTGGCTGTCTAGGGGTGGACTTGCTGTGCTTAAGTGAATATACAAACACCTTTATCACTTTTTTTTTTTTGACTTAATCAGTTGTTTTTGGTAAGTAAGCAGTACATCTGCAATTAAAGTGTATTGAACATTTGAGAATATATTTTTTGTTGATCTGATATGATTCCTGCTGTCTTATCCCCCAGTCAACCCCTGAATTTAACATGTCCATATATGGCTCTGTATTGTCCATACTCTGTCTTGTACATATTACTGTATGCTTGTACTATAACAGCTCTTTTCTAAGCCGACTGGAAACGTATTGACTTGACGAAAAAAAAAAAAAAAAAAAGTTGCTTGTTGGATGTGTAAGAGAGAATATTTCTTCTGTTCGCGTTTGCTTATGTCAATTTTTGATTTATTACAAAACTTTTTCTTTTTTTTGTTATTGTAAAATGTATTACAATTTTTTTTTTTTTGTAAAGTGCAAAAAAACACTCGCAAAGTACCATAAATAATAATAATAGTATTTTAAACTATCGTCACGTCTCCTGTTGTGATTTATATCGTTCCTTGGTGAATGGGCTCTCTATGTTGTATGAATGTGGTGGGTCGGTTAAAGGCAAATAGAGGCTGATGCATATTGATGAGAGGATTTCAAGTTTGAATGTATTTATAAAGCACATTTAAAATAAAATAAAACATAGTTGAGCAAAGTGCTTTACAGCTCAAAAACTAATGGATACAAACACAAACAAATATACAAGACAACACTAAAATATTAAACATTATATGGGTATTGGTAGCCTAAATCTTTATTTTTATGTCATAAATAAGATAGATGGGGGGGCGCCCTTAGCTCAGTTGGTAGGGCGTCCCCCCCCCCCCCATGGGCCTCGGCCAGCAGCGGACCCGGGTTCGATTCCAGCCCGCGGTCGTTCTCTGCATGTCACTCCCCTCTCTGCCCCATTTCAACCCTGTCTCTACACTGTCAATAAAGCATAAAAATGCCCAAAAAATATCTTAAAAAAAATAAAAAAATAAGATGGATAACATATAGATGTTACATTTTCTAAATCTTATTTTTTCCTACCATGAATATCTTTATAACTTCTTCCTTTTCCTCCATTGTATAATATTTTCTTGGACAGAAAGGGGCTTCGTATTTTGATGGTGGGGTGGGGGGGGGGGGGGGAACCATAGGGAGTTGCAAATATGTCTTACTTCATTTTTCAGTGTCAAAAACCTGATGAAGCCGGTTTTAAAGTTTTGGTTTGAGAAATGTCTTTTTTGGGAGTGGGGGGGTGGGGGGGGGGGATTCCAAAACTGAACTAATGTAACATTCCTCCTTTGGGACGACGGTAATATATTATTTTAGAAGATAACGTGTGGATTCTTTCAACCTGAGTGGTACTTTAAATGTAGATTAGAGCTGTTTTGGAGCTAGAGCCATTAATTACACATGAAAAGTAGATGTAGATTAAACAGTGGTTTAGGAGGGACTACATGTGTTTCGCTCTGCTGTGGATATAAATAAAGAAAACAGCTGTCGTTAAAAGTGAAGAATTTGTGGGTTTTTGGGTGGGGAGGGGGGGTTTGGGGGGTGGGAGTATAATTCTTGTGCCCGGCCCAGATTTAAGATCATGGGGCGTCAATGAGTTACTATAGAGAATAAAGTTACTAAGTAGGTCAAAAGTTAAAAAAAAGGTTTTAAAAATTATTTAGGAAACAGGTAGTAAAATAGGTTTATGTATTGCAGGGTCGCTTTAAAGGTGCCCTGTGTAACTTTGGGAGTGTCAGAGAGACAGCTTTTCTAAGCTAAATTCTCATAACTGAATAAACAAACTTTCCTCACAGGGAAATGGGATCTCTGGAACACTGTTTGAAGTTAGAAAGCTTCCTGAAAAAGTTACTGTTTCACTGTTGTTGTTTACAGCAGCAGGGCCCACAGTTTGGTTTACAAACATATTCTAGTCTTATGTTTGGTTCTAGGTTCCTCAAAATAATTTAGTTTTAATTAATGATGATATAATTATTTGATACTAAGAACTACATGTAGAGTAAATATATTTTGTAAACTAACTGCAGGTTTTGCAAATGTAAACAACAAATCCAGCTCCCTAGAAACTACATACTGTACCTTTAAATAAAATGGCTGAATGAGTTCATGTTGAGGAAATGAAGAGAAACAGGCTGCAGTAAAGAGGACACACTGTGGGAGGCAGGACGGAGACATGTTTATGTTGGGCTGCAAAGAAAAGAGTGGCGGAGAAAGAGAGGGAGAGAGAGAGAGAGAGAGAGAGAGAAGAGGGGGGGAGAAGGAGAGAAGGGGAGAGAGAGAGGGAAAGAGAAAGAGAGGGAGAAAGAGAGGGAGGGAGAGAGAGGGAGGGAGAGAGATAGGGAAAGAGAGAGAGAAGGAGAGAGGGAGGGTGAGAAAGAGAGAGGGAGGGAGAGAGAGAGAGAGAGGGAGAGAGATAGACAGAGAGAGAGTAAGGGACAGGGAGAGAGAGAGGGAGATAGAGGAAGGGAGATGAATGAGTGGGAGGTATACAGGGTGAAACTACAACATCATGGGGAGAAATGATGGAAAGGAGGGTGCGATAATAAATGAGAGCCACAGATATAAACCAGGATATCATGAAGACTTGAAGCTTTAAAGCACTCATACCACACTTGGAAAAATACTCCATTACAAGGTCAAGTCCTGTATTTCAAAAGTATGTCAGAATTATCATAAAAATTGTGTGAAAGTGTGAAAAGTAGAAGTGTGTTTCTGGTGTATTTGATGTGTGTGGATGAATCTTCACTCAGATTAAAAAGTAAGAGAAAAAAATGAAAACCAAAATCACTGATTTTTTTTGTTAGAGATGCATGATTTTCACTACAGAGGAGGAGAATGCAAACTAGTAAAGCTATAAGTGCTCTGTGAGATGTGGGCCTACTGCAGCAATAGTATTTATTAAATGTTACATTGCATTAAAGGGACACTGTGTAATATTTTAAGTAATTTATTAGCTAAAATCAATATCCTCATTCATAAATATGTCCTCATTGGTGTAAAATCACCTCTGCCAATAATCTTAATTATCCTCCTGAGCGGAGAATTATAAATATTAATATTACATTTTGTACATTGAGAGGGTAAGTCTTATGGAGGAATCCATGTTTTTGGAATGTCATCAGGTGCATTGTTTAAAATGTAGAATTGTTCTTGTCCTCGAAGGCCACTGTAGTTTCTGTTATTATTCCAAAGGGTTGGGGTTACCCAGGGAGCGTTGCATTCTAGAACTTTGAAGAACTTTCTTGATGATGTCATATTACACACTGCACCTTTAATGGAAATTCACAGAAAAGTACCTTGAAAATGTGTACATCAGTCTTGTAGTTCTGATAAATAACCACAAGGTGTCGCCCTTTAATAGTTTTTTTAATAGAATTGCAATGGCCCCAGCGCACATGCGATAACTAACATGATGACACACATCAGATAGATTAATTGCCTTGTCGTGTTGTCAGTAGGCTACTCTGTATAGGTTCTCTTTTTAGTCCTATTGTTAATTCTATTATGTAGGTTACCTTTATTTTGTATCTAACCCTACGTTGATTTATGTTTATGCAGCTTATTTAAGATTAGAAATGGTATCTTCAACATTTATAGCAATAATTTCTGTTTTCGAGATGTAGTGGTAAGACACCAGTTTGGCACAGACTGTAGGTTGGGCACATTTGGGCATTATTAGGCCTATATGACTTCATTGTTTTGAATATTGATGACCGATGAGTCGAACTGCTCCACTGACCCACTTGGAGAAGCATCGATAGCTCTTGACTCGACTGGTTTTCCTGGCGGGTCAAGTTAACTGTTTTAAGGGCAGTCCAAACCCAAACGGAAACGGAGCGAATTTCCTTTTAAATAATTAAAACTGCGCAATGTGACGTTACGAAGAGGCAGACACGATTTAACACAATGCCAAGAACAAAGTTGTGAATGGCAAATCGTGTTAAAATGAAGTAAAATCATTATGAAAGTAGTCCGTTGGTAGCGAATGCAGCAATTATTTTGTTCAGTAGGATTAGCCAGCTAGCTAACAGGAAGTTGCGGTGAACGTTGTTGAGCTTTACAGTTTAAAGTGGGCCAAAACAACACGCACTGCGGGATCATACTGCTGCACAATTTCATTATTTTGGCTATCTAATCGAGATAATGGCCTAGTTTGGTGGCCGTTAGCGCACCTACATCGTTTTAAATTGCTCGTTTTCTTGTCTTTTTGTCTGTGTGGGGGAAGGCGTGAAGTTTACATTGGCTACTGTTGACATTTGCAGTCTACAGCAGCAGGAGACGTCGGCGGCGGGGCGAAAGAAAAAGAAAATCCGTATCACAAGACGAGACTTTCTTCAAGGAGCAGGGCGGCTACGTGTATAATTCCTCCTAAGGTAAAGTCTTGGCCTCAAGTTAATCTTATTACGTCTGTATTTTAGTTGAAGAATACGTGTTTTTGAAGCGGTTCAGGCGCTGTAAATTAATTAATGTTTAGCCGAAGTAAGCTCAACGGTTATTTTTTGTCTCAGTTGGTTTGACAGGGCAGCAACGGCTGAGCGCGAGGCAGGCGAGCTAGGCTAATAATCTGATTTTCGTTTATTTTTTTCTCTCGTTTTTTAGAGGCGTCTGTTCTGCTGGCTTCAGGTGTAACCCATAGTAACCACAGAGTCGCAAAAGAAAAAGAAAAAAAAATCAAGCGGAAATGATTGCTTAATAAACTTCCATGTAACTGGAGATGCGTTGTCATTACGGTCTACTGCGAGCTGTGGGGGTGACAGACTGACAGAGTAGTAGGACAATGTTTGAGTTTTGGGCTAGCTCGTATCGAAAATATACAGCAGGCGACACTAACCGAGGTAACACGTACTTGCTAAAGGCTACATCCACACTGTAGCTAGTATATTTAGACCTACAACTCCAAAAAGTGTTTGACAAAAAAAAAAACCCGTTCTTGTTTGTGTTTGTAAACAGGATTGCAGAGGATGGAAAACGCAGGCGCAGACTACCGCACGGGGAGCTTCGATGGCCTTCATCACCCTAGCGACGATGATGATGACGATATGGTAGACATAGCAGGGGCCACACTGGACTTTTCCTCCACGGATGACGACCCCCCTCTCAACTCAGGTTGGTAACTAACTAACTGACCAGGACCATAGATAGTACATACTACAGCACTCCATAGATAGTATATACTACAGCACTCATACTATAGTTAGTTTGAAGGCAAAGGGTTCAGTTAAAGTATGAAAATTAAGCATGCAAACATAGTAAATAGTAACATTTGCCGGGAAAGTATGTTTAAAAAATGGCCATTAAAACATTGGTGAGCTCAAGTGATACAATGAAATGCAATGAGGACATTTATGAGTCATGGAAACTCACTAATTAGGCTATTTAAATGTTATGGCAACATCAAAGGATTGGTTAAACGCCAGCTTGTAGTCTTTATATCCCCTAATCGCTGTCTGCTCGCTGTCTGAAAAACAAAGTCATTAATTGAAAGTTCTCCCTAAAGAAGAGTTGTGTGTCTTCTATTGTATTACTAGTTTTGTAAATGTAGTGTGTTTGGCAGTGTGGAAGTGTTCAGTATTTATAATGGCAGAAAACTTGAGCAATAAGTAGGTGAAGAGCTAAGTGAGCCTCAGTTACATTGTCTTCTGATAAGGGATATCTCTCTCTCTCTCTCTCTCTCTCTGTGTGTGTGTGTGTGTGCGTGTGTGTGTGCGTGTGTGTGACTGAGTGTCGATTGTCACATGACTTCAGTGAGTCGCAGTCATACATCTGAATAATCAGTTACACATGGCATGCCTTTTTCTGCCCTCTCTCTGTCTGACACACACACACACACACACACACCACACACACACACACACACACAACACACACACACACACACACACACACACACACACACACACACACACACACACACACACACACACACACACACACACACACACACACTGTTTGTGTGAGAAGCTTGTGGCTGAGTTGACTGAGTTGACATCTGAACAACACACTTCCCATTACCGGAAAATAACCTTCTACGCACAGAGAAAAGATTTATATGTTAATTAATGACTGATGATGCGTTCGCTGACGTCCTTGTGTCATCACTGTAAGACCTTAGCAGTGCCCTTTGAAGGGGCCTTACTTACCACAGCTTTGAATTACTACTTTTTTTTTTTGGCATTTTCAAGCTTTATTAGACAGTACAGAGTTGAAATGGGGGGAGAGAGAGGGAGAGGGGGGATGACCTGCAGTAAAGGTCCACGGGTCGGATTTGAACCCACGACCACTGCAACGAAGGCCCTGAGCCAAATGAATTACTACTTTTGAATTGAACTACGGCTCAACTTTAAATGGCCTTGTGTCTGAATTGTGCTATGCAAATAAACTTGCATTGCCTTGCGTTGCCTTACAGCTAACCAAAGCAGAATTCTAACAAAAATGTCTAAAGTAGCCTAATAATGGAAACATGAAACATGATAGGGAGGTTGTTTGCATTGTTATTGTGAGAGACAAGGTTCTTTTTTTTTAAGCTTTTGTTTTTGAATGTGCGCAGCTACTGACAAGATTTAACAGAGTCATTGTTATTGATTTAAAGGGACACTGTGTAACATTTTAAGTCATTTATTAGCTAAAATCAATATCCTCATTCATAAATATGTCCTCATTGGTGTACAATCACCTCTGCCAATAATCTGAATTATCCTCCTGAGCGGATAATTACAAATATTAATATTACATTTTGTACATTGAGCGGGCAAGCCTTATGGAGGCATCCAATGTTTTTGGAATGTCATCAGGTGCATTGTTTAGAATTTAGAATTGTTCTTGTCCTTGAAGGCCACTGTAGCTTCTGTCATTATTCGAAAGGGGTGGGGTTACCCAGGGAGCATTGCAGTCTAGAACTTTCTAGAACTTTCTTGATGATGTCATATTAGACACTGCACCTTTTATAAAAAAAAAAAAAAACCTGCTGCAATGCATTCTGGTCAATTTGTGCTGTGGAGAAGTTTAAATCTTACGAAAATCTCTCCTCAAAGTAAATTCTTATTCCAAAAACAGCAGCAGAAGAGTTATTGTTCTTTCAAAAAGAAGCCAAAGCAATAAATACTCCAGCATGATAAAAATGTTTTGAAGGCTATTTATGCCAATGTCAGCCCCGTATATGTAAACCAACTGGTAACTGCTGACATCGTCTTATCACATTATCTTTATGGGTATTTTCTTGCCTCGTCAAAACAAAAAAGTTATCCAGGCAAAATGCTGTTGCGCTCTCTGTTCTTCTAATGGTTTGTATACAGATATCTTGAGTCTAAATCTGTTCTTACATGATGGGAAAAAATGGCTTTGACTGATGCCAGTAACTGTGGATTAGTTTTAGTTTTGTATTAAGATTTGTAAGTTTAACCTTAGTAGTGCTTCCTTGTTCTTTAATATATCTTCCTGATTTTTATACTTAATTTGTGCGTCATCATTTTTTCCAGCACATTTGAAGATTTTCTTTTGGCATTTTTATGCTTTATTGATAGTGTCGCGACAGAGTTGAAATGGGGCAGAGAAGGGACTGACATGCAGAGAACGACCGCGGGCTGGAATCGAACCCGGGTCCGCTGCTGGCCGAAATTATTATGAGGAACCTGGAACCAAACGTAAGACTGGAATATGTTTTTAAACCAAACTGTGGGCCCTGCTGCTGTAAACAATAGTACGTTTTAGGTATAGCTTTCCAACAAAAAACTAAAAAAAAAATCCAGGGATTTAATTTTTCTGCGGGTATAGTTTGTTAACTAAGATATGAGAATATATATTAGACATTTTTCACTTCTCCGACACACCCAAAGTGGATTTTGATTCCAGTATATTGTCTGCCTGGTTACTGCTGATGGCATTATGACGTCACCACCACCACTAGTTGAAACAGAAAGATAAGACTGTTGCCAACAGGAAGGAAGTGTCTCTGAAAGGGTCGCACTTTTCTGTCTGGCTGCAGCTTCATGTTGAATCCAACCAAATGTTTTCCACTTTGTCAGCTTTTACATTTTCTTTTTATAGTCAGTCAGTGAGTGTGTGTGTAGAAGTCATCTGACAACCGTGTATTTTTAAATTACACAGTGGTTTTGTGTTAGAAAATCATAAGTGTGTGTGTGTGTGTGTGTTGTGGCGTGTGTTGTGGTGTGCGTGTGGTGTGTGTGTGTGTGTGTTGTGTGTGTGAGAGTGTGTGTGATTCTATCGGCGTGTGCATGTTTCCGTTGATCGTCTTTCCGTTTGGCTTGACTGATTTGTATATTGTGAGTAGATCCAATGTGTTTAAATTTTTTTTATGCTTTATTGATAGTGTAGAGACAGAGTTGAAATGGGCAGAGAGGGGTGACATGAGAGAACGTCGGGGCTGGAATCGAACCCGGGTCCGCTGCTGGCAGAGGCCCATGGGTGGGACGCCCTACCAACTGAGCTAAGGCGCCCGTGAACATGTTAAGGCAGGAACCCAGTCGACTTGTTTCTACTTGTTCGTACGCAAAAATGTGTGGTCGGCCGTTTCAGGAGTCAGGCTTCCGTCGCAGGCCAGAGAACACACAAATGATGTGATTTCCGTACGCTCTGTTCTTCGTGATATGTCTCCATACAGCAGGCGGCGTAATCTGTATTGTGCCGAAAAATAGAAAGCCGAAATGATGACCAACTCTCTTGATAACATAGATAGGAAATACTATTTTATTTTATGACCATAGAGCACAATTTTAGCAGAGAGTGTGAGCATGGTGTCGAGCAGTAAAGGGTTGATGCATGTGAGTACATCAAACGAAACGAACAAACACATTAAAACGTGGCTAGCGTTGTTAGCTGTTTGTGCTACCCGCCTCACTTGCGGGGCTTCACTGATTCGCTAGCCTCCACCAATCAAATGCTCCAAATGAAGACGGTCGGCCAGCCTGTCGCCGCGATTGAAACATGTTCAATCGGCAGCGACAGGTCAAACAAGCCCGACGACCTCTACTCGGCGACGTTACTGGCAAACACCAAACAGATTCGTTCCCGACCACCTATCGACTCTACACGGCGATTTTCGGGTGGTAGTGTCCTGGCCTTTACACACATACACTACAGACATTAACGAATGAACTATCTGGTTTCTTAAGGCTGCAGCATTATCAGCATTATATATTGTTTTAAAAATGCCTACAGTGCATGATGATAAATATTGATCAGTATGGAAAAATGCATGTGATAAAACATTTTTGTTGCATTATCCCCCAGCCCTTTGTGCCCCTTTACATTCACATCATCTCCGCTTGTATTTTACTTCCTGCCTTTTTAGTCATTCCAATCCAACCCTTCCTCCCTTTCTTCCCCTCTGGAGACCGTCGAAAAGTGCACTCTGTTGGGTTCCCTTACTGCTCATTTTTTGATTTGATTTTGATTGTCTTTATTTCGAACATGCAAGCAATAAAAAAATAGATGAATAAATAAAAAAACAAACAAAAGCAAAAAAAGAAATAGAATTTAAAAAAAAAAAAAAAAAAAAAAACAGACACACTTTCTACATGCTCGAAAGGGGGTAGGAGGAAGTAAAAAACTTATCTAGTCCTACCCCTTAACAGATCATCATTAATGCACACTTGAACTTGTTGCCAAGCAGCAAGTCTTCTTAAAGGCCATCCTTAGTGCCGTCTTAATGTCTTAGCCTTGTAGGAAGGAAACGTTTGCTCAGGGACTAATTAACTTCCAATGTTTGCAGACGGGTTGTTTGGGCCGAGGAGGGGTTGATAGTCCAAATACTGGCATTGGGATGGATATCAAGGTACTTCACTCACTTTGTTAACTTTGGGCGTGTCAGAGAAGTGAAACATTTACTTTACTTTTTATTTACATATAAACAAACTTTCCTCACAGGAAAATGTGATCCATGGAACACGGTTTGAAGTTAGAAAGCTTCCTGAAAAAGTTACTGTTTCACTGTTGTGTTGTTTACAGCAGCAGGGCCCACAGTTTGGTTTACAAATATATTCTGTTTACATTTGGTTCCAGGTTCCTTTTAGAATAATTTAGTTTTGATTTATGATGATAGAATTATTCAAAACTAAGAATGACATGAGGAGTTGTGTTTTGTGAACTAACCGCAGGCTCTGCAAATGTAAACAAATGTCCCTCATCTAAACTGCGTAGTGCACCTTTAACAACTTGCGACTAAGGAAGGAGTTCTTGAGCAGGCAGTAATGCTCTTTCCACGAGTAGTGCGGGTCGCATCGGAGCGGGTCGAGGCGGACGCACCGCACTTTCAAGAATCCGTTTGTCTTGACCCCAAACTGCCCCTTACCTTTCTGGTAGGGGCAGGGATGGTTTAGGCTGGACTGCGATAGCGCCGCCAGAATGTGGGTCAAAACTATCGGGCTGTGGAACTGTGGTCAAGCCAGCGGTCTCTTGTTTTTGCTTGGTCAAACCAGCCGCTTCTTTATTTATTCCCCCGTGTTGTGAGCACAGAGACGGCTCGGGGCAACTGATAGAGACAGTGAGCGAGCAGCGCTGGCTGCGGCAGCTACGTGACATCGTAGCAGTGGGACACAGTGTAGCCAACTGATTCATTTAATGACGAGGAAAAACACCACACAATAAACAGTGGCGAAGTGTGCAGGGAGTTCGCCTCTGGAGTGCAGGGTCGGAGGTTCGATCCCCCGCCTACCCGCCACATGTCGAAGTGTCCTTGGGCAAGACATTGAACCCCAAATTGCTCCCGATAGTTAGCTTGTGTGCGTGGTAGCTGCTGCTGCTATCGGTGTATGAATGTGTGTGTGATTGGGTGAATGTGTACAAAACAATGTAAAGCGCTTTGGGTCTGTGAAAAACCAGGGAAAAGAGCTATATAAGTGGAGTCCATTTACAAATGCCCCTAACAACAAAGTGCATTCACAGTGTTAAGCATTGTGTTTGTTATTGTTTTCAGTGTGATTTTCATTCCTCCATCCTATATGGAGTGAAACGTTTTGTGTTTATCAAAGTAAAGATCGCCTTTCCCATGAAATCCTTTCTAGGGGAAGTGAGCATGTAGCTGCTTGTCCTCGCTTTGTGTGGCCTTAGCTGCCTCTTATCATGTTTGTTCTGCTGTAGTTCCTGTGTGAGCATATACCCATGACAAAGGCATTTAGAAAAACTATCTAAAAATAGCATTCTTTGTACTGATGGTCTCGTTTGCTGTTACATGTGATTTATGATCATAAGAGGAAAAATGAGTGTTTTTAAGAAATATTTAAAAGTTCTCAAAAAATCTCTAAACAGGCCTAAAGTTTTGAATGTCCATATCATTTTCTTAAAAAACTACTTGAACTCGGGGCGCTCCGGTGGTGTAGTGGATAGAGCGTGTACCATATTGGCTCCGGCCTTCGTTGCAGTGGTCGCGGGTTCGAGTCCGACCCGTGGACCTTTACTGCAGGTCATCCTCTCTCCTCTCTCTCTCTCTCTCTTCTCCCCATTTCAACTCTGTACTATCTAATAAAGCTTGAAAATGCCCAAAAAATTATCTTTAAAAAAAAACCTACTTGAACTAACTCTTCATCTACAAGCGTTGACTCTTGAAACCACTTGACTCCCATTCATTGTATTAAGACGGAAGGCTAAAGGAGTTTCGGCCAATAATACGTCTTGTTTTTCCGGCCCCGTTTTGAGTGAGGTAGAAGTGTATTCATTTGAATGAATAGACAACTGTTAAGTCTCCAAAATATACTTCACAAAAACCTGGAGGGAAAACAAAGTGGACCATATCCAACTTTGAAGACAGAGAAGGAAAAAAGTCCCACAAAAACCACATTAGGAAAAAAAACTGGAAGAGAGAGGGAAATCCCAAGCAAGTTGTACAGTACTACAGTATATGTTTTACACAAATTTCATGTTAAAACACTAGTAAATTATATTTAATGGCTCAGACTGTAACCTGGCTGCCAAGTTACGTGTATTTTCTTGTTTTATGAGGTAGCGGTTAATGTTTTCTTGGTTCGCTTATTAACTTTGCTCTTTTTTTATTGCCAAGTAATTCATTCAATTAAATCCACGCTTCTTCCTTAAACCTGCAGTGTGTAGAATTTGGGGTTTTATTTCCTAGCAGATTTTCGTAGAAAGTAATTATAATAACCATAAGTACATTTAATTTAATAGCTGAAAAAAAAGTTTTTAATTATTATTTTTTCCCTTAGAAAGGTCTCATATATGTCCATATTTCTGCATATTTTGGACCAAGGCCTAGTGCTGCCATCTTGAAAGTGTCATAGTTGGAATGTCATCAGGTGCATTGTTTAGAATTTAGAATTGTTCTTGTCCTTGAAGGCCACTGTAGCTTCTGTTATTATTCGAAAGGGTTGGGGTTACCCAGGGAGCGTTGCATTCTAGAACTTTGTAGAACTTTCTTGATGATGTCATATTACACACTGCACCTTTAATATCCAGTGTTGTCCAAATGAAGAATATAATTGTTGCAAATAGTGTTTTTATGGCTCGTTAAAATAACATCACATCCTAAAAGTCCTGCTATTGTATATGCGGTGGACTTTATATCAGGCAGGTTGTAAACAAGATATAATGATTGACAGGGAATGACTCACAGATTTGGCTTCAACAGTGTGACTGCCTGTGTGGAGTTTTTTTTTTCCCACTTTTATTTGAATCACAATATTTACTCCGCAACATGTGGCCAGTGTGTATAAAACAGGACAGAAAATAGTTTTAAAAAAATGTGTTATTTGCAGACATATATTTCAAAGTTACCTAGTCGTATTTAACAACATGATATATTGTGAAATAATCTCTATTCAATAATCAATGCGTGGCTTTTTACTATGCCTTCAGTTCAATGCACTTTGAATGGCCTTGTGTCTGAATTGTGCTATATAGATAAATGCCTTCAATACCGGGGCTGTATGAGTGACCTCAGTACACAAAAGGCTCTTATACAGGAAGTATTTTGCTGTCAAACAGAACCTCCTCATCAGCATAAAGAAAGATTAAAGCTCTAATCATCAGTGGCGATAACAATGAGTCATCATGACTCACAGGTTTTAAAGGTAAGCCGGTGAGCTAGATTATGACCACTCACTCTAGGGCTGCCTGCCACTTGTCTGTTTGGGTTTGGTAGTGTAGCTCTGTATATGTATTTTATTGTATTTTATTGTGTTTTTTAATGTGAAGCGCTTTGTGACCCTGGTCTGCGAGAGGCGCTATATAAATAAACTTTACTTACTTACTTACTTACTTACTTACTTAGCTAAATAACACTGTTTGCTTTATATAGCGCTTTCACTATGTTTTACTTAAAAGGTACAGTATGTAGTTTCTTGAGAGGGCGATTTGTTTACATTTGCATAGCCTGCAGTTTGTTTATAAAACGTATTTACTCTACATGTAACTAAGTATTGAATAATTCTATCATCATAAATCAGAGCTAAATTATTTTGAGGAACCTGGAACCAAATGTAAGACTAGAATACGTTTTTCAAACCAAACTGTGGGCCCTGCTGCTGTAAATAACAACAACAACAGTGAAACAGTAACTTTTCAGGAAGCTTTCTAACCTCAAACAGTGTTCCAGGGATCACATTTTACCTGTGAAGAAAGTGTGTTTATTAAGTCTATTTATGAGAATATACCTTTGATAGAAAATATTCACTTCTCTGACACACCCAAAGTTACGCAGTGTACCTTTAATCTTTAATTGAACCAGTGGCTTTTGAATGGCTAAGTAGCTCCCAGTCCAACTACGTATATGATTGATTGATTCAGTTTTATTTCAGACATATCAAAAAAAAGAAAAAATTAAAAGCATGAAAATACAATAAAAAAATATGTTCAAATGATTTCACAAATAAAAATAAACAAAAAATAAACAAATAACATATTGAATTGATATGCCTGAAAAGGAGTAGGAAGAAGTATAAACTAAAATATGAATGTGAGAGAGGCAACAGGAAGAATATGTGATCCCAGCAAATCCCTCTTTTCCTTGTCGGGATGAAGGAGGAATTCCTACGACAACAGAAGCAAAGCCGTGACTGATTGACAGCTGGTTATGGACTTCACGGCAATTCAAAATGGCCCCCGGCCCCGTGTGACCTTTCACCTCCTTGGCCGACTTTATGCAAAATGATAAAAGTAATTTAAGTTTCACATTTTAAGATAGAGATCGGAATCACTGGTAAATGTTTAATTTTATTTTAAAAGTTAACGTGTTGCTCCTCTATAAAAATCACCAGGCATTTGCTATTTAATCTACATCTGAATTTTTTGGCATTTTTTAAAGATTTTTATTGGATAGTACAGAGTTGAAATGGGGAGACAGAGACAGAGAGAGAGGGGGGGATGACCTGCAGTAAAGGTCCACGGGTCGGATTTGAACCCGCGACCACTGCAACGAAGGCCGGAGCCGATATGGTACGTGCTCTATCCACAAGGAGAACGGGTCTCCCTTGCAAAAGAGTCTTCGGTCTCAGTGGGATATACCTGTCTAAATAAAGGTTAAAAAACTTACTGTAGCAAAGTACTAAGGATCACGCATACTGATACGTGTATTATACGTTATATTAATACATTTTCGTTTTACAGATGGGCAATTTATGAAATCATGAGTATAGGACTACAACATTTCTTCTGTAGTTTTCCATTTTATTTTGGTTTAGTAAAAATTCTACAGAATTGTTCCTTTTCCTGTGAAGTGTCGAAATGTCCCTCCCTACGCCCTACCAACTGAGCTAAGGGCGCCCCCATGAGACATGAAATCTAAATGAACAGAACACATGCCGTCTTTTATTCAATTTCTTCTGGTTCACTCAACATGATTAAAAGTCTTTGAGTCTGGACATTGGCACGTTCTAGAAATGCATGTTCACGGGGGTCAAATGAGAAGCTAGTTCCCATGAAAACTAGGCCTCAAAAGTTAAAGGTCTAGACTTCACTTGTGTGTGTGTGTGTGTGTGTGTGTGTGTGTGTAAAAGTAATTCTGTATTGATGCCTTAGCGTGTGTATGTCTTGGCATGTCCTATGACCACGATATGTTGAATTTTCCAGAGTTTTCTGTAGAGAATCAAAAGGGCTGACTGTGTGTGTTGATATTCAGTAATGTAAGATTATAGTCTGTTGTGTCACTTCAGGACACACACGGAGCCAATGCTGAGCTCAGCATGACTAGCTTCAGTTCCCTGTGTGTGTGTGTGTGTGTGTGTGTGTGTGGGGTGGGGGGTGGGGGGGGGGGGGGGGGGGGTGTGTGTGGCTGACCCATTTCCTGAGAAGTGGTAATACTGGATCAGTTAGCAGCACTGCGCAACACTGAAATGGAGCTGGGATTGTTTAGCTTTTTACAGTTTCAAGTTTCAAATCAGATCCTTGTGTTTTTGGTCTTAAATAGAGACTCTCAGTTGTCTGTCAGCATGCCTAGGTCCGTGTAAGAAGCCCTAAATCCCATGAACTGTATTTTAGCCCTTTCAAAATGTCTTAAATACGATATATGCGTTCCAATTCCCATACTTCCACACTATTAAGTATGCCAGAAAAAGATTTAGAATGTCCCAATACATGCACGTCAATTGTAGTATGCTGAAAATACAGAAATGCCCCACTAAATCCAATAGCATTTCGGAGTATTCATCTTTATTCTTGACATTTCTCGACTTAATGAAAAAAAAAAAAAATCTTCCTTATCTGATTATTTTCTCTCTCTTGTGGCCCTTAAACTCTTCTGTACTTTAGTATGTAGTGTAGTAAAAAGAAAGAGTATGTGATTTGGAACGCAGGGTTTGTATCCCACAGTCGTTCTCCACTGAAAGCCATCGGGGGTCAAACTGTCAAAGCCTTATAAACACAAATGACCTCATCCTTTACGCAGTGAAACCTTTCAGCCAATCACAGAGCAAGACTCAGAGCACACACACACACACACACACACACACGCACTCACTCACTCACACACACACTCACTCACTCACTCACTCACTCACTCACTCACTCACTCACTCACTCACTCACTCACTCACTCACTCACTCACTCACTCACTCACATCACTTTCACACACACACACACACACACACACACACACACACACACACACACACACACACACACACACACACACACACACACACACACTCACACACACACACACTCAGGACCCTATAAGAAAACAATTCCCACCAGCTCAGCTCAGCGAATCACCATCATACTTCCTGAATAGCTGAGCCAATCATAGCTCATTCCCTAGATCTATATTAGCCAATGAGAGAGTGCCCTTCTGGTGGTGTTCAAAAAGAGGGAAGACATTTTCCTCTTTGAGTTGTAAGTAGCACTGACATAGTGGATAGTGGATAATCAAGTTTGGGGGGGTTTTACCAAGGAATGAGAGATGGGCTGGGAGCTGTGGACTGAGGACATTGATGAGGAGGTTCTGGTTGAAAATGGTGAGTTTGGGATGTGTGTAAAGAGCCTTGTTTGTGGTTTTTGGGATAATTTGGGCTGTTTGGTGTTGAGTTAAGTGTGGTAGCATCATGCTGTTATATATGAGAAGTGGGTTTGCTGCTGTCCTCTCCTGTGACACTGCTGCTAGATAGAGATCAGGCTTGGGTAACAAGTTATATATGTACTTATTTAACACTTTCACTGCAGCTCTGTGTGTGTGTCTGTGTGTGTGTGTGTGTGTGTGTGTGTGTGTGTGTGTGTGTGTGTGAATGCATTTGTGTGTGCCTTGTACAACTTTTGTTGTGCACCAATTGGAGTTTAAGAAGTTAAGAGTGAGGGCATTTTGGAAAATGTAATCTGTTCTCCCTTTGTATTGGGACAGGCCTTTTTAAAGGAGCTGTTTGAGGGATAACACTAGATTTTAAGGACAAGCCTTTAAAGGGCTGTTTGAGGGTTAACACTAGGTTTTAAGGACAGGCCTTTTAAAGGAGCTGTTTGAGGGTTAACACTAGGTTTTAAGGACAGGCCTTTAAAGGGCTGTTTGAGGGTTAACACTAGGTTTTAAGGACAGGCCTTTTAAAGGAGCTGTTTGAGGGTTAACACTAGGTTTTAAGGTTCAGATATGAATAAGGTTTATGTTATGGTTAGTGTAAGGGTCGGGATTTGTTTGTTTGTTGTTGGGACTTAAATTGTAGCTGTTTGGTGGCTGTTATATGTACTTGTTTAAAACTCTCACTGCTTTCAATGTAGCTGTGTGTGTGTGTGTGTGTGTGTGAATCTATTGTGTGTGTTTGTGTAAATCTATTGAGTGTGTGTACTTGTATGACTTATTTTGTTAGAACTAATTGGAGTTTACTTTACAGGGCTGTCTGAGGGTAAACACTAGGTTTTAAGGTTCAGGAATGAATTAGGTTTAGGTAAGGGATAGTGTAAGGGTAAGGTAGGGGGCTAGGGAATGCATTATGTCAATGAATGTCACAAGTAGCCATACAAATGTGTGTCTGTCTGTCTGTCTGTCTGTCTGTCTGTCTGTCTGTCTGTCTGTCTGTCTGTCTGTCTGTCTGTCTGTCTGTGCCATGTCTGCTTCTACCTCCAGTTTAATGCCTTTAGTTTCTTAAATTGAATTAAGCTTTTCTTTGTGTTCCGTTTCCTGTTTCCTCTTAAAGGGGCAGTGTGTGATATGACATCATCAAGAAAGTTCTAGAAAGGGGAAAAAAATAATTCTAAACTTTTCTTTCAGCTATTATGCACTAAATTAAACGTACTTATGGATATTATAATTATTTTCTACCAAGTCTGCTATGAAAAAAAAAATCCCAAAATTCTACACACTGCAGCTTTAACTCTAACCCAGTTGCAGTTTAATCATTAAGGCCGTTTATGATCCAGATTCCAAGAAGTCATATCATGTGATTTTAGTTTCTTTACTGCAGCTTGTGAGAGAGAGAGAGAGAGAGAGAGAGACACACAGAGAGACACAGAGAGACACACACAGAGAGAGAGAGAAACAGAGACAGAGAGAGAAACAGAGACAGAGAGAGAGACAGAGAGAGAGAGAGAGAGACAGAGAGAGACTGGGGGCTTGGTGTGTGTGTATACAGCTGTGTAAAAGTAGGTGTGTGTTTCTTACTCTGTGCATGTTTGACGGGAGAAAGGTCCCTTTTTTAATTTATACAGTCATTATTTTACAATGGAGGTCAAAATCAGATCCTTAACCACTTGTCTTCTTTTGTTTTCTTTGATTTGAAATACATTGTCATATATAGAAGTCTTCGTTGAGCTTTCCCTTTGTATGCATTGGATTGCATGTCTGTGTATTTTCTTTGTTTTTTTTGTTTAAACATTTTATTGAAGAAAATGAGACAGTATGGTATACATTCAGAAACAGTTACCGTTAGAGGCATTTTCAGTTTAACAAAATTAGTTGTTCGTTGGTTCGTATTTGAAGAGGTTTGGGGTAGTTAAAGCTATTATTTTTTGAAAAAGTAGTGGGAGAGCAAAGCTAATGTGTGTGTGTGTGTATGTGTTCTGTGTATTTTTATGTTGGTTAATATGTGTCCCCCTATTTAATCTTTTTAAGCTTGTTATTCTTCAAGTTTGTTTGGTTAACGTGATTGTATTTTCTCACGGCTTTACTGAGGTGCAAAGGTCAGGCACACTAGTTGTTGTGTTTTTAATGGGACATTTTCCGCGCTACATAGAAGAGGACACACACAGACTTGTATATAGTCAAAATTATGGCTTTGGCAAACTATATGTTAAACCTTCAGTGTGTAGAATTTTGGGTTTTACTTCCTAGCAGATTTTGTAGAAAGTAATTATAATATCCATAAGTACATTTAATTTAGTGCATATTAGCTGAAAAAAATGTTTTGAATTATTTTTTTCCCCTTAGAAAGGGTCTCATATATGTCCATATTTCCATATATATGTGTGTGTGTGTGTGTGTGGTGTGTGTGTGTGTGTGTGCCTGCCTAAACACCTGGATTTTGTTACATCTTTCTCTTTTATTACCATCAGCTGACTTCTTCTAGTCATGTAGTGTTGCGCAAGAATTTGACACAAAAGGACTTTGTGACCTTACTGAAGAAATAAACATGTTTTTGTCACATTAGAAGTTGTTGATTCTGACGTACATACAGTTGAATGACATATATTGTTATTTTAGTTTGTGACTTCCCTGTCTGCTTTCAATGTGTGCCTCATGTGAATGTCGATAGTTAGCCTGCTGCTATCGGTGTATGAATGTGTGTGAATGGTAACGTGGGAAAGGAAAACAGGTCTCCCTTGTAAAAGAGTCTCCGGTCTCAATGGGATTTACCTGTATAAATAAAGGTTAAAAAAAAATAAAAATAAAATTTGAGATACCTGTTGAAACACTAAGTCTGGCCAGTGTGTTTTGCATAAATAACAACAAAATGAAGCACATATATATACAGTTGGACATGTATTACTATTTGTGTATTTTTATCTTAAAATGTTAGCTCACTTGTTTAGCTGCATCACAAGAGAGTAGATTTTATGTGACAGGCATTCTTGTAGGCGTGACAGAGACAGACATTCCTAAGTTTTTTTTCAAACCAGTCAAACTCGTCCGCTCAGCTTCTTTTTGTGTTAATGGATGCCAGAGTTCTCCTCCCCCCCAAGTCGTTTCATGCTAGAAAATGTGGCCTGTCAGGGCGCTCCGGTGGCGTAGTGGATAGAGCGCGTACCATATCGGCTCCGGCCTTCGTTGCAGTGGTCGCGGGTTCAAATCCGACCCGTGGACCTTTACTGCAGATCATCCCCCCCCCCTCTCTCTCTCTCTCTCTCTCTGTCTCCCCATTTCAACTCTGTACTATCTAATAAAGCTTGAAAATGCCAAAAAAAATTATCTAAAAAAAAATAAATGTGGCCTGATGTGGTTGTGAAGCAGGGATAGTGTAGATTCAGATCTTAGCATTATATTATATAATAGAAATTGTACAGCAATTCTGAATGTAAAATAGTCATTGTTATTTTCATATTGTCTTTGAATTATCGTACTATGGTCTCTTCCTGCCTTACAATACAGTATAACACAAAAAAAAAACTGAAAAAATCAAGCCTTTGTTAATTGACGTGAGTTATGTCTATGTGTTTATTTAAGGCTACTCTGCGTGCCTTTTTAATTGCACTTCGGGGACAAAGAAAGTGATTTGAATTGGATGGCATTGATTGAATTGAATTGAAAATAATTGAGTGAGTTTACCAGTATCTTTTCTCGTAAAATGGCCGCTTACTACTCACTCACTCACTCACTCACTCACTCACTCACTCACTCACTCACTCACTCACTCACTCACTCACTCACTCACTCACTCACTCACTCACTCACTCACTCACTCACTCACTCACTCACTCACTCACTCACTCACTCACTCACTCACTCACTCACTCACTCACTCTCTCACTCACTCACTCACTCACTCACTCACTCACTCACTCTCTCACACACTGCCACATACTCAGACACTTATTATGTTTTATAGAATGCAGCTGAATTCGATCTCACAGCTCAAACACTTATTGATTCAATACCTCGAAGAATACTGTCATCAATATTACAATGGCGGAAACAATACACATTCTCTGCTGCTCTTTTGTGCATTGTTTTCTCCCCAATCTTTCTGCTGAGTTACGATAGTCAGCAATAATAGTGGGTTTGCTACTGCTAGCACTTTCTCAAGGCTTGTTCTGTGATTGTGCGCGTGCGTGCGTGCGTGTGTGTGTGTGTGTGTGTGTGTGTGTGTGTGTGTGTGTGTGTGTGTGTGTGTGTGAATTTTTTTTTAATGTTTTTTCGTGAGCTTCAAGATCCCACTTTTATACAAGGAATCTCAAAATCTGTAGTCCTCCCTTTGCGCCACCCTGAGGAAAAACTGTGTAGTTACACTGCAATCTGGAAAAAATCCCAGAAAACTTGAGGTCTGCTGCAACTCTCAGAACTTTTAAATCGAGTCTGAATACTTTTTTGTTTCCATTTTAACCTGCAATTTTTATTTTATTTGCTTCTTTTATTCGCTTTCAAATGTTTTATAATGTGTTTTATGTATTTTAATCTTGCCCCTGTAAAGCACTTTGAGTGGATTTGTGTCTGAATTGTGCTATATAAATAAACTTGCCTTGCCAAGCCTCAATGTACAGTGGAACGATTGAGTTACATTATAATTTGAACAACTCCAAGACACAACATGGCAGAGGAAAACAATAGAACACAACGCATTAATATGACAACGCAAGAACATGAAGAATAAGGGAGCAATTAAAGAGGCTGTTATGTGTGTGTGTGTGACGATGCTAATGTTAGTCTTCCTCTGTCTGTCTCCCTCCCTCCCTCTCTTTCCCTCTCTCTCTCCCTCTCTCCCCTCACTCTTCTCTTCCCCCTCTCTTCCCCCTCTCTCCCTCTCTCTCTCCCTCCCCCTCTCCCCCCCTCCCCCTCTCTCTCCCCCCTCCCTCTCTCTCTCTCTCTCCCGAGAGATAAGCATTAATTGAACTTAAATTGTTTAATGTTCATGTAAAATAACAAATATTTGAATAAAGTATTTTTGTAAAATAAAAAAATCTCTCTCTCCCTCCCCCCTCCCTCTCTCCCTCTCTCTCTCTCCCTCTCTCTCCCCTCCCCCCTCCCTCCCTCTCTTCCCCCCTCTCTCTCTCTCCCAGCAGGTTACGAGGCCTACAGCAGAGCAGGCGGTATGAACGGTACCGGCCCCAGTAAGCTTGTGGACCCTCTGGACGACCCGCTGCCCGGGTTGGGAACATACGAGGATTTCAACACCATAGACTGGGTCAGAGAGAAGAGCAAGGACAGAGACAGACACAGAGAGGTATGCAGAGAAAAATACTTTTTTTTTTTTTAAGGTATTTTTGGGCATTTTCAAGCTTTATTTGGCAAGGTTCCATTTCTAAGATGCGTCATCTCACTTTACACCTTATACCTTTCGATCGTCCTGATTCAATTTCCATCGACTAGCACACTTTTCTGAGAGGAAAACAAATGAAAAATGTCTCTGGACGAGCAGTTTTTTTTTTTTTTTTTTTTTTTTAAGATTATTTTTTGGCATTTTCAAGCTTTATTAGACAGTACAGAGTTGAAATGGGGAGACAGAGAGAGAGAGAGAGAGAGAGAGAGAGAGAGAGAGAGGGGATGACCTGCAGTAAAGGTCCACGGGTCGGACTCGAACCCGTGACCACTGCAACGAAGGCCGGAGCCAATATGGTACGCGCTCTATCCACTACACCACCGGAGCGCCACACACTGTGTAGTTTTAAAGCAGGGGGGTTTGTTTACATTCACAGAGCCTGCAGTTAGTTTACAAAACAGATTTTTTTTCTCTACATGTAATTCTTAGTATTGAATAATTCCATCATCATAAATCAAAACTGAATTGCTTTGAGGAACCTGGAACCAAATGTTAAGACTAGAATGTGTTTGTAAACCAAACTGTGGGCCCTGCTGCTGTAAACAACAACAGTGAAACAGCAACTTTTCAGGAAGCTTTCTAACTTCAAACAGTGTTCCAGGGATCACATCTACCTGTGAGGAAAGTTTTGTTTATTCATTTATGAGAATATACCTTAGAAAATGTTTCACTTCTCTGACACACCCAAAGTTACACACTGCACCTTTTAACTAGAGCATAGTTGCATACCTGTAATTAGGTAATAAGAATGCTGTCTTGCTATCGAAGCTAACACACACACACACACACGCACACACACACACACACACACACACACACACACACACACACACACACACACACACACACACACACACACACACACACACACACACACACACTCCATCTATTAGCTCTTCACGCCCTGCTCACAGTTCATATTTATAGCTCCACAGATTCACACTTACAAACTGCAGTATACTATTGAGGTTATGTACTTTGCTCTTGATAGCAGCTGCTGTAATGGTGGACGTGCAATAATATAATCGGTACAAAAGAAATGTATATTACTCAAGATCAGTGTACATACATTTGATTAAGGTATGTGTGCAAAAACACCTGAATAAAGTAACATAGCAGATGGACAGACAGACAGATAGATAGATAGATAGATAGATAGATAGATAGACATATAGACAGATAGATATATAGATAGATAGATAGATAGATAGATAGATAGATAGATAGATAGATAGATAGATAGATAGATAGATAGATAGATAGATAGATAGATAGATAGATTGATTGATTTCCTCCTCTCTGTGTTTCCGTCCAGATCACCAATAAGAGCCGGCAGTCGACTGTAGCTCTGCTGCACAGTGTCAGCGATGCTTTCTCTGGATGGCTGCTCATGCTACTGGTGGGACTCATGTCAGGTACATGTTTACATACAGTCACACTTAGATATATTATATTGCTTATGGAAAAACATTCTGCGGTAGAGTTTTTAGGAGGCTTTAAAAAAAATAATATATATAATAATAATAATAATAAAAAAAAAAAAATAATAATAATAAAAAAAAAAAAAATAATAAATAATAATAATAAAAAACAAGACAGAAACAAGATCAAATACTAACCCTATAATATACATAAGGAAAGGCAGCATGATCAGACAATAAACCAGTTGTAAATTATTTGTGTGAGCACTGTTTATTTGATTTGAGCCATTGTTTAAGTTAATTCCTGTGTGGTGACAGACAGCTTACACAATGGCACTGAAACATCGCACTGAAAATAGGCAGGGTGACATTTAAAACTAATATTCCATTATATTAGCTGACTTGGCTAGAATCCTGGCTGGCGTGTTCCAAGCCAAACAAGTTATTTGGTGAGTGACGTATTTGCTTTGTTTGTACACATTAACACACCCTCAGCCTGACCTACTAAACCAGCTTCTGTTGAGTTTGGATTGAGTTAGAAGAATACCAGCTCAACCATAACAAGTTTTTCCTCATTTCTAAGTCCTTAAAGGGACACTGTGTAACATTTTAAGTAATTGATTAGCTAAAATCAATATCCTCATTCATAAATATGTCCTCATTGGTGTAAAATCACCTCTGCCAATAATCTGAGAATTACAAATATTAATATTACATGTTGTACATTGAGCAGGCAAGTCTAATGGAGGCATCCATGTTTTTGGAATGTCATCAGGTGCATTGTTTAGAATTTAGAATTGTTGTTGTCCTTGAAGGCCACTCTGGCTTCTGTTATTATACAAAAGGGGTGGGGTTTACCCAGGGAGCGTTGCATTCTAGAACTTTCTTGGTGATGTCATATTACACACTGTCCCTTTTAAAGCCTGTAAACCCAAATCCACAACATGTATTTGAAATCAGATATTTGTAACCTCTTAACTCGTCCTCCTCTTCTTAAATCTTAAAGGTGCCCTGGCCGGCGGTATCGACATCGCGGCCCACTGGCTGACGGACATGAAGGACGGGGTGTGTCTGGTGGGTTTCTGGTTCAACCACGAGCACTGCTGCTGGACCTCCAACGAGACCACCTTCCAGGAGAGGGACAGCTGCCCCCAGTGGCAGAGCTGGGGAGAGCTCATCACAGGCACCTCGGAGGTAGTTTTAGTTTTAGTTTTATTTATTTTGCACAATTAAAAAAAGAAACATACACAGAGAATGGCAAAGAATACAAATAACATACAGTGCAGGGAGAGGCAGAAAACCCGATGGGCTTATTTGAAGCCTCCACCTAAATAATGTTAAAATTTCACAAAGTTATAAGGAAACACAAAATAAACATACAAAAAATCATAGGTAAAAGGGACATTCCCCTAAGGTTCCAATCCCCATACTTCCCTACTATTTAGTATGCCAGAAAAAGATTTAGGATGTCCCAATACATGCAAATCCAGAGTGAAAACTACTAGTCTAATGCACATTTTAGAGCCATGATATTTAAAGGTGAAGTCAGCGATTCTGGAGAATAGTGTATACAGCCTGTAAACGGCATGTTTCTAGCCACAGAGGGCCCATTGGTTTGCATAGCAGTTTACAGAGCCTAAACTGTGTATTAACAGTAACACCTTGAGGAGATATTCACTGATTTTTTTTTTTTTTTTTTTAAACGTATTTTGACAACAAGAGTTCTCCAGAATCACTGACTGTACTTTCAACTTAAAGTGGCCAAGCTTTCTCCAGCATTAAAGTTAAGCTAATACATTCAACTTCTTGGAACCAAATCTGGAAATACAGTATGAATTATTTTAATAAAGCCATCCAGGACTACGAGCCTGTTTTATTGTCTCACTATTGTTAAAAAAACGAACTTGTTGCCAGTGCTTGAAGAGAGCTTTTGGATTATACAGTTGCATTCTTCACAGGTTAGCAGAAGATTTAATGCACAGTCACTCTCTGTCTGACTCATAGTGTACACAGAAACCAGTGTAATGCTGCTGACACCAGTAGTTACAATGGTGCTTTGCTTCCATCTACTGGCCGTAAGCGGAACTACACAATAATATGAAATGTATGTTAAAGGGGTTTGCTTTTAGTAGAGTATGAACCAAAAAATAATTTGTCTACTCGTTTGTTTGTGTGTGTGTGTCTGTGTCTGTCTGTCTGTCTGTCTCTGTGTGTGTGTGTGTGTCTGTCTGTCTGTCTCTCTGTGTGTGTGTCTGTCTGTCTGTCTGTCTATCTGTGTGTGTGTGTGTCTGTCTGTCTGTCTGTCTGTCTGTCTGTCTGTCTGTCTGTCTGTCTGTCTGTCTGTCTGTCTGTCTGTCTGTCTGTGTGTGTCTCTCTCTCTCCCTACAGGGTGCGTTTGCCTACATAGTGAGCTACCTGATGTACATCTTCTGGGCTTTGCTCTTCTCTTTCTTGGCTGTCATCCTGGTCCGGGCTTTCGCTCCGTACGCTTGCGGCTCAGGAATTCCAGAGGTACTAATTTTTTTGTCATTTTCAAGCTTTATTAGACAGTACAGAGTTGAAATGGGGAGAGACAGAGAGAGAGAGAGAGGGGGGATGACCTGCAGTAAAGGTCCACGGGTCGGATTTGAACCCGCGACCACTGCAACGAAGGCCGGAGCCAATATGGTACACGCTCTATCCACTACGCCACCGGAGCGCCCCGCTAATGTGATTCTTAAAAGTGTTGAGTCTTTTTATCGTAATTTTACATATTAAATCAGTTGAAAGACTATTACCTATTCATGAACTTTTTTTTTTTATCATATCACTTTTTCTTTCTATATTTTTTTATGTATTTTTTCATCGAAGGTTTTATCTTTTGTTTTCTATTTAAATTTTAAAATAAGCCACACGCATAGCCAGAGAGGAATCATATGGATTAATTCCAAGTCAATTTTATACAATCATCTTTCCTTTTTTAACTTAAGCTACATTTACTGTCAATAATTATTTTGTAGATCAGTCCTAGTACTCATCTGTTGCACCTCTTTCACTACTGTCCTATGTTTTTCCTTAGAGCATTCATTGAAATTGATTTATACATACAAATAGATAATAAAAAAAATCAGTGAGATTGATTGAAATGCTGTTGTTATGGTATCGTTTTGAGGTAATTTGCCTTTTTTGAACTCATCCAAACTGATCTCAGAATCCTTCCCTGTCTCCCTCCCTCCGCTCTGCTCTCCTCCTGGCATCACTGTTGACTTTTTCCATCTGATCTTTATTTTCACAAAAAACAAACTTTCCAGGGAAGTGAAAAGCCTTCAAGGATCTGGAAACACAAGCGGAAAACCCGACTGAGCACAAACATTGTCCCAAAAAAAAAAAAAAAAAAAAAAAAAAAAATGATTCACCCATTTCACACACACACACACACACACACACACACACACACACACACACACACAGAGGAACCAAACACACACAAACACAGCTCTTTCCTGGCCGTTTTAAAATGACGACCATATTTTAATTGTGTGAAACCTGAATCGTGTTATCGTAAAGGTCTCATCACTCTTTAGGGTCAGGCAGCGGTCAGCAAACGCGGCCCATGATCCGCTTATTTGAAAGAAAAATATCTCCAAACCAAACTTCATTTTCTCTCCTTTCCGGTCCACTAATGTTTACAATATTACTTCTCTCTCGGTTAGATACGCTCACAACGCGCAAATCCAAACTGATCCGCCCGGAACATAAACAGACATATTATCACGATCATATACATAAACTGACCTACGCACATGCACACACACTATACTAACACTCTATCTATCTATCTATCTATCTATCTATCTATCTATCTATCTATCTATCTATCTATCTATCTATCTATCTATCTATCTATCTATCTATCTATCTATCTATCTATCTATCTATCTATCTATCTATCTATCTATCTATCTATCTATCTATCTATCTATCTATCTATCTATCTATCTATCTATCTATCTATCTATCTATCTATCTATCTATCTATCTATCACAACAACACTATCAATAAGTACGTGACTACATAAATAAAAGTTATTAATTGATTGTTTTCTCTCTCTCCCTATGTCTCTCTCTATTTCTCTATCTGTCTCTCTCTCTCTGTCTCTCTCTCTGTCTCTTTCTTTCTCTCTGTCTCTCTCCATCTCTATCTCTCTCTCCATATATCTGTCCCTCTCTCTCTCTCTCTCTCTCTCTCTCCTCTCTCTCTCTCTCTCTCTCTCTCTCTCTCCATCTCTCTCTCTCTCTCTGTCTCTGTCTCTCTCTCTGTCCAGATCAAAACCATCCTTAGCGGGTTCATCATCCGCGGCTACCTGGGGAAGTGGACCCTGATCATAAAGACTATCACCCTGGTCTTGGCTGTCTCCTCTGGGCTCAGCTTGGGGAAGGAGGGCCCTCTGGTCCACGTAGCATGTTGCTGCGCTAACATACTGTGTCATCTCTTCACCAAGTATCGAAAGAATGAAGCCAAACGGAGAGAGGTATGTTATGGCACTGCAGGCCCCTTTAAAGCTGGGGTGGAGGATTTGGGGAGAAAATGGCAGTTGGGATAGAGATTTGAATCCAAATACCTCAACCGCTCCACTTGTTCTCTTTGGTCCCTCCCTGACACGCTCTACACCAACAAAGTCGTGCCAAAGTGAATGGACAGTCCCAACAGCCAATTAGACAAGGGAATCGGAGGCTCGCTCTGATTGGTCAAAGTGTGCAGCTCATGTTAGCTTTGACCAATCAGAAATCATATACCCCAGCTTTAAGGGGAGGTGATAAATTATATGGGATTGTACTGCCAGTTAAGGATTCTGTGTCCTAGTATTGGACAGTTGAGGAGAAGATTAAGGATTCCGTTTCTTAGTTCTGGACAGTGATAAGAAGAAATGCTCATAGAGTTGACTTATTGTTTTCGGTAGTCTAGACCAAGAAGCTCTGTGCGGATGAAGCACATTCTTATTATTATTTTAACAGATGTACACAGGGTCCCTAGAGTCTGATAAAGCAACTTATCTATTAATAAGTCTTCGATCAATCTTTAAAATGTCTTAGAAATCGATCTAACATGCGGCGGGGGAAGGATTTTATAACTTTTTTTCTTTTTTGACATTGAATTACCGGTGTATATGCTCAAATAATTGGGATTGTTAAATTAATGAATTTATCCAAGACTGAAACCCCCCCCCCTCCTTTTTATTTATTTTTATACTTTCTTTTAACTGTTTATTTGTGTTCCTAACTTTATTTAGTCGATGCTTGTTTTTTTTTTTTTCCATGTAGCCTATATTTCTACACATGTTTGTATGAAAGCCTATTTTTTTATGATATATTTTGATTTCATTTGAGCTCAGAGACAGTTGTTCCTTGTGTTTGTTCTTGTTGTCCTTAAAAATGAGAAATCCAATAAATAAATGAATAAAAAAAATTAATTTATTCTTCCCTGTGTGTAGGTGCTGTCTGCAGCGGCTGCAGTGGGTGTGTCCGTGGCCTTCGGAGCTCCCATTGGAGGAGTCCTCTTCAGTCTGGAGGAGGTGAGGACATGTTTTTTCTTTTGTTTTTAAGATATTTTTTTGGGCATTTTTATGCTTTATTGATAGTGTAGAGACAGAGTTGAAATGGGGCAGAGAGGGGAGTGACATGCAGAGAACGACCGCGGGCTGGAATCGAACCCGGGTCCGCTGCTAGCCGAGGCCCATGGGGGGGACGCCCTACCAACTGAGCTAAGGGCGTCCCCCTGAGGACATGTTTTATGAGCTGCTCTCTCTGCTTTCTGCATCGACAGGTGATACTCATATTATTAGAATATCATGGAAAATGAATTGGAATTGAGGCAAGAATTCATGCAAAAAGGGCCCAAACCAAGTACTGAGTACATATGGATGATTATACTCTATAGAGGGCCGACATTTCTGTATTTAAAATACCTTTTTTATTGATTTCATGTAATATTCAAATTTTCTGAGATTTTTAATTTGGGATTTTCATAAGTTGTAAACCATAATCATCAAAATTATAACAAATAAAGGCTTGAAATATCTCACTTTGCATGCAACGAGTCTATATACAGTGTTTCCCCCAGCGCTTTATAGCTAAGGCGGCCGCCTTAGCAACACCAGCCTCCCGCCTTGACTACCAACCGACCCCCCCGCCCCCAAAAAAAAAAAAATAAATAAATAAAAATAAAAATGTTCCCGTGTTGCACAATTAATGTAATAGCAAGCGCGATGTGTGTGTTGTGCATGGTCATAACTGCGCGAAAGGCCGCGATTTGCGGTAAAAATCAGCTGCTCTGTGTCTGCGGCTTTGCGCGTGCGACCGCACCGCACCGCGTGCGACTACGGCATGCACGCGGGAGAGTTAAACGAGCAGAAGCAAACCGAGATTTAACTGGTGGCGATAATAAACGCAGTGCAGTTCTATGGGGATATTTAGCTGAACAGAAAGAAGTGCTCTGCAAAGCTAGAATAGTTTAAGACTCCACATCACTGTGGCAACACAACCTTTCTATCAGCTAGGACAGCGCAGAGAAAAGTTTGATGAATGCATGAGAGTCAGAGCCGGCCCGAGGCATAAGCGAACTAAGCGGTCGCTTAGGGCCCCCGACCGCCAGGGGGGCCCCCTCAAAAAAAAAAAAAAAAACATTTTTATTTATTTTTATTTTTTTTCTGTGTTTGATATTAACATCATATTATGCAAATGTGAGTTAACATACAAAAAAAAAAGAATACAATTTTTTGGTCTAGATAATTAATAGCCTAAAAATGTAATCAGTTCATCTGGGAGGTAATCCAAATCGGATCATGTCACGTTCACATCCATGCACAGTGTGCATTGAGTTTATTTAAAAACAATTGGAAATGGGGCTGCCCTCAGTTGCCCATGCACTGTGTATAGTCTATAGCCTATTTCAGCCTCGTCTGTGGAAAAAAAGATACAGTAGCTGGACAACAGAGTTCTTCTGCTTCGTTCCTCTCACTGAATTTAAATGCATTCATTATATTACAGAGCAATATGTCCCGTAAAAGAAAAAGAGCTTCAAGCCCAACCCAGAGGATCCTCCATAATATTTGATTTTATATTAATATTTGTATGGAAAATCCATGTGTCCTTCAATAGCTTCTAATTCATCTGACCAGTGTATCCAAATTATTTGTTCACACAAAATTTCTCAGATTCAGCCTCTTAATTTTTCTCTCAAAGTGCACCAGATTCATGCATTTCACTTTAAAAAGGTTAAAAAAATCTCCCGGGGGGCATACCCCCGGACCCCCCTAGGAAGGTCAGAATCTCGGCTCTCTAACATTTTCACACAGCTGCACAGTGGAGGCACTAGCGGAAAACACTGGGTGTGTGAATAATATTTAGCAAAGATCTATAGTTTCAGCAGCGCTATCATTGGACTGAAGGCTTGGGCCGGCTCTGAATGTATGGTCCATTATTTGTATTTAGTGTGTCTGTATAGTATTGCACCAAAACAGTAGAAGTTTTCTTTAATTGTGCTTTGTACTGTCTGCACGTTTACACATAATTTGTACCTGCACATAGCAAACAAAATTGCACAACTGTAAGGTCAGTGTCTGTTTTATTCTTTACGGCGCATTGGCATCTTTGAGCAAAATACCCCTAAAATTTTCGCCTTTCGCCTCCCCTGACACGGGGCAGTGACCACCTTGACTAAGACATTTTCTGGGGGAAACACTGATATAATATATTAGTTTCACCCTTTTAAGTTGAATTACTGAAATAAATGAACTTTTGCACGATATTACAATTTTTCGAGTTTCACCTGTATATCTATAGACTGATAACATCCTTGAACCCTACCTGACCCATTTAAGGCAACATGGATTTTATTACTGGATCAAGGAGAACCAGATTTTAATTTATTTTATCCGTGTCAGAAACAACACTGCGAGCGCCAGTTGTTCTGTCAGTACAAGATAAAACAAAATTTATATTTATTGGTTTTTGATTGTTTTTCTCTGTGTGTGTTTTTTCTGGAACACACTGCAAAGCTCTGGGACTTAATATAAACCTAAATCATAAATTTGCCGTAAATCTGTCTCTCTCTCTCGCCGCTTTCCAATCTATCTCCAGCATAAACACACTGGATCATTTTTGGATGTGTGGACCCTGGTGTATTTAATTTGTGCAACATAAAGGAGATATTAAAAAGTCATATTTACAAAAAGAAAAAGAAAAAAAAGTGTCCTACAATTGGTTTACATTTTCGAAAAAGGGGTGAAAAGAATAATATTATTGAATTTTCTGATGGTACAGCTCTGGAACAAATTAAGAGACCACTGCAAATGTTCAGTGTCTCTCGTTTTTAAAATTAGAATATCGTGCAAAAGTTCATTTATTTCAGTAATTCAACTTAAAAGGTGAAAATAATATATTTATATAGACTCATTACATGCGAAGTGAGATATCCCAAGCCTTTATTTGTTATAATTTTGATTATTAATGGCTCACAGCTTATGAAAACCCCACATTCAAAATCTCAGAACATTTTAATATCACATAAAATCAATGAACAAGGTATTTTAAATACAGAAATCTCGGCCCTATATAAAGTATAATCATCCATATGTACTCAGTACTTGGTTTGGGCTCCTTTTGCGTGAATTCTTGCCTCAATTCCAATTCATTTCCCATGATATTCTAATAATACAACTATCACCTATACAGTATGGCCCTTTCACTGTCTGTTAGTTGATACATTTTTCTCCTTCCCTTTTAGGTGAGCTACTATTTTGTCGTCACTGTACTGTAAATGTTTTATTTTTATTTTTTTGTAAAATGTTTTAATTCTTTTATT
>CM047527.1:17318026-17320526 GCA_026122265.1 Ammodytes dubius
ACTGTGCCCACCATCTCTACCACTGTGTCCTTGAGCAAAGACACTTAGCCCCCAAAACTGCTCCAGGGGCGCTGTACTATGGCTGACCCTGCGCTCTGACCCCCTCTGAAGTGTGGTAATTTGAGAGGGGAGATGAGAAAAGACAAATTTCAATGTAACCATTGACTAATAAAGTAACTTAACCCATTGATGACTATGGCAATCTAGGATGCATGTCCTTAATGCCTGAGGGTTTTCTGAAAAATAGTACGAATTGTCAAGTCTACCAAAACCTTAATATCTAAGCCTGTGTAGCACATAGAAACATGAAATAAAATACATTTAAAAGTTAAGGTTCTCAGGTTTTATTTAAACATGCTCCCTTAGCGCTTACAAACCAACAAATATTTCTAAAAATCGTCAAAATTAGATGAATTAGAAAATGATTAAATATTGTTAATAAATAGATGCAATGTGTTGTGTGATTTTCGTCAGTAGTCTATAGTAGACCTTGATTCTGCGCACCAAACGCCACTAACTGTTCCGTCGCCGACATAGCCGGCGTATTTTTTTTATTATTTTGTTTTATTTTTTTATTTTTTATTTTTTTGATTGAAGTGATTTTCGGCAAACCACACAACTTTTGGGTGGTCACGTGGTCTTAAAAAAATCAACAAAACCCACCTCATGTGTATTTGGACCAATGACAGTGCATTCTATGCTGGGAATGCCATGAAAATTAGATAAAGTAATAATGCTGCGCGATGCAGCATCAGGCAGGAGAGCCAATGTGGCATCGCGCAGCAGCCGTCATCAATGGGTTAAAGGCCTACTTCACCGGTTGGAATATGAAGGTGTTTTGAACTCGGAGATCCTATGAAGTATAAATGTGCAAAAAAAAACTGTCTAACCCTACATTTCTCTTTCTGTGACATCACAGAAAGAGAAATGTAGGGTTAGACAGTGAGACCATAAAACACTCTTTCTGCCTTTTCTCAGAATAGGATGATCCGATTTAAAAAAAAAAAAAAAAAAAAAAAAAAAAAAAAAAAAATTGCACATTTATACTTCATAGGATCTCGAGTTCAATACACCTTCATATTCCAACCGGTGAAGTAGGCCTTTAACTTAATATTGGCCAAAGTACAGCATCTTAAACATTGATTTGACTTGTCCCCCCCCCCCCAGGTCCCCTCTGGCCTGTTCATCCCCAGTATGGCGGTTGGAGCGATCGCGGGCCGGCTGCTGGGCGTTGCCATGGAGCAGCTGGCGTTCTATAACCACGACTCGTTCCTCTTCAAAGGCTGGTGCTCGGCGGGCGCAGACTGCATCACGCCAGGGCTCTACGCCATGGTGGGGGCCGCAGCGTGTTTAGGTGAGACCTGTGTGTGTGTGTGTGTGTGTGTGTGTGTGTGCGTGTGCGTGTGTGTGTGTGTGTGCGATAAACGGTGAGCCTGAGCTGAACAGACTATTCTTTTCAGTGGATTTGAGTCCCTAAAGTCTTATTCTACTTTGATATTTCTTTTTATGTTAAACAATTCCAGATTTAACTAACTTCATATATTGGCAATTTGCATTTTATTTAATTGTACTTACTTACTTACTTACTTACTATTACTTACTTACTTACTTACTTACTTACTTACTTCTTACTTACTTACTTACTTACTTACTTACTTACTTACTTACTTACTTACTTACTTACTTACTTACTTACTTTACTTACTTACTTACTTACTTATTTATTTATTAGGGACAATGTACATTGATTAACAATCCCAAAGAGTCTTCGGACTCAATGGGATTTACCTGTATAAATAAAGGTTAAAAAAAAAAAAAAAAAAAAACACTATTACCACCGATGTAAACATGCCAAGGTTAGCTTTAGACGCTAACTTGCACCTGTAGTTCCCCGAGCAGGAGGACAATTGAAAGGTTCACTAAGAGGTATCATATAAAACACAATGTACCTCACATCAGACAATAATAACTCAGTGTGATAAATTACACACAGTTAAAAAGCATTATACCAATATTCTTCCTCCTTTAGCCCTCCCAGATCCTTTGTCAAAACCCTTGTAAATAAAGTGCAGAAACCAGATGGGCAGTAAATTCTAGGGTTTCGATTTCTCAGTGCTCGGGTAACGAGTAACGATGTGTCCCATTCGTTTGTAGATCTGGGACAATTTTATTAAAGGGTTAGAGTTTTCTTATATGTTCTCAAATGTGTTACTTATAAAACAGTACAAATTCTAGCTCTAGTTCTATACTTTTTTTTTTTTTTAAGATTTTTTTTTGGCATTTTCAAGCTTTATTAGACAGTACAGAGTTGAAATGGGGAGACAGAGAGAGAGAGAGAGAGAGAGGGGGGATGACCTGCAGTAAAGGTCCACGGGTTGGATTTGAACCCGCGACCACTGCAACGAAGGCCGGAGCCAATATGGTACACGCTCTATCCACTACGCCACTAGTTCTATACTTTTTGATAACCCTCATAAAGAACCAACGTGGCCAAATAAAT
>CM047527.1:17328026-17330526 GCA_026122265.1 Ammodytes dubius
CAGTTTAAGGTTTTGTAAAAAAAAAAATTGCAGCGTCACTTAACAACCCGATGACATCACTATGACATCATAAGGGTTATTCATTTTGGACCAAGCTCCGCCCACAGCAACATAAGACACTTTCGCGGCCTGACTTGTATTTCCAATAACCTTTTATAAACTGATCTTGATGTCTAAGCAGTTGAAATTCCCTTTTTTTCCGAATTTATCAAACTGTTGCAATAAGCTGTCCATTTTGGGGCCGACCAGTTACCATGAGGTCTCTGGTTCCTCCTCCCAGTAACCACGAGGTCTCTGGTTCCTCCTCCCAGTAACCATGAGGTCTCTGGTTCCTCCTCCCAGTAACCATGAGGTCTCTGGTTCCTCCTCCCAGTAACCATGAGGTCTCTGGTTCAGGAGGGTGTTAGTAGTAAAACTAGTGGTGGCTGCTATTACATCTAGGGTGCCCACCATCTCTACCATTGTGTCCTTGAGCAAAGACACTTAACCCCTAAAACTGCTCCAGGGGCGCTGTACTATGGCTGACCCTGCGCTCTGACCCCCTCTGGAGTGTGGTAACTTGAGAGGGGATATGAGAAAGGACGAAATTTCAATGTGTCTCGTTTTAAATTGACTAATAAAGATAACTTAACTTTGGCACATGGCGGGCGGCACACATTTGTTTCAGATTATGCCAATGGAGTCCAGACTTGTTGACAGTGTTTGGGAAAGTTAGGGCTCCGGGGCAAGACTGGGATTGAATTTGACTAAAAGAATGTTATGATCTGTTCCGCTTTAACTTGCAGAATTTGTCTGTTTACGTTCCACACACACACACACACACACACACACACACACACACACACACACACACACACACACACACACACGTACGTCTTAGAGCCAGTGATTCACTGTCTGTCTACGAATGCAGAGTGACACTTTTCTCAGTAAAAAAAAAAAACCCAACCTTGAGGCGCTGACATGTAGGATCTCTGCGGTCGTCTAGGCAAAGATGGAGACCGTTAATTTCCTATACTCACTCTGACTGGCAACAATGGTATTTTTCCCACACTATCTGTAGCTGAGTTTGTAGCTTTAGTTCAAGGTTGCATCACTGGCATAGGGGAGTCGCATGAATATCTATCTTTAGCTACAGTTTATTTTGCTCGACAGGCTTAATGAGAGAGAGAGAGAGAGAGAGAGAGAGAGAGAGAGAAGAGAGAGGAGAGAGAGAGAGAGAGAGAGAGAGAGAGAGAGAGAGAGAGAGAGAGAGAGAGAGGAGAGAGAGAGAGAGAGAGAGAGAGAGAGAGAGAGAGAGAGAGAGAGAGAGAGAGAGAGAGAGAGAGAGAGAGAGAGAGAGAGAGAGAGAGAGAGAGAGAGAGAGAGAGAGAGAGAGAGAGAGAGAGAGAGAAGAGAGAGAGAAGAGGAGAAGAGAGAGAAGAGAGAGAGAGAGAGAGGAGAAGAGAGAGAGAGATGTATAATTATGACAGAAAAACCACAAAAACATCCTCTCGGCCTTGAAGTTTGAGCAGGGCGTGTGTATTTTCCTTGTGTTGTCATGTTTGAAGTATTTGTTTTCCCGTTCACACTGATCTAACTCACATGTTTGGGCTTAAATAAAAAGGGTGTGAACTAACGGGGGGGGGGGGGGGGGATGCCCCAGGGTAGCTTGGCTCCCCCTTCATGAGACATTCATGAGAAAAATATGTTTGGGAAATTTCTCGGCCCAATAATCTGCAATATTTCCTCAACAACAAATGACTCCAAGGGGGCATCTGAGGGGTATACTGCGAAGCGAGATTAAGGGCTGAGCGAGCTCTGTTGAGTCTAAAGCGGTCTAAAGCCAGAATTTTCAGTATCACGAAAGGTGGCTCTCTTTCTACCTGGCTAGATCACCGTGGTAACAGAGGCTGCACGGCTAACCTGCTCAGAGCAGTTTTTGTTTCAGAGTTTGAGCTTAAATTCGGCTCTTAGAGCGCTGCCCTTCAAGGAAACTACACATTTAGAAATCCCGCGGACCTGACAATATTGTCTGAGCGCTACATTCTCACTGAGGAAACTGTTACATCTAAATTTATTGATCAGTAAGTTAATGAACGAAACGAAGCCGTGACATTAGGCTTACAGCAGAGTGAACTGTAACATCGCGCTGGGGCTTTTTGCCACATGCATACAGTTATTGAAAATGTAAAATAGTCCACACCTATAGCCTACTGTATGCAGCGCCACTCTATGCTCTCACCTCAAATGATTTTACCTGGCGATCTACACACACTGGCTCTTAATAAAGCGTTCTATAAAATCACAGTTTGCAACATTATTTCACTGTAGGCTTCTTTCTTTTCATAAGTAGCGATTACAGTTGGGACGTGACAGGTGACAGCTGTTACAGTTCGGACATCGTTGCAGACTCGCAGGTTAAGCTTCTCACAGTTCATATTTGTCCTCCAGACTACAGGTTTTTTAATGTATGCCTATTGGTATTTGTAAGATTCAAATAAAAGGCTAATAGTCTAAA
>CM047527.1:17335526-17350526 GCA_026122265.1 Ammodytes dubius
TATTAGCAAATGTGATACTGGATTTAGAGTCTGATAGTCAAGCCCTATAGCCCTACTAATGAGGCCTGGATACACTTTCTGTAAGTATGTAAGTTTTGATTTTTCTTGGCACATGTTCACGAGTGATTTATAATAAAAGAAAATGTAAAGTGTATAAAAAAACTCAAGATTAAGTACGGATAGAGGGGAGAAAAGTTCCTAATAATGAGATACTAAATAATTCTGGAACCCTGCAGCAGGGTGGAAAAAATCCCTTCAGGCGTTATATCACCATCCAGTCCCCTGCTGCTTGTCCCGCTCAGAAAAAATATTATTCCAGATTATTTTTAACCCTTTGAAAAGATTGTGCCGGGGCAACTTTAGTCTGGGCCTCACGTTCCACCAGGGAGGCCGTTAAATTCTTTCAGCGCGGGACCAATAAAATTCTGCCGTCTCCGAACCCCCTTTATTTATACACTGAAGAATTGATTTTTTTCTTCTTCGCTTCACCACATGGGACCTTGCTCTGTAGCTAAAAACATTCCTGGCGCGCTGAAATCTGAGGAATTGAACAGGCGCTTTTCGCTGGCCTTTTTCGGAGCAGTTCTGCTGTAGCCTCTGGTAAAAGTGGACAAACTTAAACGACCATATGCATTTAGAAAGTGGGCGTCCTGGGGAAATGCACCTGTTGGAAGATTAAGAAGAATAGAATATCATAGAATAAATAACTAAATACATCTTGATATTGTGGAAAGACTTGAGGCAGTGGAGGATGATGATGCCATCTTTCAGTAAATAGCTTCTTGTCCTTGAAGGCCACCGTAGCTTCTGCTTTATTTTAAAGTTGTTAATACACAGCCTAGGCTCTGTAAACTGATATGTAAACAGATCGGGCCCACAGTAGCTAACATACCGGTTTATAGAACCTGTAGGCTGTGGATTAACACAGGATTTTTGAAACAAAAAGCGATTTTTGCTGACTCAACGTTTTTTTTTTTTTTTTAAGATTATCTTGGGCATTTTCAAGCTTCATTAGACAGTACAGAGTTGAAATGGGGAGACAGACAGAGAGAGAGAGAGAGAGGGAGAGGGGGATGACCTGCAGTAAAGGTCCACGGGTCGGACTTGAACCCGCGACCACTGCAACGAAGGCCGGAGCCAATATGGTACACGCTCTATCCACTACGCCACCGGAGCGCCCGTGACTTCACCTTTTAAACAGAAATATTACATATTACCCAAAAGTCGTCTGTTTACGTGGCAGCTCCTCTGAGATTGACTGATGGATGGATATTTTATTATTTTTTTTTTAAAGGTATTTTGACCTGAATATGATGGAACAACGTATAAATATATCCTCCAGTTTGGCCATTGCATAAAATAGTTTTATTATTTGATTTATTATTCGAGTCAAAAACCATCTGAAATATCCACAGAAGGATGATCCAAACAGAATCTCCACAGCAGACCTGAGCGATCTAATGTGACGCCACTAAATCAATTCTGACATTTATCTTTGAAGCCTTGATCTGTCAAGTCTTCATCAGCATCTGTCTTCACTTCAGTTGTTGTGATATGTTCATGTGATAGATTTTGTTTTATCTTAAGATATTTTTTAGGTGTTTTTTACCTTTTTTATATAGGCAGTAAAAAGGAGAGAGTACAGAGTGGAAATGGAGAGAGAGAAAGAGAGAGAGAGAGAGAGAGAGAGAACATGCAGTAAAGGTCCACGGGTCGGATTTGAACCCACGACCACTGCAACAGGGATAAAGCGACTTCTATTAAAAGGTGCAGTGTGTAATATGACATCATCAAGAAAGTTCTAGAATGCAACACTCCCTGGGTAACCCAACCCTTTCGAATAATAACAGAAGCTACAGTGGTCTTCAAGGACAAGTACAATTCTACATTTTAAACAATGCACCTGATGACATTCCAACCAAAATGGTGGCGCCCATGCCTTGGTCCATGAGAAATATGGAGATATAAGAGACCCTTCCTAAGGGGAAAAATAAATAAATCCAATCCAAGCTATTATACACTAAATCAAACGTACTTCTGGATATTATAATTATTTTCTACCAAGTCAGCTATGAAAAAAAATCCCAAAATTCTACACACTGCAGGTTTAAGTATATTTAGGAAAAGGGGCATCAACGAGAATATAGGCCTACTTCTGCCTCAAAATTTAGGGAACACTACTTCAGATTACCCTGTGTGTGTGTGTGTGTGTGTGTGTGTGTGTGTGTGTGTGTGTGTGTGTGTACCATAGGCTGTATATAAAAGAGGTGTTTACATAGCATATGCCCTGGAGGTTAAAGCTGTCATTCTTGCCTCAGCGTCTCCCGGCCGACAGCGAGTCAGAGCTTGTTCTCTGGCCACATAATCTCTGTGAGAAGGCAGTTCAGACACAGCAGCAGAATGTGTATGTGTGTGTGTGTGTGTGTGTGTGTGTGTTTAGCCTACATGACATGTCTGCGTGTCCATTAGGCTACTCAACTTTTCCATGTTAATGTATGTTTGTGTGTGTCAGGAAATGTATGTGTTAGTGTTTGTGTGAGTGAGTGAGGGTATGTGTGTGTGTATATCAGGGAATGTGTGTATGTCTGTGTGTGTGTGTGTGTGTGTTTTAGGGAATGTGTGTGTGCGTGTGTGTGTATCAGGGAATGTGTGTGTGTGTGTATCATCAGGTAATGTGTGTGTGCGTGTGTGTAGGCCTATGTATCAGGTAATGTGTGTGTGCGTGTGTGTATGTATCAGGGAATGTGTGTGTGTGTGTGTATCAGGTAATGTGTGTGTGTGAGGGAATGTGAGTGCATTGTAGCCAGCCTGGTGTTGGCTCAGTCGGTGTATTCTTGTGTTCGGTTCCAGTTGCCGCGGCTTCACATGGGGCTCCGGTTACCGACCTGCTCGTGGCCTTCTGCGTTCTCACACCTCAAGCTCACACAGGTTGCTAGGCTACTTCCGCATTCTATCGGCTACTCATCTTTCACACAAAAAATAAAAAATAAAATGTTTTATTCCCCAATTTTTTTTTTTTCAAATATATTTTTTGGAAATGTTTATGCTTTATTGATAGTGTAGAGACAGAGGTGAAATGGGGCAGAGAGGGGAGTGACATGCAGAGAACGACCGCGGGCGGGAATCGAACCCGGGTCTGCTGCTGGGCCCGGCCCGAGGGGTGGGGGACGCCCTACCAACTGAGTTAAGGGCGCCCCTCCTCCTCCATTTTTTTTTTTTTTTTAAATAACTGGTTTGATTTACCATCTGCATTGTTCATTAATCTCCAAACTATGTTGGCAACTACTACAGTATTTCCTTTGCTACTCTCTCTTATCATATCAGTCACCCTTCGTTCCCAGGCCCAAGCTTTATTATAGGCCTACTATCTATGGGCCCGAGCTGCCTTTTGTCTGCGTGCGCATTACGACGCCGCGAAAACATTTCGATGCGGTAATGGGCCAAATCAAGGTGTCCCCTTACACCTAAACAGTGTCAAATCTCTTACCTTAGCCTTTCAATGTGTGTGTGTGTGTGTGTGTGTGTGTGTGTGTGTGTGTGTGTGTGTGTGTGTGTGTGTGTGTGTGTGTGTGTGTGTGTGTGTGTGTGTGTGTGTGTGTGTGGGTGTGTGGGTGTGTGGGTGTGTGTGTGTGTGTGTGTGTGTGTGTGTGCGCGCAAGAAAGAATGCAAAGAGGTGACGTGTGTGTGTGTGTTGTCCCGAGGGCTGGACAATAATGAGCAAATATTTAGGAGCAAAGCAAAGCGCCATCACAATGTGGTTGTGTGTTTGTGTTTGAAGGAATGCAACTCAATCCGCCCCGTCGGCTTCACCTGCGGTAACGAGGTGGCGGTTGGTTCCCACAGATTCACTCGCAGCTCGCCCGGTCTCTGTCGCTGCTCGGGTAACACACCGATAATAATCCCACACGGACTATCTCACTATCTATCTACCAAATAGGCCTACAGGTGAAACTCATATGATTAGAATATCGTGGAAAATGAATTGGAATTGAGGCAAACATTCATGCAAAAGGGGCCCAAACCAAGTACTGAGTAGTAAGCATGGTTATACTAGCCTATATAGAGTTAGAGGGCCGACATTTCTGTATTAAAAATCCCGTTTTTTATTGATTTCATGTAATATTCAAATTTTCTGAGATTTTGAATTTGGGGTTTTCATAAGCTCTAAACCATAATAACCAACATTATAACAAATGAAGGCTTGAGCCTATCTCACTTTGCATGTAATGAGTCTAAATATTATAATTTTTTCTCCTTTTAAATTGAATTACTGAAATAAATGAACTTTTGCACGATATTCTAATTTTTCGAGTTTCACCTGTATGTCCCAAGCTACTAGATGATTTCTAGTGGTTGTTTTAAGGTGGGTGCGCTTTAATTGCAATATAATTGTGTCAGGTGTACACACAGTTTGAATGCCTAAATATTAAAGGTGCACTGTGTAGTTTAAGTGGAGGGGGATCTGTTTACATTTTTAGAGCCTGCAGTCAGTTTACAAAACCTTTTTTTCTACATGTAATTCGTAGTATTGAATAATTCTAGCATTGTAAATCAAAACTCACTTATTTTGAGGAACCTGGCTGGAACCAAACGTAAGACTAGAATTATTTTTGTAAACCAAACTGTGGGCCCTGCTGCTGTAAACAACAATGGCAAAACTTTTCAGTTAGCTTTTTTAAATTGAACAGTTTGCCTAAAGTTTGTTTATTCAGTTATGAGAATATACCTTAAATGAAAATCTTCACTTCTCTCACGCATCCAAAGTTACACAGTGCACCTTTAAAGGCCTTTCTCAGTCCTATAGGCCTATATATTCACTCTGATTTTATCTCTGTTTTGATCGCCGCCACCAACTCCCGAAGACAATAGCTACTGTTACATTTGACCTCTAAAATGTTCCAGGAATTTCCCTATAGCTTGACATTGGTAGAAAGGAGCGTGTAGGCTACAGTCAACCTGCAATTTTTATTTTATTTGCTTCTTTTATTCGCTTTTAAATGTGTTTTATGTATTCTAATCTTGCCCCTGTAAAGCACTTATATTGTGCTGTATAAATAAACTTGCATTGCCTTGCCTTACAGTCAACCAATCAACAGCTTTTCTTGTTGACAGTTACGACAACACTGATGACAGATGTGTGATTTGAACCAAAACAGAACGGTACATTTTTGGGGGGGCACACACTCCTTACGGGAACTGCAGACTCCATTGATAATTCTCTGTGGGTTTGTCACTACTACAAGCGACCCCCTTTCACTTTACATGTGATCCGTTGTTATTATAAAATATTCATCGGCGCAGCTTTAATATTTGTTGACAAGTCATGGGGCACAAGACGATATATTTTTTTTTTACGAGGAATTTCAACTTTTAAACGAGGAATTGATCTCTCCCGATAGACCCCACACAAACTAACGGGTAATCAAGTAGTTTGAACCTGTGTGTGTGTGTGTGTGTGTGTGCGTGTGTGTGTGCGTGCGTGTGTGTGTGTGTGCGTGCGTGCGTGGTGTGTGTGTGTGTGCGATCGATTGCAAAAATAAACAGATTGCAACCGCCCAAAAGTTATGAGCCAATCTGATAACAGTCAACTTTTTCTTGGCCTTTTTTTTTAGTAGTTGATTCAAATAACATGTAATAGTGAAAAGTCATTTCTTGATTTGAACGGCAAATGGTTGCACCAAGTCAAGTCATGTGCAATCTTATATAGCGCTTTTCCCTGGTTTTTCACAGACCCAAAGCGCTTTTTGTACACATTCACCCATTCACACACACATAGCAGCAGCTACCATGCAGGGTGCAAGCTAACTATTGGGAGCAATTCAGCCCAGGGATACTTCGACATGTGGCAGGTAGAGGGGGGATCGAACCTCCGACCCTGCACACCAGAGGCGAACTCCCTACTCACTTCGCAACTGCCGCCCTATATCTATCCTTCTTACCTATAACTATATATTCCTATAGACCATACCATCTTATCCTATAACACAGTCGTATTCATGTTTACATAATCCCGAAAAAGAACATCCAGAAACACATTTTATGTTTTAAATGTGCCGTAAATTTTGAACAATCCTGGATAATGGGGGCGCCCTTAGCTCAGTTGGTAGGGCGTCCCCGTCCCCCCCCGGGCCGGGCCCAGCAGCAGACCCGGGTTCGATTCCAGCCCGCGGTCGTTCTCTGCATGTCACTCCCCTCTCTGCCCCATTTCAACTCTGTCTCAACACTATCAATAAAGCATAAAAGTGCCAAAAAAATATCTTAAAAAAAATAAAAAACAATTCTGGATAATAAATATTTGAAAGCAAAACAGAGTGCCTGAGAGCAACCCTTACCAATGTTAAAATAAAACATACGGTATACGCCCATGGGTGGATGGATGGATGAATGAATGGATGGATGGATGAATGGATGAATGGATGGATGGATGGATACTTCTTCTATGAGCTCACAGGGCCATATGGTTGGGAGTTGTTGATCAAACTAAAAGTTCAAGAAATAATTTAATTTAAAAAACGATGTGATCGAATCCAGAGAAAGGGAGGATAGAGGGCCAACACATACTCTGGAAGAAATCTGCTATATTAAATTAAATTTACTGCTGTGTGTGTGTGTGTTGTGTGTGTGTGTGTGTGTGTGTGTGTGTGTGTGTGTGTGTGTGTGTGTGAGTTCTTTCTGGTGGTTTTGGTTTGAACCCCCCAAAAATCTTCGCGTACTATTGGGAACCTGACTCTCAAGAGCTTGAGGGCGACATCCATTCTTTTGGTGTGGTGGCAATCGCTGACCTCCGTAACACACACACACACACACACACACACACACACACACACACACACACACACACACTCTCTCTCTCTCTCTCTCTCTCTCCATCTCTTTCTCTGTCAATCTCTCTCTCTGTCTCTCTCTCTCTGTCTCTCTCTGTCACACACACACACACACACTCACTCTCACACACACACACACACACACACACACACACACACACACACACACACACACACACGATCTATATGGTTGAAATCATATTGGCCTCATTCCAACAAGCTGAACGGCGGTGCAGTAATTTTTGGACGCTTGAAAGTATAGGCCTGTATTTGCTTGAGGTCATGAATTGGGACGTGGCCAATTCTCTGTCCAAAGCTGCAATACAATCCTATTTCTGAAGCCTCTATAACTTCATTGCTACACATGCCAGACGTTTAAGCACACTCAGCTATTTCACAGACCCTTTCATCTTAACCCCCCCTGTGTGGGTTCATATTGTTTAAAGGCTCTCCTACCATTAGCCAAACCCATTCAAAGAGGTAATATAAGCCTTCACTAAATTATTGGCTTGTCATATTTTTCAGCTATTGTATATTTTTTGTACTTTTTTGGCTTAGTATTGTAAAGTTTTTCTATATGGGTTTTGTCCAAAGTTTTCTTTCTTTTTCATGCAAAGTAATTTAATTTCATTGCTTTTTTTATCATCACCCTTTCCTAATAGATTGCAGGTTATGAAATTAGATACTAATATAGATTTTATGTAAGTAAACATTATACTTTGAAACTTGTTTATGGTAGGGCGCCCCCCCCCCCCCCATGGGCCTCGGCCAGCAGCGGACCCGGGTTCGAATCCAGCCCGCGTCGTTCTCTGCATGTCACGTCACTCCCCTCTCTGCCCCATTTCAACTCTGTCTCTACACTATCAATAAAGCATAAAAATGCCAAAAAAATATCTTAAAAAAAAAAAAAAAAAAAAAAAACTTGTTTATAAACAGTGAATATTAGTTTTACAGAGGAAGTGTGTTCTAAGTCATTTCTGTGGTCCAGCATTAAACGTTCTACTTAACAATCAAACTCTCAAAACTTGTAAGTGCAGCAAACGGTAGCCTTTAACTAACCATTAGCTAACAAAGTACCTACTATATCACCGGTATTTGGATTGTTGTGTGTATACTTGTATCGGTTCCTGTATGAAAGAATGACATTTGGGGGCGCCCTTATCTCAGTTGGTAGGGCGTCCCCCCCATGGGCCTCTGCCAGCAGCGGACCCGGTTTCGATTCTGGCCCGCGGTCGTTCTCTGCATGTCACTCCCCTCTCTGCCCCATTTCAACTCTGTCTCTACACTATCAATAAAGCATAAAAAAAATTACAAAAAAAAAGAATAAAAAAGAAAGAAAGAATGACATTTCATATTAGTTGCACCTGAACGCAGAAAGGCTGGAAGGTTGGACATGTTAAACAATGAGGTGCGTTGTGTTTCAAACGATAGCACGTGTAGCTTACAGTTTGTGTTTTCCCCCATTTCCATAGCCCATTGAGCCACGCTTCAAAATCCATACCGGCCCCCGCCAAGATAATGGAGATTTCTGGCATGTAAATTATATGAGTTTAAAACCCTCCTTGTGTTATTATGAAACAGAAGAGGCCAATTTTATAGAAAGATTATGTATCTGGGACCGGCTTATGGTATATTTTAAATAAAAGGGCTTCCCTGAAAAGTTTGACCGGGATATGCGCCAAGGCCAAAAATAAAACACATAGCGCACTACTTACTCTGACCAGAAAAGAATAACATCTGTAGCCTATAGTGTAATGCAATCCAGTGCAAATAAACCTTTAAAGGTGCTCCAAGGAACTTCCAGTTTGTGTTAATTCTTGCGCCCCCTTTTGGACGAAAGCGGTGGTGTTTTTACTACGCCAGCTGTTGTTTCCTGGGTGAGCGTATACCCATGACAAAGGCATAAAGAAAACTATATAAAAATAGTATTCTTTGCACTGATGGTCTCGTTTGCTGTTACATGTAATTCATGATCATCAGAGGAAAAATGAGACTGTTTCAGAAATATTTAAAAGTTCCCCATAGCACCTTTTTAAAATTCATGCTTCTAAAAAACGTTAATCTATTATATATGGCTAGTGTTGAAAATGTTGGACTTAGTGCTATTAAAATGCAAAAACTATTTTTTTTATTCTCCTCCCAGTTTTGGCCAATGAACTGCCACTGCAGACTGTGAAATCGCCTGTTTCTGCATCTTAGTCCAAACACTGTTGAACTGTTATGAACACACACACACACACACACACACACACACACACACTGTTGAGATACAGTTACAAGAACAACCCATTGGGCTTTAGTTTACCACATGCATCGGTCACGCCTGTCGCATACTAAACGAACACTATGCCATTATGACTGACCACTGCATTTGCCTCCTAGCACATTTTCCACGTATACATTTAAAATCTTTCGAAACACAAAGCCCCGCATTCATAATGTAATAACTGTCCATCAACGTATTGACAAGAAGTTTAATCGTACTTGAGTTGTAGCCACGTCTAGTCTACACTGTAGCAGCCCGTATGCCGTGCTTTGCATATTTCTTTCATATTTTTTTTATTAAATTATCTCAAAAAGACGTAGAAACGAACCTTTCCATTTCGTGGTGTAGATCGCTATCAGGAGTAACCTCATGTCAAGTTTATTTTCGTACCCGACGCTATACGCTAGAGGAATTATACTTATCGATCCTCATTCCAGGTCTGCATGTTATTAAACCCTTTCCAAAACACACACACACACACACACACACACACACACACACACACACACACACACACACACACACACACACACACACACATTCTACTGTTTTAGTAACCCGACCGAGGTCCAGATGAAATTTTAACCGAAGGATTATTATACTTGTCATTCATTTACTTCCAAACTTTGCCCATGTTTCCATCTCAGTTGATGTTTAAAGGGGCAGTGTGTAATCATTTAACCTTTAACCTTAAAAGTCTCATGTTTGGGGCGCTCTGGTGGTGTAGTGTATAGAGCGTGTACCATATTGGCTCCGGCCTTCGTTGCAGTGGTCGCGGGTTCAAATCCGACCCGTGGACCTTTACTGCAGGTCATCCCCCCCCCCTCTCTCTCTCTCTCTCTGTCTCCCCATTTCAACTCTGTACTATCAAATAAAGCTTGAAAATGCCCAAAAAATAATCAAAACAGTCTCATGTTTACCAGCGTAAAAAGTCAGCCTGAGTAAGCTTTGGGTGCCTTCATTTTCCAAGTCGTCTGTAACATTTCATTTTTAGAACATTTTCGTATGTGAAAAAGCACTTTCTCATTCTACCACGGTTAGTTTTTTCTCTCCCTGTTTCCTGCGACAAAAGGCCTTTTGTGTGCCCACCAGGGCTGCTTTAAAGACCTTATCAAAGGTTTAATACTGTTTGTTGCTTTACCGCAGGAATAACTGCATTGTCTAGGTGCCCTGCAAGGTATTCTGATAGCAACCACTCCCACTGATGTAGACATTCCCATTTCCAATGGCCGGTAGTCGGGCCAGCAAGGTTTAAACAGTAGTATTGTTCTCCTTGAAGTGTGTGTGTGTGTGTGTGTGTTGTGTGTGTGTGTGTGTGTGTGTGTGTGTGTGTGTGTGTGTGTGTGTGTGTGTGTGTGTGTGTGTGTGTGTGTGTGTGTGTGTGTGTGTGTGTGTGTGTGTGTGTGTGTGTGTGTGTGTGTGTGTGTGTGTGTGTGTGTGTGTGTGTGTGTGTGTGTGTGTGTGTGTGGTGTGGTGTGAGTGTGAGTGTGAGTGTGAGTGTGAGTGTGAGTGTGAGTGTGTGTCTTCTACAACTATTTTTGTGAGAACCAATTTAATTTTTTAAGACCTTTAAGAGTGAGGACATTTTGTCCGGTTCTCACTTTGGGACAACAGGGGCTGTTTGAGGGTTAACACTAGGTTTTGAGGTTGAGGTGTTAATAAGGTTTAGGTCACAGTTAGGTTAGAGGTTAGGGTCAGGCATTTAGTTTTGATAGGGCTGGGCTAGGGAATGCATTATGTCAATGAATGTCCTCACAAGTATCGCTGCACAAAGCTGTGTGTGTGTGTGTGTGTGTGTGTGTGTGTGTGTCATGTTGAGCTTGTCTGGCCCCACTTAGTCTCTTCAGGATGTTTTGGGTGTTACGGTGTGTGTGTGTGTGTGTGTGTGTGTGTGTGTGTGTGTGTGTGTGTGTGTGTGTGTGTGTGTGTGTGTGTGTGCAGGCGAAAGTCTGTGTGAGTCCGTTTTAAAACTAATTTCCTGGCTAGTTCTTAGGAAAACAGAGAGAATGTTGGGTAATAATACAGGACGGCAGCACTGTTGATATGAAGGGTGTGCGGCAGCCCTATGATGGATGTGTGTGTGTGTGTGTGTGTGTGTGTGTGTGTGTGTGTGTGTGTGAAAAAAAGGGAGACGGAGGAAAAAGCGAATACAGATGCAGAGAATGCTGATATGGAGATAACTTCAGAATGTACTATACAGTAGGTTGTGTGTGTGTGTGTGTGTGTGTGTGTGTGTGTGTGTGTGTGTGTGTGTCAGGAAGGGTGGTACTGTACTTGGGGGGGGGGGGGGGGGGGGGGGGGGTTGAGGGTCCAGGTTACACAAAGCAATAGGTCTTTTGTTAGCACTCCTATAAAAACACGGCGGGTCAGTGAAATGCAGATTAAGTGATAAATATGACCGATGGCTCATTCGCCCATTTTTCATAAAGTCTGTCTGGGAACGAATCCTTTGTCTCTGTTCTTTTAAAAATCGAGTCTGAAGACTTTTCTGTTTCCATTTTAACCTGTGATTTTAATTTAATTTAAATGTTCTACTTCTATTCATTAGCTTTTAAATGTTTTATTTCTATTCACTCGCTTTTCTAATGTGTTTTGTGTATTTTAATCTTGCCCCTGTACAGCACTTTGAATGGCCTTGTGTCTGAATTGTGCTATAGAAATAAACTTGCCTTGCCTTTGTTTCAGCAGAGCGTTTTTATTAAAGCAGCTTGCGGTGTTTTTCGGAGGTTACATTCTTAACCTTTCTGCAGGTTAATTAAACTACAAAGAGACAGACACTGTTGCTTTGTTAAGGATATTCGATCCACAGCGTCACATGAACTACCTCTATTGTTCAGTCAATCTTTTCCACCTCACTTATAAAGAAATGTATTAAAAAAGTATTAAATGTTTTATTAAACCTTTGTTTAAAAGTACGAGGAACTTTTGAATATTTCTGGAAGGGCCTCATTTGACTCAAGGAATAAGTCTAAAAAATGATATAGCCAAAAGCATGGAAACAAGTCTCTCTTTAGTTATTTAACGATGTTGGAAGTCACCAGAATAGTTTTGTCAATTCTCATTTAGCATTTTACTTTTGCCCCTCCATTTCCCCAGTCTTAAACCTGCTTAACATTAGCATGGTTTTGGTTTATTGTAAATGGTCAAACAATCGGTACGACATTAACTAAAGCCAGAGCTAAACATGAACTGAATGTGAACCTCAGATGTACTCTATATAGCTTCAAATGTTTTGGTATTTCTAACCCAATAAATATCTGGGTTTTAGTGCCTGGTCGGGCCATAAAAGCCCTGATGATGTATTGGCATCAGGTGTGACCGTAGCCAAGCGCCCTTATATCTTTAGCCGTATACCCTTTGAATGTACAGTGTGTGTGTGTGTGTGTGTGTGTGTGTGTGTGTGTGTGTGTGTGTGCATAACAATGAAAACCATATTTACTTATTTTTTTTATGGGATTTCACTATAGAAAAAATGCCTTTGTTGTTCTTCGGTTTTATATTTGCTTTGCCCTCTTTTCATTGCAAACTCTTTCCCTCACAGTTTTGTAACGCACCGTCAGAAGCCGGCTCATGACATACGTCACGATCAAACGTTATGCGATTGGTTGGCAGATCCAGAGTGGCACTGGGCAGATCCAATAGTTTTAAACTTCAACAGACACACACCCGCCTTCAAGTGAGTGAACGTTTGCCAATAGCACAGTTCCAGACCTTCTGTACAAATGAAATGAAGTACGATGGTCTGGTTGGACCAGGCTACTATATTACAAGACCTTTCTTAAACTTTATTGTAAATTTTTCAAAACATTTTCATTTTTATGTTACAAATCAAGGTCACGGAAGTTAACATCTATGATCCCAAGACTGTTCGGTGTAAAAAGTTCCTTTTCTGTGTGGCCAAATATGGTGTTTAAATTGCCACTATAAAATATGCCTCACTAAAAAAAGTTGATCGACAATTATATAGACCTGTAAAATCGGAGAAAAACAACCTAGAGTTCTTAAGGTTTAAGACTTATATTCATTTTATTTTTTCGGGGGTATTTACGACGTTATGTCAATGATGTATTATACTCACTGGCATTTTGACATCTGGTTCGAATGGTTCTAAAATCCAATACACATTTCACGGACCATAATTGGGCTCCAAATTCATTCCCAAACAATAAAAAACAAAATTGGCATTATGTCCCCTTATCTAGTTTTATTCTATAATATAACATTTATTTCTTCATTAATAGGATTTAGCCTCAAATTCTTCATTGGTTTAAGCTGTTGGGAGGTTTACAATGTACTAAAAAGAAAAAAAATCTTTAATTTCATTCCTGTGTTCATATTTTTAACGGGAAAAATGGAGAAAAAAAAATCCAATTTTATGGCTGCACTTACTCACGCTTGCACGAGATCGTTATTATCAGGAGAAAACTCTTTTTTTTTTTTTTTTTAAGATATTTTTTGGGGCATTTTTATGCTTTATTTGATAGTGCAGAGAGACAGAGGTGAAATGGGGCAGAGAGGGGAGTGACATGCAGAGAACGACCACGGGTGGGAATCGAACCCGGGTCTGCTGCTGGGCCCGGCCCGGGAGGGGGACGCCTTACCGACTGAGCTAAAGGCGCCCCCAGAACCCTCTGTCTTAACACAGTGATGGCGCGGGCAATTTGCTCTGAGATCTGTACTCGACAAATTACAGACGCAAGTGGATTCCCTAAAGCTTTGAAATACCTTTAAACAGTCTTCTGCAATTATCTACAAATTACCCTCTCGTCCCTAGGTGGTTAAAATTCCTGTTTGAGTGTTGAGCGTGACGCCTTTCCAAGCGGTTCTCTGGATTAATATATTTAAACCGACGCAAATTGATTAAAAACACCTTTTGTTATTTCAGTGGCATGGGGGAGCGGTTGTAGGAAGGGAGAACACACGTACTGTACACGTGCTGGTGTGTGTGTGTGTGTGTGTGTGTGTGTGTGTGTGTGTGTGTGTGTGTGTGTGTGTGTGTGTGTGTGTGTGTGTGTGTGTTGTGTGTGTGTGTGTGTGTGTGTGTGTGTGTGTGTGTGTGTGTGTGTGTGTGTGGGGTGTGATCGTGGTGCCAAAGACTCTTAAATTGAAACAGCGTCTATATATATATAGTCCATCACAGCTCAGTTCCAGAGGCTGGGTCCCAACAAATACTGTATAAGTTTTAATATTCTCTAAATGATACATTAATCTTTTCTTTTTTTTTCTTTAAAGATATTTTTGGGCATTTTTATGCTTTATTGACAGTGTAGAGACAGAGGTGAAATGGGGCAGAGAGGGGAGTGACATGCAGAGAACGACCGCGGGCTGGAATCTAACCCGTGTCTGCTGCTGGGCCCGGCCCGGGGGGACGCCCTACCAACTGAGCTAAGGGCGCCCCCATCATTTTTTTTTTAATTCCATCAGTCGATATACAGAACTTCAATACAATAGAATTAACAATGGCTTTTTTTAATTTATTTTTTAAATCACTCTTCTCACTATTGTTTTGGTATTATATGACCCAGATTTGATTTAATTGCAACTTTAAAGGCCTTTGCACACCGGGCGCGTTTTATTCGTGCGATTAATTCACCCGTCAAAAATAATTATCGAACGTAGGCCTATATAGAGTCAATACAAGCTTGCATATCAGCGTAGTTATTTCGCCTCGACTTTGGGTCTGTGAAAAACCAGGGGAAAGCGCTATATATAAGTGGAGTGCATTTACCATATACCATCTACGGCTACATTTTATCAGCCATCTTAAACAGTTCAACTTTAGCTGTGAGGACATCCTAGCCCATCAAACTTTAAACAGAGGTTTTGTGTGATGTACATCCAGTGGAAATATACAGTTATGTTCAGGAAGCCGCACCATTCTTCACAATATAAAAACGCAGCGTGCATCTT
>CM047527.1:17355526-17360526 GCA_026122265.1 Ammodytes dubius
AGAATAGAAAAAAGAAAGAGTATGCGATTCGGAACGCAACCATAGTTTTCCAAGTGACCAGTGTTTTTACTACGCCAGCTGTTATTCCTGGGTGAGCGTATACCCATGACAAAGGCATAAAGAAAAACTATATGAAAATAGCATTCTTTGCACCGATGGTCTCGTTTGCATGGTACAATTTATTATCATCAGAGGAAATATTAGATCGTTTCAGAAATATTTTAAAGTTCCTTGTAGCACCTTTTGACTAAAAACAGTTGAAGCACCAAAACATCAAATTAATATTGTCTTATTGGTGTAACTGCAACATTTGGTGCAAAATTTAATTTAAAAAAACAACATTACAGTGAGTACATTTCAGTGTAAAATATACTTGACCCCAAGAAATGAAAAAAAATGCTGTTACGAACATGTGTTGAAACCTTTTTTTATTTTATTTTGAAAATCACTTAATCCATGCTATGGGAATGTTTTTCTCTGTGTTGTTGTGTGGCTGCTAGCCTCATAAGTTGGCGACGCACATGTCCCCTTTGTTCCTAGCTATTGTTGTCAGGTGGTTTTGCATAGCTGGACTGAATGCAGCTTCACAGGGCAGACAAGAAAGGCAAGATGGATCGAATTCTTTTACACAAAAAAAGGACAGAGAAAGATTGCAGGGAAAGTGAAAGAGAGAGAGAGAGAGAGAGAGAGAGAGAAATGTACAACACGGACTGGTTGGGCTGCATACCAGACTAGTGCTCTCTCTCTCTCTTTCTCTCTCTCTCTTGCTCTCTCTCTCCCTCTCCTCTCTCCCTCTCTCTTACATTTGATATGCTGCTACCGGCTCCTTCTTGTCGGCATTTACACAATCTCTACCTCCTCCCTAACATGTTTCTTTTTATTCCTCCTTTCATTTTCAGACCCATGTTTTGTTCAAAAGGCACTTTAACATTTATTTGTTTTGCTTCTCATAGTCTTATTACTGTCCAAGGAAGAAGCAAAAAAAAAAAACTCGCAAAATACACAATAAAAAAATCCACAGTCCTAGTGTCGATAGTTAGATAGTTTCCCCCTCAGCAACAAAAACAAAATCCAAGTGGTTTGAAGTCCAGTCAAGAAAATAAAAAAATACATACGAATTACTTTTCAAAAAAAGAAATCACCACGGTTCATTGTAATAGTATAAATCTCATTATCAGCCATTCATATGTACAGTTCTCTCATGGCACGCTTTACAAAAAAAAAAAAAAAAAAAAAAAAAAAAAAAAAAAAGGTATATTCCACAATTTTTTTTCTGCTTTGGTTTTTTTGATCACTTGATTTTCTTCTGCTTACTGTTCCACTTCTCCGTCCTCCCTTCATCTTGGATGCGGAGGATTTTAGTTTTTTTTTATTGCGTGTACATTCTTCCGGTCTCGAATCCAAAATCCGTGGGGTTCCGATTAGCTTCACACAGTAAGGCGAGATACACTGATATCCATGTGGTAATTTTTTTTGTTGTGGTCAGGGGCGACTGTGGCTCAGGTGGTAGAGAGGGTTCGGACAATGATCAAAGGGTTGGAGGTTCGATCCCCGTCCTGCCACTTGTGTCATGGTTGTTGTGTCCTTGGGCAAGACACTTCACCCACATTGCCTCGTGTGAATGTCGATAGTTATCGGCCTGCTATCGGTGTGTGAATGGTAACGTGTAAATGGGAACAGGTCTCCCTTGAAAAAGAGTCTCCGGTCTCAATGGGATTTACCTGTATAAATAAAGGTAAAAAAAAAGGGGGGGGGGGGTTGGGCTTAATTTCTTGGGGATAGTTTTTCAATTCTCTTTGTGACATCCAAAACAACAATTTACCACCCCAAGAATCGACATAAAAATCAACGAAAGTTCTCAAAAATGTGAGAGTCCCACACACACGATTGCACTTGTATCTTTGTATATCAGGGTGGTGAGTGCGGAAGACAAATCCACCATTTTTCTTTTTCTCTCTTCTCCCTTTTATAGTCTTTGCAACCTTCACTTTAGCGAAGCCTTCAACAAGAAAAAAAAAATCCCAATATGCTTCTCCGTACTTCAAAGTGTCCGTCCAAGCAAAACATTGAGGATTCAGGAGAGAGAGAGAGAAAAAATCCAGGCCGATAAATTAGCCCTTTTTTCTTCTTCTTCTAATCAAACGGATATTCAAAAATCCATTTATCCATCCTTCCTTCCTTCTTTCCCTCCATCCATCCATCGGCAAAATATGTTCATCTTTTCGACGTCCCCCCGCCCTCCCCCCCCCCCCTCAAAGGTCCAGACGAAAGGCACCAAAGTAGCTGGATGAGTCGTCCGCGTTGACCATGGTCGGTGAGGACACGGACACAAACAGCTCATCCCCGGCCCGCAGTTCAAACAGCCCTCCCTGGTAGACGGAGTGAAGGGCATACTCTGCGTCTGGCGCCCAGCACTTGGTCCCTACGCCTTTCAGCAGCTGCACAGGAAGACGAGATAAAGGGCAAAGAAAAGAATCGTCAACAACCTTTTTACTAAAGCACAGAAGAGTAGATAGATAGATAGATAGATACTTTATTTATCCCGAGGGAAATTCAGGTATCCAGTAGCATAAAACAAGACATACATTAAACATACATTAGGCTAAAATTAAGATATATATCTAAATTAAAATATAAAAACTAACAGTACCTACAATAAACTTTAACCTAATAAGTAATAGGGCCACGGGAAAGACAAGAAAATTTGAGGAGAAATACTGTATTTTATTGAGCACTTCTACAATAAAGTTAAAATGTCTCTTTGTCCCTACGCCTTACAGCAGCTGCACAGAAGGGACAATAAAAGGTAAGAAAAGATTGTCAACATGTTCTCAAGTACACTAAATATATATATGGAGAAAATCCGTTATGAGTTCTCAGGGAAAGCAGAAATAATTTAAACAGATATAGCAGCCTTTCCTGGATTATATTATATTATATAACAGCGCTGAAATAGCCTTCATGACAAACTAGCCAAACAATCTAGCCTACGCAAGGCATTTTGTTGAGCTGATTGATCTAGTCTTTAAAAGGTGGATTTTTTTTCTCGATTATTAAATTTCGTCTTTATTCTCAAAGTGCATAATAAATTAGAACATTATTTTCTTTCCTCTGTGGCCCTTAAACTCTTCCGAACTAAAGAGTTTTCCTATATACTCTTTTCTGTACACATTGAAAACACACACACACACACACACACACACACACACACACACACACACACACACACACACACACACGCACACACACACACACGTACCTGAATGGGGCTTGGGTAGGAGGTCTTCTTGTAGACACACTGCACCAGCTGGTGGCTGACACTGCGCTGGTCTCCGTCATTCACTGCCGGAGACGGATAACGGAAATACACCTGGAGCAAGGACAGAGCACAGGAAGGTAAGACATTGTTTTTTTTTGTCTTTTTCAACGCTCTGAACCAAAAATCTTCTAGACTTCTAGAGCACTTTAAATAAACTACATTTTCCATAATCATTCTCAGCACCATTCTGAAGGTTATCACTCAAGCTAAACAGGTTATAGCTCTGGTGGTGTAGTGGATAGAGTGTGTACCATATTTGCTCCGGCCTTCGTTGCAGTGGTCGCGGGTTCAAATCTGACCGTGGACCTTTACTGCATGTCATCCCCCCTCCCCCCTCTCTCTCTCTCTCTCTGTCTCCCATTTATACTCTGTATTGTCTAATAAAAAATACCAAAAAAATAATCTTAAAAAAAGTAAAAATACAGTTTTTAATACAGAACACAACAGTACCTGTGAGTACAGGTAGTAGCGCCCGTCCTGGGGCACCCGGAGCTTCCCATTGGACAGCGTCATGTTGTGCAGATGAGCTCCGAAGCTCTGATTGGCCCAGGAGCGCACCACATGACGACAGGATGGTGCAGGCCCGCTGTGGGGATCTGGATCTGAGGGAACCCCCCTGGAGAGAAGAGACAACATTACAACGTTTAATGACATTTTATAATTTTCTTTTTGGCATTTTCAAGCTTTATTAGACAGTACAGAGTTGAAATGGGGAGACAGAGAGAGAGAGAGAGAGGGGGGGGGGATGACCTGCAGTAAAGGTCCACGGGTCGGATTTGAACCCGCGACCACTGCAATGAAGGCCGGAGCCGATATGGTACGCGCTCTATATAGATTTTTTTTTACCGTGAAAGCCTATTAGCAATTACAAAGGACTTATAGACATTACTAAGCAATCGAGTGCCGGATTTACTAAATATTTGCGTGTGTAAGAATGTGTGTATCATACTGTATGGAATGTAAAGACCACTGAGGCAAATGTCTAATTGTGATATTGGGCTATACAAATAAAACTGATTTGATTTGATTTGATACACGCTGGAGATATTAGAAAACTCAGTCATACTAGCCCTACAGTTCATATTCTCAAGCCAGGGTTCTTCTTGGCCTTCACTTCCCTTTTCATCAAGCATTTCTTCCTGTTTGGCTGCTGCCTCATGCCTCAGTCACTCAGGTGCAACACACACACAGGAACAACTGCAGGATGTCAATACCACAAGCAAGGGTTCTTCGTGGGAACTTTTCAGATGTTCTGTAACTTGTTTTCTCTGTGTGTGAGTGTGAGTGTGTGTGTGTGTGAGTGTGTGTGTGTGTGTGAGAGTGTGTGTGTGTGCGTGTGTGTGAGAGAGTGTGTGTGTGTGTGTGTGTGTGTGTGTGTGTGTCTAAATGCTCTAGCTTGACTAACACGAAATATTTTCCCCAACATATTTCTTGATACCGGTTTTATTAGATGACATCAAAGGTCGACCTTACTTTGTTGTGGAATTTCCTTATGAGAAAACCAGGCTGAGTGTGTGAACCTCACCCTCTCTCTTCCTCTCTCTCACACACACACACACACACACACACACACACACACACACACACACACACACACACACACACACACACACACACACACACACACACACACACACACACACACACACACACACACACACACACACAACATCATCCTTGG
>CM047527.1:17365526-17380526 GCA_026122265.1 Ammodytes dubius
GGGCTGTTTGAGGTCATGACTATAGGTTTTAGTTCGGGTATATGATCGGTTTATGTTGGTTGTGTAAGGCTTGGGGTTAGGCATTTAGTTTTGATGGTTAGGGTTAGGTAAGGGGCTAGGGAATGCATTATGTCAATGAATGTCCTCACAAGTAAAGCCGTACAAACGTGTGTGTGTGTGTGTGTGTGTTGTGTCTGTCTTTCTATGTGTGTGTGTGTGTGTGTGTGTGGTCTGGTTGCTGTCTGTCTGTCTGTTGTTTCTTGTGTGTGTGTGTGGGTGTGTTTGTGTGTTCTGTTGTCTATCTGTCTGTGTGTCGGTCTTTCTATGTGTGTGTGTGTGTATTTCTATAGGCTTTAGGGCAAAACTTTTCCAGCTGCGTCAACACCAACAGTAAATTATCCTCCGATCTCTCTCTCCTCTTTCACCCTGTTTCGAGCAACAGACCAAAATAGATTTCAGATTTCCACACGTCCTCACGTCATACTTTGTCTGGTACAAAAGGCTAAAAACAGAAGAAGGAATAAACTGAGAGAAACAGAGGGATGAGGAGATGAAAGGATGGACAAGCGGAGGAGAGAGAGAGAGATAGAGTGAAAGGAAGACCAGATTATGTAAGAAATTTCATTAAAAAAAATTCCTTTTTGCAACGTTTAGTCCTCTTCTTTTGGCCCAAATACTGATGTCATGAGGCAAAGGCAAATTCAAAGTGCTTTACAGGGGCATGAAATACATCAAGATTAAAAGAGACTTATTCACAAAGGAATTAAGCTGCGAATGATTTTGATTGGAAAGTTAACATGACTGTACACTTGACAATAGAGCGAGGCTCGATCTCTGTTCTTATGGCTGTTGGGACTGTCATTCACTTTGCACGTTTGTTGTGTGTAGAGGTGTCAGAGGCCATGGGAGGACAAGAAACAAGTGGAGCGGTTGGTATTTCGGATTCGTCTCTATCCCACTGCTTTTCCCCAAATCCCCCACCCCAGCCTTAAATCAATTAAAGAAAAAACTGACTTTAATGGAAGGAATAAGCTTAGTTTTGCGAACTAAAAAAATGCTAGATCCTACACCACCCAAAATGTAACTCAACAGTGTCTCAAGCAAATTTTTTCAAGATATGTTTAGAATGTAAAAAAAAAAAATGGTGGAATTGGCCTTTAAATATACTGAAAACAACAACCGGCTATTATATGTGTCTGATCCAAATGCAGCTAGAAACTACAAACATGAGATTTGATTTTGATTTCTGACCTGTTAATATTGTTTAAGGAAGTGGGGTGGGATTGAACAAGTTTTTACTTCTTCCCACCCCTTTTCAAATATGTTGTGGCATTTTTATAGAGTGCCTGGCGGCCTTATCAGTGCAGGAGTCACTAGGGCTGACTCCTGTTGATGCATTTTTATTATTGTATTGTTGTTGCATATTTGAAAAAATATCATCATTCATTCATTCATTCATTCATTCATTCATCATTCATTCATTCATGAGATTCCCCAAACATACAGAGAGTTATAGTGAGTATACTGGTCGGCCAAAATCTAATATTGATGGTGGGAAAAAAGAAAAGAAAGAAAAACTAGACGGCGAAAGATGAGGGACCATTATAGGAAACCAGAGAAGAAGAAGGAATTAGGAAAGGAGAAGGAACAAGGATGGAGGAAGAGCGAAGTAGATGAAGAGAGAGAGAGGAGAGAGAGAGAGAGAGAGAGAGAGAGAGAGAGAGAGAGAGACAGAGACAGAGACAGAGACAAGAGAGAGAGAGAGAGAGAGAGAGAGAGAGAGAGAGAGAGAGGAGAGAGAGAGAGAGAGAGAGAGAGAGAGAGAGAGAGAGAGGAGAGAGACGGGAGAGAGAGAGACGGGTATGCACATGAAGGAGCGTTTTCTTCAGGAGATTAGCGGTAGCTGCAACCTAATACTTTAATATGCTGCTCGACCCCGACAGGCCTGGGCTTGAAGTGTGTGTGTGTGTGTGTGTGTGTGTGTGTGTTGTGTGTGTGTGTGTGTGTGTGTGTGTGTGTGAGTGTGTGGCGTTGAGTTGGTTGTCAAACTAGTGTGGTCTGTGTGCTATGTGCTCTGTGTGTGTGTGTGTGTGTGTGTGTGTGTGTCGCGTGTGTGCGCTTTGAGCTTCGCGACAAATTTTCAGCTTATTGGTCTGAGACGCATATTCTTCACTGTGTGTGTGTGTGTGTGTGTGTGTGTGTGTGTGTGTGTGTGTGTGTGTGTGTGTGTGTGTGTGTGTGTGTGTGTGTGTGTGTGTGTGTGTGTGTGTGGGTGTGGGTGTGTGTGTGGTGTGTGTGTGTGTGTGTGTGTGTGTGTGTCCAATAGCTAATGGTGCTCCTTAGCCCTGTGTCCGTGATTAATAAGTAACTTGCACTGTGTTGAAAGCCAGATTGGTATGTAGATTTGAAGAGAAAAGGAATGTAACAAAAGTTTTTTTTTTCTACTTTTTCTTAAATATTAGCTTTTGCCATTCTTCCCGGTAAAGCCTTGTTAGAAGGATTTAATTCCGTTAATAAATAAGACCTAATCCGTTATTGTAGGAAACTGGCACCACCGGTTTATAGTGATAATACAACAAATGAATTCCTTAAAGGTGCAGTATGCAGTTTCAGAGGAGGGGGATTTGTTTACATTCCACCAGCCTAGCAGTTAGTTTACAAACATATTTACTCTACATGTATTCTTCAGTATTGAATAATTCTATCATCATAAATCAAATTTAATTATTTTGAGGAACCAAACGTGAGACTAGAATATGTTTGTAAACCAAACTGTGGGCCCTGCTGCTGTAAACAACAACAACAGTGAAACAGTAACTTTTCAGGAAGCTTTTCTAACTTCAAACAGTGTTCCAGGGATCACATTTTCTGTGAGCAAATTAAGTTTATTCAGTTATGAGAATATACCTTAGAAAATGTTCACTTCTTCTCTGACACACCCACAAAGTTACACAATGTACCTTTTTAATGTCACATTTAGCCTCGATATAAACAAAACCCCACGTTGCCAACTCAACCGACTGCTTCTAGAATGTCTTGTTTTCCTCTGTCACAATCGGTTCTCTTCTGTAAAGTCTCTAGACCCTGTAATTGCTGTTTCCAAAGCCCGTGGACAATTTAACGTGACGTGTGTGTTTTTTTTGCACTCACTGATAAGATGAAAAAGTTGTTTGTGTAGAATTCAGGAAGCTTTGTCTACTTTGGGCCTTTTTAAAACAATGTCCGACAAGGCTCCGAAAGCGTTTTGAAATGTAGCTCTGGAACTAATGACTATTTGGTTTGATTAAGCAGTTTAATTTGTATCCGTATAATCCAAGCTAGAAAATCCAAAATACTATTAGGTAAAGTGTGTTTATGTATAGTACTGTCCGTCTTATCTCGCAAACCGTTTATCCGATCGCTTTCACATTCGGTGTGGGTATGTTGCTTAGGACCCAAGAGGGTTCGGAGCAAATGTGAGATGTATTGGATCAGCGGTTTTGTAAAAAAAAAAAAAAAAAAAAAGGCAAAAAACTTTGTCTGAAAAAAAGGACAAGATGTGGAGTTACCGTAACTACATGAATAGACGCGCATCATCACAATCCAACTTTTAAATACTTATTTTTGGTTTCCACTTATGATGTTTTAAATGAAGCTTGTGAAGTTGCAATAGGCAAATATTTTGATGAATTTACTCTTCTGATTTGAAAAGACAACTTAGAAACATATGACGTTATACATTTAATTATGTGAAAGATTTACGCACTATGGCTTTATGAAATTCTTAATTTAAAAAAGGACCTAAATTGATGGCAGAACCAGAGATTTCAGGTGTGTTATTACCAGTAGCCAGTAACATATGGCCATAAGCCTTCTGCAGATATGAAGAGGAGCAAGTATGGAACAAGTTAAGTTATCTTTATTAGTCAATTTACAAGAGGAACATTGAAATTCGTCTTCTCAAGTTACCACACTCCAGAGGGGGTCAGAGGCAGGGTCAGCCATAGTACAGCGCCCCTGGAGCAGTTTGGGGTTAAGTGTCTTGCTCAAGGACTCAATGGTAGAGATGGTGGGCACGTGGATTTAACACAGCCACCACTAGTTTTACTACTAACACCCTCCTGTCCAGTGCCGGGGATCGAACCAGAGACCTCATGGTTACTGGTCAGGCCTCACAGGTATTTTGATGACCTATAACATTGTTTGGGAATCTCAGAGCAGCATGGTATCGGCACAGGAGGAAAGAAAATTATCTCTCATTCAATTTATTGTCTGAAACTGGTCCAAACTGGTCTCGGTGCCAAAACCGTAATAACTTAAAGCTGGGCCTGATGTTCCTTCACTAGATCAGATAAGAGCACACAGGAGAAAAGGCTTATGTAGCTTCTTCTTCATAGCCTTCTCTCATTCCGTACATTTTATCAATTTTTTTCGTCTTATCACGTATTGGACATCTAGAACTAGAACATTTCAACCATCTTTTATACTGCAAAATCAGCCATTTTTTTTTTAAAGATAATTTTTTTTTGGCATTTTCAAGCTTCATTGATAGCACAGAGTTGAAATGGGGAGACAGAGAGAGAGAGAGGGGGGGATGACCTGCAGTAAAGGTCCACGGGTCGGATTCGAACCCGCAACCATTGCAACAAGGCCGGAGCGATACTTGAACCAATAAAATATAATAATTGGCTAAATATAATTCATTAAGCGACTAAAACTAAGTCTTGGTTTACCCTTAAACTTAGGCTTAAGGGGCGCCTTGCTCAGTGTAGGGCGTCCCCCATGGCGACAGCAGCGGACCCGGGTTCGATTCCAGCCCGCGGTCGTTCTCTGCATGTCACTCCCTCTCTGCCCCATTTCAACTCTGTCTCTACACTGCAATAAAGCATAAAAAAAAAAAAAGCCAGACAAAAAATAAGTCTTGAGGAACTTAAAAATATGAACACTCAATGGCTTATGGATGCTTATATATTAAACTTAGAGCATTGCTACCAGTCACTGTGTGCGTGACCACAGTATTCTGACTCCATTCACCTATTAGGGAGTTGTTTATTAGCCGTCACTGTTGACAATCAGCCAATAAAGTTTTTTAAAGTTTTTTTTTACGACAGGTAACGCACCAGTTGCCGAGGCGATGCCAGCCACTGATAGCCGACCTGTTTGCTCTGGGAGTTTCCTGCCAGACAAATGTTGTGTACAGCGAAGGAAGCAGTTTACACACAAACACACACACAAGTCAAAAACACACACAAACACACACATGAAAAACATTCCCCACAGTCAAAAACACTCACACACACACACACAGAGTCAGAAAACACAAGTCAAAAACACTCACACACACGCACACACACACACACACACACACACACACACCAACAAACACACACACACAACACACACACACACACACACACAGTCAAAAACACTCACACACACACACAGAGAGTCAGAAAACACACAGTCAAAAACACTCACGCACACCAGTCACACACACGCACACACACACCACACACACACACACACACACACAGTCTCACACACACACACACACACACACACACACACACACACACACACACACACACACACACACACACACACACACACACACACACACACACACACACACACACACACACACACCACACACACACACACACGAGAAGAGATTGATATCACACTTTATTGCTTTTTTCGAGCTTAGTTTCGCCTTTCGCGTAGACCAAACTTCCGAATTCTTCTTCTTTTTTTTTCTTCTTATCGATTTCGGCGTTCAGTTTCACGGCGAGAACAGAAACAGGACAAAACTGTTTATAAATCTCGTTATCACTTTGCGTGTGTGTTTCCTTTGCTTTATATGTTTGTGTGTGTGTGTCTCTGTATTGTGCTCTCTGCTAAAGACATACAAACAACTATTAAACTAGTGGAAGAGCCATTTTCTACAAGCCTGACCATTGCATGTAAAGGTGGAGTCAGTGATTCTGGAGAACGCTTGTTTCAAAATCCTTTTTTTTTAGTCAAATCAGTGTATATCTCCTCCTCACGATCCACTATCTGTCCATACTGTGTGTGTGTGTGTGTGTGTGTGTGTGTGTGTGTGTGTGTGTGTGTGTGTGTGTGTGTGTGTGTGTGTGTGTGTGTGTGTGTGTGTGTGTGTGTGTGTGTGTGTGTGTGTGTGTGTGTGTGTGTGTTTGTGCACTTGACAAATCCAGTGTTTATACACAGCCTAGGCTCTGTAAACGAGCATGTTGCTAGCTACAGTGGGCCCCCTTTGTTTACAAGTTTACAGAGTCTAGACTCTAGACTGTGTAATAATGACACTGGATTTGTTTTCAGCGCGTGCACAGTAGACAGGTAGCCGACTGTGGAGATATATTCTCTGATTTTGACAAAAAGTGATTCTGAAAACAAAGCATTCTCCAGTGTCATTGACTCCACCTTTAATTATATCTCTCTCTCCCTCACTCTCTCTCTCTCCTCCCTCCCTCCCTCACTCTCTCTCTCTCTCCTCCCTCCTATGGCTCTCTCTCTCTCTCTCTCTCTCCTCCCTCCCTATTCCTCTCTCTCGCTCTCTCTCTCTCCTCCCTCCCTATTCCTCTCTCTCTCTCTCTATCTCTCTCCCTCCTCCCTCCCTCCCTCCCTCCCTATGCCTCTTTCTCTCTCTCTCTCTCTCCTCCCTATGCCTCTGTATGTCTCTTTATCTCTCTGTCTGTCAGCAGTAATCTCACTCACAACATGGTTTTTATTCCTAAAGGACAAACAACATGAAACTAGGCCAGGGTGCGGCTGCTATGTAGTCTTCAGTCTTCTGTTTCTATGACTTCAAGCGCTTTAAGTATCGTTTCACACGTGCAAACACTAAATTTCAATACAAATACCTTTATCGAGTACGTCATTAGAAATACAAAAGGTTTCTAAAAACGCGGGGCGCTCTGGTGGTGTAGTGGATAGAGCGCGTTACCATATCGGCTCCGGCCTTCGTTGCAGTGGTCGCGGGTTCGAATCCGACCCGTGGACCTTTACTGCAGGTCATCCCTCCGCTCTCTCTCTCTGTCTCCCCATTTCAACTCTGTACTATCTAATAAAGCTTGAAAATGCCAAAAAATAATCTTTAAAAAAAAAAAAAAAAGGTTTCTAAAAACATGTAATGCCTTCATATGGCCGGCTGTGGCTAAGCAGGCAGAGCGGTCGTCCACTGGGTTACAGGGTCGGTGGTTCGATCCCCCGTTTCCCCGCCACATGTCCAAGTGTCCCTGAGCAAGACACTGAACCCTAAATTGCTTGTTTAAATGTGTGTGTGAAAGGGTGAATGTGTACAAAACAATGTTAAGCGCTTTGGGTCTGTGAAAAACCAGGCAAAAGAGCTGTATAAGAGGACTCCATTCACCATTTCATGAAACAAATAATTAATATTTTCTACGTTCTATGCTGAGATTATGAAAGTAACTCTTACACATTCAGTTCCCAGAAATACTTAAATAAAAACATTTATGATTATGATAACCGCATAATAATGAGACCATCTTACGGGAATACAATCACTGGCTCCATATCTCCAATCACATTTGCTTTTATTGTTTGCACGGAGACTTTGACCGTGTCAGTTAATGTCTTACACACCACAAGTTGTTACAGGAATTATGATTCAAACAAAAACAAAGCCATAAGCTGTCTGCAAAGTACATCATAAACATGGGCCTATACTTTAAGAGCCAGTTAAAGGTGTTACTAGGAACTTTAAAATATTTCTGAAACGGTCTCATTTTTCCTCTGATGATCACGAATGATATGTAACAGCAAACGAGACCATCAGTGCAAAGAATGCTATTTTTATATAGTTTTTCTTCATGCCTTTGTCATGGGGTATACGCTCACCCAGGAACAACAGCTGGCATAGTAAAAACACTACCGCTTTTTTCCAAAGGAGGTGCTAGAATGAACACAAACTGAAAGTTCCTCAGAGCACCTTTAAGTACATATTTTGTCAAATCTGTTAACAACATACAAAGTTATTTATGTTCTGATACCAGCAAAGTTCATACAGTTTAGTGTATGTTTTGAAATCATTGTTTGACTATGCTAAAGTACAACTCATATTTAGTATTTTTACTTGTTTGCTAGAATGCTGCTTTTTACTGTGTTTTATGTGTTGAAGTTTCAGTGTAGCCTCGCTTAGTTTCCGTAGACTATATGTTTAACAAATTTAAGTTTTAGCTGATTAAGGTTAATTTTCATGTAGATGATAGATGTAGATGTAGTCTAATTATTATTATTTTTTTTTAAAGATTATTTTTTGCCATTTTCAAGCTTTATTAGACAGTACAGAGTTGAAATGGGGAGACAGAGAGAGAGAGAGAGAGAGAGGGGGGATGACCTACAGTAAAGGTCCACGGGTCGGATTCGAACCCGCGACCACTGCAACGAAGGCCAGAGCCGATATGGTACGCGCTCTATCCACTACGCCACCGGAGCGCCCTGAGTCTAATTTTTTTTTTACTTTTTTTTTTTTATAGCAGCTTGACTCTCAAAACAATGATTCATGTACAAAATATCTTAAATAAATTTCTCAGAACTCTTCTGTATCTTCTGTCCAATAAACCCCACCCTTCCCCTTCCTAACCCTGGCAGCTCCACACAACAGCTAAGATTTAGTTTCCCCCAGACTCGCCTGTTTGTTGTTCCCACTAAAATATTCTCAAGCCCACATCCTCTTTCGAATTCACTGTAACAAAAAAAAAAAAAATGGAAAAAATATTTGATGTAAAAAACCTATTCTAGTGAGTCTACTCTAAACCTGCAAGGTGGCAAGCCTCAGAGCCTATTGTTTAGACCAGTGGTTTTCAAACTGGGGGGGCGTGGAGTTATGGCAGGGGGGGGGCGTGGATGAATATGTTTTTTTTATTTTTATTTTTTTTTGTGGACAAAACACAATTAGATGCGTATTTGGGTTAGTAATGGAGTTAGTAATGAAACGTTCACACTGCTTGTTCTTCTGGATAATAAACATGCACCAGGTCAAAATGACCCGGGTCACCAAATGAACATAACAGGAGGGTTAAAAACATTTGGAAATGGGGCTGCCTTCACAGTCCCATGCACTGTGTATAGTCTATATCCTATTTCAGCCTCGTCTGTGGAAATAAAGATAGCTGGACAAGAGTTCTTCTGCTTCGTTCCTCTCACTGCATTTAAATGCATTCATTATATTACAGAGAAATATGTCTCGTTAAAGAAAAAGAGCTCCAAGCCCATCCCAGAGGACCCTGCATAATATTTTATTTTAAATTAATATTTTTATGGAAAATCCATGTCTTTTCTTCAATAGCTTCTAATGCATCCGACCAGTGTCTCCAAATTATTTGTTCACACAAAATTCCTCATATTTAGCCTCTTAATTTTCCTCTCAAAGTGCACCAGATTCATGCATTTCACTTTAAAAAGGTAAAAAAAAAACTTCAGGGGAGGCATACCCCCGGACCCCCCTAGTAGGGTCTGGTTCTCTGCTGGCTACTATTTTCACTAAGCAGGACATTGGAGGCACTAGCGAAAAAACTGAAATTTGTTGTCTGAGGGGGTGGGTGGGTGGGGGGGGGGGCTCACTCTCTCGCACACTTTGAAACCCCCCTGGTTTAGACATAGTCATAACAGACCCAGGAAGTGGGGTGAACATGTAGAGAATGCAAAGCTGTGAAAAACAAGGAGATGATAAAAGAAACTTCCTAGACAACGAGACTCCTGCGATCAGAAAATATTGAGGATTTTCTAAGAAGTGGACAGGGGTGTTCCCCAAGAGATGTCAATACAAAACCATGTTATCAACAACACCAGCCTTGTACCTGCTAAATGCAACTTGTGTCACATCTTCAAGGTTGAAAACAAAGCCTACAGTGTGTGTGTTTTTTAACAGTGACAATGCCCTGCCTGTTTATGCCAATATATAGCTCTGGAAAAAATAAAAGAGACAACTCCAAATATTCAGTGTCTCTCGTTTTACTATTTATATAGGCATTTGTTTGAGTAGAATGAACATTTTGGTTTTATACTATAAACTACTGACAACATTTCTACCAAATTCCAATACAATTTGTGTCATTAAGATAATTTTCAATAAGTTATGCAGAGATGAAGATTGAAGAAAAATCCAGACTGGTCTCTTAATTTTTTTTCCGTAGCTCTATATAGGACTGTAGTTGAGTATTTAACTAAAGCCAATATAAGCGTTCATTTTGGTGACTGTTTTAATCAAGAACATACTCAAAATGTAAGATACTTTAAAAAGAATTTAAAAAAAAATATATATATATTTTATATACCAAAGCACCAATATATCATCTCTTCTTTGCAGTAAATGACCTAAATTATGTTAGAGGTGGAGTCAGCCATTTACAGAGCCTAGGCTTTTCAGCACACACACACACACACACACACACACACCACACACACACACACACACACACACACACACACACACACACACACACACACACACACACACTCACACTCACACACACACACACACACACACACACACACACAGTATGGACAGTTAGCAGATTGTGAGGAGATATTCAACAAGCGTTCTCCAGAATCACTGACTCCATCTTTAAACTGTAAAAGAGAGAAGGTGTGATATCTCTCTGCAAACCTTTTCAAACGTCTCTCTGTGTGTTTATACTTATATGCTTATATATTTAAGTATACTATCTATGGTTTATACTGAGCAGAAGCAAAGCATTATGGGGCTTTATTATGGGCCAGATTGAGTCGACAAGTTAAATCTGTACAGGTGCTGTCGGAATGCAGGCTGGGTCGGGGAGCTTTATCATATGAGACTGGAATGTGCTGCGTACTGTATCTATTAAACTGTACATGTAGTGTGTGTGTGTGTGTGTGTGTGTGTGTGTGTGTGTGTGTGTGTGTGTGTGTGTGTGTGTGTGTGTGTGTGTGTGTGTGTGTGTGTGTGTGTGTGTGTAAAGGGAAATTCCCCACAGCGAGACAAATGTGAATCTGACTTTTAGCATTTCAAGATGTATGTCAGCGATGAGAATAATTTGTTGTCAAAATCTCTTTTTCTGTCAAACACAGTGAATATCTCCTCACTGTCTGCTACCTGTCTGTACTGTGTGTGTGTTCAAATCAAATCAAATCAAATCAAATCAGTTTTATTTGTATAGCCCAAAATCACAAATACATTTGTCTCAGTGGGCTTTACATTTCATACAATATGATACAATATGACACCCTGCCCTTACACCCTTAGCTCGGCTGAGAAAAAACTCCCAGTAAAAACCCTTTACCGGGAATTAAAAAAAAAAATTAAGAAATCTCAGGGAGAGTCGACAGAGTAAGGGATCCCTCTCCCAGGACGGACATACTGCAATAGATGTCATAAGTAGTGTTAATACACAGCCTCTGTACATAGGCATGTTGCTAGCTATGGTGGGCCCTCTTTGTTTCCATACCTGTTTACAGAGCCTAGGCTGTGTATATAGAGACATCCCACACAGAGTATAGACAGGTAGAGGATCTCGAGGATATATTCAATGATTCTGAGAAAGTGTTTTTTTGATTTGATTTGATTTGATTTGATTCAGTTTATTTCAGACATATCAACATACAAAACAAAATGAAAAGCATGGAAATACAATAAACAAAATTATGTTTTCACAAAAAAAAAGAAAAAAAAAAGAAAAAAAATTATCTGTGTTGCTGAGATATGCCTGAAAAGGAGCAGGAAGAAGTATACACTTTGAGAGCAAGCGTTCTCCAGAATTGCTGACACCGCCTTTAATACAAGTACTGTCTGTATTTCGTAAACAAAATAAATAGATCAAGATCTCTAGATTCTAGAAAAAGAGCAAAGAATAGACTTATGAATCACGGAGAATGAGTTTGGAGGGAAAGAATGGAGGGGTTTTCATGGGGATTGCCGGACACACACACACACACACACACACACACACACACACACACACACACACACACACACACACACACACACACACACACACACACACAGGAACTCGAGCCGGGGCGGTCGACGCCGGACACACAGAGGGCTTTTGTGTTTGTGTATCAGCTGGAAATCACTAACAACACTTCAGCCCCCCCCCCCCCCACCCAGACCCTGTGTGTGTGTGTGTGTGTGTGTGTGTGTGTGTGTGTGTGTGTTTTGCAGACACAGTGAATGACTTTTGCTTGTGAACAGTGTTGTGCCTGAACGTGTTCATATTTGGGGCGAACGTGAACTGAACGTATGTATTTCTGCCTGATGAACGTTATTGCGAACACGTTCATTCTGGCGTTTGTGAACTGATTTTTCCAGTATTGCTTTCTTTGAATGAAATTTCATGTGAATTGTTTCCAGGTTTGGAAAATTATAAAAATGGAAAAACATTTGCACCTTAACCGTTTTTGTTTGAATAATTCTTCATTAAAAAGACCATTCAAACATTCAAACAGCAACTTTGTCCTCATGTTTTTGAGTATATACTGTAGGGGTAAAAGCTGCAGCTGGCTTCTAGTGTGGACTGAATGTTATTGAAATAATTTCTGTCTGTGGTTCTATATGGTATGTGGCAATTATTTAGAAAAATAATAGCCTGCAGCAACATATTGAAAAAAAAAACTATTAACTAGTTAATTTTTTACTATGAACTGAACTAGTTAATTTTAAAACTGAACTTTGAACTAGTTCACGTAGAAAAATTACTTTCCCCAACACTGTGTGTGTGTGTGTGTGTGTGTGTGTGTGTGTGTGTGTGTGTGTGTGTGTGTGTGTGTGTGTGTGTGTGTTTGTGTGTGTGTGTGTGTGTGTGTGTGTGTGTGTGTGTGTGTGTGTGTGTGTGTGTTTTGCCGACACAGTGAGTGACATTTGCCTGTGAATAGCCGACAGGAGGGCAGACTGAGATAACAGATAGGGACGTGCTGTGTGTGAGTGAAGCCGCCTTGTTTCTTTGCTGTGTGTTCGTCACACTGAGTAATCTTATTGCCACGTTAAGGTCACTGCGCCCTACATCTCTTTATCTTAACCTGTGTGTGTGTGTGTGTGTGTGTGTGTGTGTGTGTGTGTGAGTGTGTGTGTGTGTGTGTGTGTGTTGTGTGTGTGTGTGTGTGGGGGGGGGGGGGGGGGCGTAAGGTAACCTACTTTATACAAATTTTTTCAACAAAAGGTTGTTCTGCTTGTGAATGCACTAAATGCACTAATGCATTTTTTTTAATGCTTTATTGATAGTGTAGAGACAGAGTTGAAATGGGGCAGAGAGGGGAGTGACATGCAGAGAACGACTGCGGGCTGGAATCGAACCCGGGTCCGCTGCTGGCCGAGGCCCATGGGGGGGGGACGCCCTACCAACTGAGCTAAGGGCGCCCCAAATTCTAATGTTTCTATAAGGCACTTTTAATACTTAATGTAACTTAGTAGTTTGGATATAAATGTGTGGATGCAAACATAGTGAGTGTTTTTATGGTTGAAAAGATGCATGGCTTTGTTTATTTCATGTTGGAAAAAACATATTTAAGGATAATTTGAGCATCAAAGTGTCGCCTGTTCAAAGTCATGTGTGTCCCGTGACTGTAACACACACACACACACACACACACACACACACACACACACACACACACACACACACACACACACACACACACACACACACACACACACACACACACACACACACACACACCACACACACACACACACACACACACACACACTGTAAATTCAATCAGATCTGTGTGAATGGAGAATGTTCCTCTGTGAGTACGGCCCTTGTCAACTCAGTACAAACCCGTTAACTTTTCCTTATACGGTCGTTCAGCCCATTCTTTAAGTGGTTCCTCAATAAAATAATTACTCTAACTCATTTTAAAGGCCTACTTCACCGGTTTGAATATGAAGGTGTATTGAATTCTGAGATCCTATGTAGTATAAATGTGCGAAAAAAATTGAAATCGGTTCATCCTAGCCTGAGAAAAGGCAGAAAGAGTGTTTTTTTTTAACCCTGTATTTCTCTTTCTCGTGACATCACAGAAAACCGGTGAAGTAGGCCTTTAAACACTTGCACTTGTAAAATTCGAATGCCTTTCATATGAAAAAACGAGAAGAACAAAGGGTGCAATGAAAGTCGCTAAAAATGTCCACTTAGATTCTTACTGTGTGATGTCAAAATAAGAGCGTGCTTGAACCTTATTATAGCAACGCCCTCGAGCCATATCTCACACATCCAAAACGCCTCGCTTCATTACTTTGCTTTTAGAGAATAATTTGCCTTTTAAAGGGTCATTTAATCACATAATACTGAATTCCACAGTCCAAGGCTGTGTGTGTTGTGTGTGTGTGTGTGTGTGTGTGTGTGTGTGTGTGTGTGTGTGTGTGTGTGTGTGTGTGTGTGTGTGTGTGTGTGTGTGTGTGTGTGTGTGTGTGTGTGTGTGTGTGTGTGTGTGTGTGTGTGTGTGTGTGTGTGTGTGTGTGTGTGTGTGTGTGTGTGTGTGTGTGTGTGCCCCACGCCCGGTGATGTAAAAACAGCTGCTTTGCATCAGCATCAAAAGCCAAATATTTGGTATGACATCATGTCTTTGGCACGTAGCAGATCGCAGAGATATGGCCCACACAATATACTGTACAGTGTGTGTGTGTGTGTGTGTGTGTGTGTGTGTGTGTGTGTGTGTGTGTGTGTGTGTGTGTGTGTGTGTGTGTGAGGCACGTCCAGCTTTGTTTCTTTACAGAACCACTAAGTGACCTTTCAATATAAATAACCCGCCCTGGAGTGTTGAAGTGCTAAGTCCGAGAAAATCCACTCGTTCATCTTAAATTATTTATTTTATTATTATGATTAATGTGTTTTGTAGATATAACAAATCTAGAAAAGAATGATTTGCGTTTTCATATATTTTATCGAATTTAATAAAATAATAAGAATCTTTATCTAAAGTTACATAGTGCACCTTTAATCAACGAACGGTCTTTCAAGAAGATTTTTAAGAGTTTGCGTCTCATGTTAGGACTTTTATCAC
>CM047527.1:17390526-17400526 GCA_026122265.1 Ammodytes dubius
AGACAGTTTCCAATGACACCATTATCTCACATGACGATTGCAAATAAACGTTGAAAAATGCAACATAAAAACCAGCAGTAAGTTCATAATAAAATAAAATTATATAAGTGTAAAAAACAGAATTAAAAATATTCTTAAAAAAAATACTATTAGCAATAGTGCAAATAAACAATGTGCAAGATTGACTGACTGTGACCCTATAAGCCATTGTGCCATATTGCCATAAAAGACATGCTCTTAGGGGCGCCCTTAGCTCAGTTGGTAGGGCGTCCCCCCCCCCCCCCATGGGCCTCGGCCAGCAACGGACCCGGGTTCGATTCCAGCCCGCGGTCGTTCTCTGCATGTCACTCCCCTCTCTGCCCCATTTCAACTCTGTCTCTACACTATCAATAAAGCATAAAATGGCAAAAAAATATCTTAAAAAAAAAAAAAAATACATGCTCTTCAAAACTGTTGGCACGGGGTAAATTTGATTGGCAGCAGTCACACTAATGCGCGGGCGTATTGTTTTGTGAGTTCCAGGTGTTTTTGAGCGGGGCAGGGCAGGGCTCGCAGCAGACTGGTTTACGGTAACACTCCACTCAAGGGCTGGAAAACACCTTCATCATATTCTGAAGAGTATTTACCTGAGATCTGGCACATGGCTCGTCAATTGTCATGTCTTTTACAGATAAAGCACTTGGCATTTATACAACACATAGCCACAAGTGCATGCATTTACTAATCTGTGTGTGTGTGTGTGGCGTGTGTGTGTGTGTGTGTGTGTGTTGTTGTGTGTGTGTGTGTGTGTGTGTGTGTGTGTGTGTGTGTGTGTGTGTGTGCGTTTGTGTTGTGTGCGTGTGTGCGTGTGTGTGCGTGTGTGTGTGTGTGTGTGTGTGTGGTGTGGTGTGTGTGTGTGTGTGTGTGTGTGTGTGTGTGTGTGTGTGTGTGTGTGTGTGTGTGCCTGCCTGCCTTAGAAAAATACCCAGAGGCACAATTCTCTCTCGTGTACAGACTAGCCCCCATAAATGTAAACCAGTAACTAGACTAGGCTCGGTCGGTCGTTTGTTATTGTGGTCTGACATTGTGTTCACAAATTGCTATAAAGGTGCACAAGCCCTTTTTAATTATTGACTAGTTTTAAGGTTACTGTACATTGTAAGTGTGTGTGTGTGTGTGTGTGTGTGTGTGTGTGTGTTAGAGGGTGTGCGTGTGTGTGTGCGTGTTGTGTGTGTGTGTGTGTGTGTGTGTGTGTGTGTGTGTGTGTGTGTGTGTGTGTTGAGGGTGTGTGTGTGTGTGTGTAGGGCCTAGTACCAACAATAACCCAAATGCTCTACTTACAGATTTTTTTTTCATTTCCTAGGTGAGTTACTTTTCGTTAGACAGTTAAAGGTGGAGTTAGCGATTTTTCTGGAGAACGCTTGATGTCAAAATCACTTTCTCGCCTAAATCAGTGAATATCTCCTGCCCTGTATTTACAGATGCTAGGCTGTGTATTATCAGCACTGGATTGCGTGCACACAGTTAAGACAGTTCTATATTTTAAACAATGCACCTGATGACATTCCAACTATGACACTTTCAAGATGGCGGCACTAGGCCTTGGTCCAAGATATGCAGAAATATGGACATATATGAGACCCTTTCTAAGGGAAAAAATAATAATAAAAAAAAAATCAGCTATTATGCACTAAATTAAACGTACTTATGGATATTATAATTACTTTCTGCAAAATCTGCTAGGAGATAAAACCCAAAATTCTACACACTGCAGGTTTGAATGCTTGTCTTGACCTACTTGTAGCTCTCTCTGTTTTCCAATACTCATAAAGGCTCCTCACCCACTCACTCCATCATATTTTACAGTTTTCAGAGACAGTTATTGATGAAGTGAGACTCAATGCCTTATGGGATGACTGAGCAGATGCCATGGAGATGAAATCAGAAGTGTTGTTATGAAAAACAGCTGCTCAAAATACAGACACAAGCCAAAAGATACTCTTTTTTGTGTATTCATTCATACGACAACATTGTGTGTGTGTGTGTGTGTGTGGTGTGTGTGTGTCTGTCTGTCCGTCTGTCTGTCTGTCTGTCTGTCTGTCTGTCTGTCTGTCTGTCTGTCTGTCTGTCTGTCTGTCTGTCAGCCTGTCTGTGTGTGTGAATGGTATGAACAAGGCAAAACAACGTAAACATTTTGAGTCTGAAAAAAATCCAATTTTACAGTGAATATAAAATAATACACATGCACACACACTGGCTGCATACTTCTTCTAACGGTCATTTATGTAGTATTTAAAGGTGCAGTGCGTAGTATTTAACATGCTTGTCTTTTTACCTTGGAGATGTATGCTTTGATGCCCTCGGCCAGCTTGATGCAGGGCTCTCCAAACAGCTGGGCCAACTGGTCTGGAATGTCTTGGTCCTTATCCAGAGCATTCAGTAAACTCAGGCACTTCAGTTCCTCTGTCACCCCCTGGCTACGCACCTAGAACCATAGACAACACAACAACAATACACATTATTTATTTATTTATTTATCTATCTATCTATCTATCTATCTATCTATCTATCTATCTATCTATCTATCTATCTATCTATCTATCTATCTATCTATCTATCTATCTATCTATCTATCTATCTATCTATCTATCTATCTATCTATCTATCTATCTATCTATCTATCTATCTATCTATCTATCTATCTATCTATCTATCTATCTATCTATCTATCTATCTATCTATCTATCTATCTATCTATCTATCTATCTATCTATCTATCGATCTATCGATCGATCGATCTATCTATCTATCTATCTATCTATCTATCTATCTATCTATCTATCTATCTATCTATCTATCTATCTATCTATCTATCTATCTATCTATCTATCTATCTATCTATCTATCTATCTATCTATCTATCTATCTATCTATCTATCTATCTATCTATCTATCTATCTATCTATCTATCTATCTATCTATCTATCTATCTATCTATCTATCTATCTATCTATCTATCTATCTATCTATCTATCTATTTATTTATTTATTTATTTATTTATTTATTTATTTATTATTCTTTCGGACAATTCCACACAATACACAATTTTCTCTTGCAAATATTCATACATCATACTTTGTGTTGTCCGAAGGGAGACGGAAGAAGCATTATAAAAAAGAAATCTGAAATTTAATTGATAGGACATTCTAAGGGTGGTATAGGATGAGGGTGAGTGTATACCCCATGACAAAGACATTAAGAAAAACTATATAGGGGGGCACCCTTAGCTCAGTTGGTAGGGCCCCCCCCCCATGGGCCTCGGCCAGCAGCGGACCCGGGTTCGATTCCAGCCCGCTGGTCGTTCTCTGCATGTCACTCCCCTCTCTGCCCCATTTCAAACTCTGTCTCTACACTATCAATAAAGCATAAAAATGCCAAAAAAATATCTTAAAAAACACACACACACACACACACACACACACACACACACACACACACACACACACACACACACACACACACACACACACACACACACACACAGTACTGCACTGTCACACATCGTATGTATACAGTCAGTAGGACGCGTCCCGACTAAAATCTGCTGACAGTGTAGTTTTGGGCAGAGACAGTTTGTCTGTTGTGAGGCGCTGTGTGTCGACAGCTATGACTAAGTGTTAGGGAGGTCCACATATGCATGAGGGACCAGAACACACCCCCACACACACAGAAAACATACGCACACACACACAGACATACGCACACACACACCACACACACACACACACACACACAGACAACACCACACCACCGCACACACACACACAACACACACACACACACACACACACACACACACACACACACACACACAGCAGAATGGAGTGAAAGTGAAGTTAGTTTCCTCTCTGCCTTTGCCAAAACACACTCCCTGCTCTGGTCGGTTCTGCATGACGGATTGATTGTTATTGAGGAGTGTCCTTTGTGTGTGAGGATCAAAAGGTTAGACTTTACAAGGTCATCCATTCTTGTGTGTGTGTGTGTGTGTGTGTGTGTGTGTGTGTATGTCCCTTTTTGTGTGAGTGTGTGTGTGTGTGTGTGTGTGTGTGTGTGTGTGTGTGTGTGTGTGTGTGTGTGTGTGTGTGTGTGTGTGTGTGTCCCTTTGTGTGTGATGTGTGTATGTATGTGTGTGTGTGTGTGTGTGCATGTGTCCATTAACTTTTTGACAGGGCCTGTAGGGAGTGTCTCAATCTAGGCCCAGTTCACATCGCTGCACTGAGCGACGGACATGATTAACAGAAACATGTTCGGCTCCATTAGTGTTGCATAGACAAGGCTAAAGGCTAAAGGCTAAGCTGAGACACACTATCATTGCATGATATAATAATAATGATTAATTATAAAACACACACACCACACGCACACACACGCACACACACACACACACGCACACACACACACGCACACACACACATATATCTCCTTCTGAAGTCTTCTAAATGTGCTCCGACCAGAAACACTTACATGCTTCTTTAACTCCACTCATTACCATTCTCTTGCCCCGAATAGACATGCACACACACACACAACACACACACACACACACACACACACACACACACACACACACACACACACATACACACACACACACACACACACACACACACACACACACACACCACACACACACACACACACACACACACACACACACACACACACACACACACACACACACACACACACACACACACACCGAATAGACGAGTGATTTATAGTCATTGAAGTAGTGAGTCATCCCCTTGGTGGCTTTTTGAGATGCGGCATTTTGACAAAGTAAATTGGGCCCTTTTTTTCCCGTAAATCCCTTTTGTCCTTTCACGCTTGGTTTGAAGTCATTTACACACACACACACACACAACACACACAACACACACACACACACACACACACACACACACACACACCACACACACACACACACACACCACAACACACACACACACACACACACACACACACACACACACACACACACACACACGCGCGGTGCAATCTTTATAATAGGAAAGAGGGAGATTCGCTCAGGCGTAAACATAAACAGAGTGTCGCTGGGGAGTTGGGAATGAAAGGGGGAGTGAGGAGAGAGAGGCCATAACAAAAGGCAAAGTTCTCAACATGTTGCTGTAACTGTTTTAATTAGGCTAAAGGCTATATTGTAGTGGACCTGGGTTCGATTCCAGCCCGCGGTCGTTCCCTGCATGTCACTCCCTCTCTGCCCATTTCAACTCTGTCTCTACACTGTCAATTAAAGCATTAAAAATGCAAAAAAATCGTAAAAAAACAAAGAGTCTCTCACTGTTGTTGTATTTTTTTAATATAGAAATGGGCAAGGTCGTTCATCCAGGTTAGTTTAGCTCAAACACTGGTAGTCAAGGGGAGCAGGTTCAAAAGATACACTTTGCAAAAATGCTTATGTGTGCTCGCTGGTTTGGGACTTGCTTGAAATTAAAGATGTATAACTAATCTTAAAGCTTTATCGATACTAGTGCTTAATTCAGTTAAAAGCAGAGGTTAGCATCAAGGTCTTTAGTTTAGTTTCAAAAGGTAGCAACAGTTTGGGCTAATCTTAAATATTCAAGATTTTCAGGCTAGGGCAGCAGTGAACACATGTGAAAGAAAGAAAGAAAAGAAAGGAGAGAGAGAGAGACAGAGAGAGAGAGGAGGAGGAGAGAGAGAGAGAGAGAGAGAGAAGAGGAAGAAGAGAGAGAGAGAGAGAGAGAGAGAGAGAGAGAGAGAGAGGGGAGGGACAGAGAGAGAGAGAGAGAGAGAGAGAAGAGACAGAGAGAGAGACACACAGAGAGAGAGAAGCAAGTGGCTAGAAGAAGACAAATGGGATTGGTTTTCATTAGGAAAATCGGAGGTCAAGCGGAAAGAAATGAATAAAACTAGAAGAGACGGAGGGAGGGACAGAGAGAGAGAGAGAGACAGAGACAGAGAGAGAGAGGAAGAGACAGAAGAGAAGAGAGAGAGAGGAGAGAGAGAGAGAGAGACAGAGGCAGAGAGAGAGAGAGGAGAGAGAGAGAGAGAGAGAGGAGGGTTAGGGAGTGCAGCTCTGCAATCTCTCACTCCTCATCAGCGCTTGTTACAGAGCCATTAGCAGGGCCTTCAGACCGTGACGCTTACAACCTCCCTGAAGCGTACACACACACACACACCACACACACACCACACACACACACACACACACACACACACACCAAACACACTCACAGACGTACATGCCTTCACAGCTTTGCGAGCTAAGCCGTTGTATAGATTTTGCTGCCCCAAAAATTACAGCAAGAAAATATTTATTATTTCAGACGGAAGTTTCTGCCAGAACGGGAGAGAAATGGGGAAAGAAACAATTTCCCTTTTTAGCCTCAGAGGAAATGTATGTTTAATGGGCTCTTATTAGATGTCTCGATATGGATGTACTGTGTGTGTGTGTGTGTGTGTGTGTGTGTGTGTGTGTGTGTGTGTGTGTTGTGCTGTGTCTGTTTTGTGTGTGTGTGTGTGTGTGTGTGTGTGTGTGTGTGTGTGTGTGTTCAGGTTGGTTCACTTTCATTTCACATTCAGTGCAGAGTTGTGTGTTTGCGGCGGCCAACACCTTGTGGTTACACAATTGATTGATTGGTTTTTATCATTGTGTATAAACAATAAGCCCATCCCAAAGACAGGCTTAAGAGACACCATTATTAACAACACAAAGGACCAGAAACCAAAAGTAGTCGCTTGACAATACCTACACTAACGAAATATACTGTTTTTTCCAGACTTAAAGGTGCTACGAGGAACTTTTAAATATTTCTGAAACAGTCAAATTTTTTCCTCTGATGATCATCAATAACATGTAACAGCAAACGAGACCATCACTGCAAAGAATGCTATTTTGATGTAGTTTTTCTTAATGCCTTTGTCATGGGTATACGCTCACCCAGGAACAATAGCTGGCGTAGTAAAACACCACCGCTTTTGTCCAAAGCGGGAAAAAGAATTAACTCAAAGTGAAAGTTCCTCGGAGCACCTTTTAAGGTTGATCTTATCACCTTACTCACTGGGATTTTTAGGTTTAGGGAAAAGTTGGAAAGCAGTGGGGGGAAAATGTGAGATATTTTTTGGGCCGGTAGAGACATGCAATGCAAGAAGCCTCCGGAGTGTGTGCGTAGGTGTGTGTGTGTGTGTGTGTGTGTGTGTGTGTGTGTGTGTGTGTGTGTGTGTGTGTGTGTGTGTGTGTGTGTGTGTGTGTGTGTGGTGTGTGTGTGTGTGTGTGTGTGTAGGTGTGTGTGTGTGTGTGTGTGTGTGTGTGTGTGTGTTGTGGTGGGTGGACATAACCTCTTCATCACTGCCATGCCCTGGGAGCATACAGCTGGAACTGCTCCACAGGTTTTAAACTTGAGTAGTTAGAAGAAGACCCCCCCCCACCCCCCCACACACACACACCACACGCACACACACACACACACACACACACACACACACACACACACACACACACACACACACACACCACACACACACACACACACACGTCTCCTTTGACAGCGGTTTCTCTTTTCCAAGTCCTGACTCCACTTAGACAAATCCCCAAACTAACCCCATTAGCTATCATCATTTGGGGAACGACTTAAACCCACATGGTTTCTCTTCAGGTCACCGCGGGTCAGCCTAGACTGTTGGGCCTGTTACAACGCATGCGTCCCACTCTCTCTCTCACTCACACACACACACACACACACACACACACACACACACACCACGCACACACACACACACACACACACACACACACACACACACACACACACACACACACACACACATTACATACACACACACACACACACACACACACACACACACACACACAACACACAACACACACACACACACACACACACACACACACACACATACACACACACACACACACACACACAACACACACACACACACACACACACCACACACAACACACACTTTTGGCCTTATGTTTTAGGCGAGTCCAGTGCAGGGAAAACACTGGTCAATTTTGAGATGTTTTGGCTAATTGCTTCCATAACATGCTTCTTTCATATAAATAAAAGACACAAAATGTACAATTTAAGGAGTTTATTTTACTATACCTTGTCTGTTTGCGTCTGTATAGTTCTAAATAACCATCTTTTATTTTTAATTTTTTTTAAGATATATTTTTTTTCGTCATTTTTTATGCTTTATTGATAGTGTAGAGACAGAGTTGAAATGGGGCAGAGAGGGGAGTGACATGCAGAGAACGACCGCGGGCTGGAATCGAACCCGGGTCCGCTGCTGGCCGAGGCCCATGGGGGGGGGGGGGGGACGCCCTACCAACTGAGCTAAAGGCGCCCCCAACATTCAGATGTTTTTAAATAGTCTGAACCATAATTTGGCAATTTGTTCAAGCATTTCTGCATAAATTGTACTGCAAAAGATACAAGTTGTAATGTACGTATATACAGTAAGGGTCACTATGCAGTTTCAGGGGAGGGGGATTCGTTTACATTGCCAGAGCCTGCAGTCAGTTTACAAAACACAATCACACTTCTTGGTATTGAATTATTCTATTCTTTCTGGAACCAAACGTAAGACTAGAATATGTTTGTAGACCAAACTTGGGGCCCTGCTGCTGTAAACAACAACAGTAACTTTTCAGGAAGCTTTCTAACTTCAAACAGTCAGTGCGGTTACATGCAGACTCATAATCGGGTAACTAAACGAATAAGACTTCAACAGGACTTTTAAACTGCATGTAAACACCTTTATCCGATCTACTTCAGACAAGAGAAGTCGGATAAGAACACCTAACATAGTGGAGACAGCCATTTATCCGATTTCCGAAAGGCCATGTATACTCAGACAAGTGACATGGTCCGTTCGAGTGTCTAGTCTTAATCCAATCTAGTTGTGCCATGTAGCTGCACTGAGTGTTCGAGGGATCTACATTTTCCCTGTGAGGAAAAGTTTGTTTATTAAATTATGAGAATAAACCTTAGAAAAATGTTCGATTCTCTGTCACACCCAAAGTTACACACTGCACCTTTAAAGCCTATGATTTTCTATCACAAAGGGCACTTACTATATATCCCTTTGGTTTTTTGGCAACTAACTCTTACATTCTCGTCCCTGTAACTCGTCCCCTGAGCACCATAGTTCCTCGAAATCTTGACACTGATGTCCCCCTCCCCCCCACTTCCCCAACACACACACACACACACACACACACACACACACACACACACACACACACACACACACACACACACACACACACACACACACACACACACACACACACACACACACACACACACACACACACACACACACACACACACTCACACACACACACACACACACACGCCTTTCCCTCGACTATTAAGCAACTAGTCCTTTGGGTCCTGTCCCTCCAGCCAGCTCTAACACATGCTAAAAACATTCGGCAACTTTCGCAAAGATCTGACGTAACTCTCCGTTGTGTTGTCAAATCGAGGTTGGGGGGCCCTTATGTGTCCATGGGGGGGGGGGGGTGGGGGCCTGTTGCCTGTTGCCTGGTGCAGGGATTTTTGGCTCAGGTGGTGTAAAAAAAGAAAAGGAAAAAAATAATTTGGGTGAAAGTGTTCCATAAAATTGATTTACAATGACATATGTTTGGACACTTTTCTTCTATGTATAAACGACAGCCATGTTTTGTGATCTCAGTGTTGAGGTCAGCGGAAGGTCTTATAGTACAAATATAAACCTCTCTTTATAGTCTACAACCGCTTGTGTGAATAAAAAGATATATGATGACCAAGAAGTAGGTTTTTAGCGTAAGAAAAATGTGTATTTCAGCTTTTTTTTTTTTTTTTTTTAAGATATTTTTTTTGGCATTTTTATGCTTTTATTGATAGTGTAGTGACAGAGTTGAAATGGGGCAGAGAGGGGGAGTGACATGCAGAGAACGATCGCGGGCTG
>CM047527.1:17408026-17410526 GCA_026122265.1 Ammodytes dubius
AGTGTTGCGTTTATATTTTTGTTGAGTGTAGTTAAAAGCCCTTCATCTAGCCTAATAATCAGTTTGGGTTCAAAAATCAAGATCAAGATTGCCAATGCGATTTCACTCACATTGTTGCCAGAAACTCTACAATTAAGGACTGGCTGGCTTTATATTTATCACAATGACCTCACTCTAAATACTGTAATTTCAACTTAGATTTCTTCCTGTTTTTTTTAAACATTAACGAGTGGGTATTTAGCCGATAGTTTAAAATCTACCTTCAGAAAATGTGCCTGATTGCAGCTCTAAACGACATTTTAAAATGGAGAGGGAGCTGTTTTTTTTTTTTTGAGGAACCGTGATTTTTATCACCTCGCACAATCAAAGAGAAAACTATTGGTGCACTGATTTAAGCACAACTCTGGAACTTCTTAAAGGTGCTACGAGGAACTTTTTAAATATTTCTGAAACAGTCAATTTTTCCTCTGATGCTCATTTATAACAGCAAACGAGATCATCAGTGCAAAGAATGCTATTTTTATATAGTTTTTCTTAATGTCTTTGTCATGGGTATATACGCTCACCCAGGAACAACAGCTGGCGTAGTAAAAAACGCTACCGCTTCGGTCCAAAGGGGGTGCAAGAATTAACACAAACTGAAATTCGTCGGAGCACCTTTAAAGTACATGTATACAGTATATTATTGACAAACATAGCGTATACAGCACAAATGACAAAGACTGTATCACCCTGCACACACCACACACACACACACACACACGCACACGCACACGCACAGCACACGCACACGCACACGCACAGCACACGCACAGCACACCCACACACACACACACACACACACACACACACACACACACACACACACACACACACACACACAGACACACAGACACACACACTCAGACACACAGACACGCACACGCACACGCCAGCACACGCACCACACACACACACACACACACACACACACACACACACACACACACACACACACACACACACCACACACACACACACAATGCTTCTATTGCAGCATATCTAAACAGTGGTTGCAGGAGGCCCTCAGTGGGAGAGTTGTCTCAACGTGTTGGGAAAGGGGAGCTGTCTATCTCCCAACATCAAAACAGATCAAATTACTTTAAAAAAAAAAATAAGAATATTTTTACGCAATCAGTGTGTAGCTTTAAAACGTGTAGGAGCATGAAAGTAACGCAGAATGCGTATTTCGGAAATGTATATCAGCCTGCATTTGTACGTAAAATTAATGGTGTCTATGTGTGTGTGTGTGTGTATGTGTGTGATGTGTGTGTGTGTGTGAGTGTTGTGTGTGTCTTTGTGTGTCTCTTGTGTGTGTGTGTGTCTGTCTTTGTGTGTGTGTGTGGTGTGTGTGTCTTTGTGTGTGCGTGCGTGTGTGTGTGTGCGTGTGTGTGTGTGTGTGTAGTGTGTGTGTGTCTTTGTGTGTCTCTTTGTGTGTGTGGTGTCTGTCTTTGTGTGTGTGTGTGTGTGTGTGTGTCTTGTGTGTGTGTGCATGTGTCTTTGTGTGTGTGTGTGTGTGTGTGTCTTTGTGTGTGTGTGTGTGTAAGCTCATTAATCATACAAACGCCGTGTAGTGATCGCTAAACGCTGTGGTGCTTTATGCACATTTATTTTACCTGCGAGCTACATGCAAACCAAGCATGCACCTTTGAATGTGTGTGTGTGTCTGGTGTGTGTGTGTGTAAATGCCAGTGTGTTTGTGGTGTGTGTGTTGTGGTGTGTGCGTGTTGTGTGTGCTGTGTGTGTGTGTGTGTGTGTGTGTGTGTGTGTGTGTGTGTGTGTGTGTGTGTGTGTGGTGTGTGTGTGTGTGTGTGTACACAGCCCCACACAGCGAGACAGCAGAGTAGCCGCTCCCTTGCTTCGCGTGCGGACCTATGACCTCTTCTTTGTCAGATTGTTGCTGCTCTGGATCTAATACAGTCCAAAGAAAGTTTTAAAGAACACACACACACACACACACACACACACACACACACACACACACACACACACACACACACACACACACACACACACACACACACACACACACACACACACACACACACACACACACACACACACACACACACACACACACAACACACACACACACACACACACGCAGGGCGGTGGCCGGGGGAAAAACCTGCCTGCTGATATTCCGGTCTTTTCTTTATTTTCTTTTTTAAAACTTCCTTGTTACTGAAAAACAATTGAGACTGTGTGTGTGTGTGTGTGTGTGTGTGTGTCTGTGTGTGTGTGTGTGTGTGTGTGTGTGTGTGTGTGTGTGTGTGTGTGTGTGTGTGTGTGTGTGTGTGTGTGTTGTGATTCTTTTAGAGGTTATAAAAGATCTGTCGAGATTACAGCCCTGGTAGAGACAGACTCTCTGTGGGTGTCTCACAGGTTATTTGAGGTTGTTTATTAAAGGTGCAGTCAGTGATTCTGGAGAATGCTTGTTGTCAAACTCAATAATTATCTC
>CM047527.1:17413026-17420526 GCA_026122265.1 Ammodytes dubius
GGGGGGGTGGGTTGTGGTGTGTGTGTATGTGTGTGTGTGTGGGGTGTGTGTGTGTGTGTGTGTGTGTGTGTGTGTGTGTGTGTGTGTGTGTGTGCGTCCTTTCATTGTCTTGTCGCGTGTCAGAACAATATGCAACAAGAGCTCTCGCTTTTGAAATGCAAAATGAAGAAACATACTGGATCTTACTGGGGGCAGATGTGAGGCAATTTCTGCGGAAAATATTTAACATTAGTGAGAATGGCCTTATAATTATAGATATAAGGAAATCTATTTTGCTTCTGAGAACTTCATTTTCCGCTAATATATCCAATATGTAATCAAAATCAAAGCTCAATCCACTATTGTCTAAAGATTAAAATTTTGGGCAGTTTTATGCTTTATTGATAGTGTAGAGACAGAGTTGAAAATGGGGCAGAGAGGGGAGTGACATGCAGAGAACGACCGCGGCTGGAATCGAACCCGGGTCCGCTGCTGGCCGAGGCCCATGGGGGGGGGACGCCCTACCAACTGAGCTAAGGGCGCCCCTAAACTTCTTCTTTTACACAAAACATTGTATATACTGGGAATTATATGATTTCTAATGTAACGCACAACTAATGTCAACAAATATTCAATCGTAAAGGTGTTATGAGGAACTTTCAGTTTGTGTTAATTCTTGCACCCCCTTTGGTCAAAAGCGGTAGTGTTTTTACATCGCCAGCTGTAGTTCCTGGGTGAGCGTATACCCCATGACAAAGGCATTAAGAAAAACTATATAAAAATAGCATTCTCTGCTCTGATGATCTTGTTTGCTGTTACATGACATTCATGATCATCAGAGGACAAAAATTTGACTGTTTCAGAAATATTAAAAAGTTCCTCATAGCACCTTTTAAATAAATACAAATACGGAATCATTTATCTTGTTTATGATATATAATCAGAGAATAGATCAGAACTTTCTATGCGATCCTCAAGCCAAAGGCAAATATATCTCGCCAGATTTTTATCATCAGTGGCTGTTCAAATCAGACTTTGTATGTAGACTGCATCCACACTATTCGCACTTTACTTAGTATTACCATGTAATCACCTGGTCAATGATCAAATTCCTTCGTGATTTTCTCTACTTATGACATCTATTGCAGTATGTCCGTCCTGGGAGAGGGATCCCTTACTCTGTCGACTCTCCCTGAGATTTCTTAAATTTTTTTTTATTCCCGGTAAAGGGTTTTTACTGGGAGTTTTTTCTCAGCCGAGCTAAGGGTGTAAGGGCAGGGTGTCATATTGTATCATATTGTATCATATATCATATTGTATGAAATGTAAAGCCCACTGAGACAAATGTATTTGTGATTTTGGGCTATACAAATAAAACTGATTTGATTTGATTTGATTTAATCGAAGATAATAGCCATTGAGAAAAGCCTTGAGGCTGGAAATAAAACCAAGTAGACTGTGTGCTTTTCGTTAGCTGTGTTACGACCGGGGCCAAAGGTTATCATGAGCTGTCACTAGCTCTGAGTGATCCCAAGCTCCGAAAATCCTTGAAAGTGGGGGAACCTCATTAAAAGTGCAGATGTCCTTAAAAAGAAATTACCTTCACATTTCTGACGACCGCACACAAACTGGCTTAACAATTCTTATGAAAAAAATGTACAAATAATTTGCTGTGATTTGTTTTTTTTGTTCCAATCATGTAGAGTCAAAACAATACGTCGCTATAATACACCAAAGTGTGTGTGTGTGTGTGTGTGTGTGTGTGTGTTGTGTGTGTGTTGTGTGTGTGTGTATGGAAGCCTTAAGCGTTCATTAGGATTATCTGATTGCAAGGAATTTTGAGTGAGAGAGATGGAACTTCGAAACCAAAAAAAAACCCTTATTTGGTCAAACCAGTTCCAAGCATGAAACTGCTGCAGGCTTGTTCCCTTTGTTAAGTTAAGTTATCTTTATTGGGCAATTTACACGCTGGCAAATTGAAATTTATCTTTCCGCATACACCCCCCTCTCAAGTTACCACACTTCGGGAGGGGGTCAGAGCGCAGGGTCAGCCATAGTACAGCGCCCCTGGAGCAGTGTTGGGGGTTAAGTGTCTTGCTCAAGGACACAATGGTATAGAGATGGTGGGAACCGTAGATGTAATACCAGCCACCACTAGTTTTACTGGTCCCGGCCCTTCTTCCTCTAGGCCATCCTGCCACCTCTATTGAAAAAGTGCTTAAAGTTTTAGCATTTCAATTGATGTTATCCTTGTGCATTCGTGCAAGTGTTAAGGCCGGATAACCTGTTTAAGATCTAAACTTGGATTGGATTCTATGCCATTCCATTAAGTCGTTTCCAAATACCTTCGACTTAACGAGAATCGAAAGTGGAATGAGGAAGTCTTTCCAGTTTCTTAGAGACAACTTAATTACTTACTGTCCATTTGAGAAGGGAGGTGGCTGTGATTTGAGCTTAAAGGCCTACTTCACCGGTGGGAATATGGAGGTGTATTGAATTCTGAGATCATATGTAGTATAAATGTGCAAAAAAAAATTGAAATTGGTTCATCCTAGCCTGAGAAAAGGCAGAAAGAGTGTTTTATGGTCTCACTGTCTAACCCTACATTTTCCTTCTTGTGACATCACAGTAAGGGTTAGGATTAACAGGACAGCTGGGCCAAGGGAAGACTGAGGGAAGACTGAGGAAAGAAAAAACCTCATTCATTATATTATAATAGTGATTTTATAATGATAGAACGCTGGTTCCGTATGGGTGAAGTATTCCTTTAAAGTTTTAGCATTTCAATTGATGTTATCCTTGTGCATTCGTGCAAGTGTTAAGGCCGGATAACCGGTTTAAGATCTAAACTTGGATTGGATTCTATGCCATTCCATTAAGTCGTTTCCAAATACCTTCGACTTCACGAGAATCGAAAGTTGAATGAGGAAGTCTTTCAGTTTCTTACAGACAACTTAATTACTTTGTCCACTTGAGAAAGGAGGTGGCTGTGATTTGCGCTTAAGGGTTAGGAAACAGGCTAAGAAACACTGGAGGCTAGAGGAAATGATGCTAGCTGCATGACAGTAGCAGCCATTGAGGACAAAGAGGTCATGCCCTTTCTTTAGGTTTCATTTCCTTGACACGTAGTCAAAATATTCTAAAATATAACAGACCCATTACTACTACTGCTATTAATAATCAATTGTATCCAAAAAAATTCAAAGGAGAAGCAATCGACTAACACTTATGTTATGTTGCATGGGTATTTAAAGGTGCTACGAGGAACTTTCAGTTTGTGTTAATTCTTGCGCCCCCTTTGGACAAAAGCGGTAGTGTTTTTACTACGCCAGCTGTTGTTCCTGGGGTGAGCGTATACCCATGACAAAGGCATTAAGAAAAACTATATAAAAATAGCATTCTTTGCACTGATGGTCTCGTTTGCTGTTACATGTCATTAATGATCATCAGAGAAAAAAAATTAGACTGTTTCAGAAATATTTAAAAGTTCCTCGTAGCTACTTTGAGTTAAGAATTCCAGTCATCTGAGATACTATACCGCATACAAGAGCCAGGGATGATACGTCTTAATGCAAACACAATCAGTTTCATGCTCTAGAATTAATCTTCTAAATTAAGCTTGATTAAGCTGCGAAAATGACGTCGTACTGGTGTCATAATCTAGCAAAAATCAGGCCCAAAACCTCTACCAAAAAAAACTACAACATTACTTTAAGAAATCGTCTTAAACCCACTTCATGACACGTCCATGATTTCACTTATTTCCCTGTGTGTGTGTGTGTGTGTGTGTGTGTGTTGTCTGTCTGTCTGTCTGTCTGTCTGTCTGTCTGTCTGTCTGTCTGTCTGTCTGTCTGTCTGTCTGTCTGTCTGTCTGTCTGTCTGTCTGTCTGTCTGTCTGTCCGTCGTCCGTCCGTCCGTCGTCCGTCCGTCCGTCGTCGTCGTCCGTCGTCCGTCGTCCGTCGTCGTCCGTCCGTCCGTCTCCGTCCGTCTGTCTGTCTCTGTGTGTGTTTTTCTTATGATGGTTATTCCACCCAGCCAGTGCAAACACAAGCCAAATTCACTGTGCTCTGCGGTTGATTAATTGATTCACAGATGACCCTGCGATCGCAACACATGTCCAAGAAACCTTACAAGCCCCTAATGAGGTAGTGTTGTGTTATGGACACACTTGGCCAAAAAAATGAGCTTTTGGAACACACACACAACACACACACACAACACACACACACACACACACACACACACACACACACACACACACACACACACACACACACACACACACACAATCACCCTTTGGCGTCCTTACTTTGGTGTATTATAGCGACGATTTCTTTTGGAAGAGTAAGAGGATGTGGAAACAGTTATAATTTATCTTTGCGGTTTTTCCGAATTTACCCAAGCAATGACGATTGGATATGATGTAGGCTTTTGTGTTAAAAGTTATAGTGTGTAGCTTATGTGCCCCCCCATGAGGAATTCTGAGTAATTATAAGGACGCTGTCGGGGGAATCTACATGAGTTAAGCCTTCTGTGATCGTGCATTGGATTTTATACCTTCTGCTGTACGTGCAGGTTTTTTCTTAGCAGTAGAATCAACAACTGAAACATTTCTTGGTTGTTCTTGGGATTGGGACGCCAGTTTGTAAACGCTGCCATACAGAGAAACACAGAGAGAGTTTTGTGGAGCTGATACGGCCTTAATCAACTTTGTGTTAACTCGTTTATGTCGATGGCTTGAATGTAACGGACACTCGTTTATATGAAAAAAAGTTACGCACTATATCTTTAAAAAGCACAAAAAACCCCACAGTGGCCTTCACAGTCAGTGAGTCATGATAGAGACACATGGACGGCCAACTAACTAAACTGAGGGTTATGGAGGAGGCGAGTGTTGTGGAAGAGTGGGTGGGGAAGATTGAGTAGATAATCACACACACACACACACACACACACACACACACACACACACACACACACACACACACACACACACACACACACAGCCACACACACACACACACACACACACAGACAACACACACACACAGCCACACACACACACACACACACACACACACACACACACACACACACACACACACACAGCCAAAGGAAAGAGTTCGCTGGTTGTTTAATTGGATCTGACGGGACAAGAGGGTCTCGTTACGGGGCACAGAGTCAAAGTGCCCATGTCTGTGTCTGTGTGTGTGTGTGTGTGTGTGTGTGTGGTGTGTGTGTGTGTGTGTGTGTGTGTGTGTGTGTGTGTGTGTGTGTGAGTGTGTGTGTGTTCTAGGGGGAGGAAATCATTGGATTAGACAGGAACAAGGCCTCCTTCTCTTGCCAGGAGGACTGAGTTTGTCTGCCCATTTCCCAGGCAAGTATCATGTTAGTTAGACCAAACTAAAAAAAAACTCTGCCATCCAACAATCAACGTCTAGCTAATCAGCTGCCACACACACACACACACACACACACACACACACACACACACACACACACCACACACACACACTACACACACACTCACACACACACACACACACACACACACACACACACCGACATAAATCCATGTATACGTAAACATGTCTCTTCTAGGACACATCAGTTTATATGATAACATCGAACTTGATTCTCACTTTACACTCACTAGATTTTCTCCCATTTGCAACTGACACACAGACATTATGGCGGCGAAAAATAAACCTTATCAGCACATAGATGTATTGTACAGACACTGCACATACAAGGGTTGGACATACAACTTGGTTTGCCAATATGGTGGGCTATTTTTGACCATTTATGTTGGTTTAATACAGTACATTTTGCGAGTTCATTTTTATCAACTAGCTTCATGCATTTTTGTTAGGGCGGCATCACAAAAAATAAGATCAAAATGAGATTAAAAAAAAAAAAATTTAAAGATATTTTTTGGGCATTTTTTTTATGCTTTATTGATAGTGTAGAGACAGAGTTGAAATGGGGCAGAGAGGGGATGTGACATGCAGAGAACGACCGCGGGCTGGAATCGAACCCGGGTCCGCTGCTGGCCGAGGCCCATGGGGGGGGGGGGGGGGGGACGCCCTACCAACTGAGCTAAGGGCGCCCCCGGTAAATTAGAAGATTTGAACAAAAACAAGTCGTAAATTCAACTGCAAGCTGTGTCTGCAACTTACAATTACTGTATTTTCAGATTTTTTTTTTCATGATTAATCCGGTAATCGTTTGGTTTACAAAGTCTAAAATAGTGAACAATGATGATCACAACATCCTAAAGTCCAAAGGCATGTCATTGTTTCCTTTTGAGCAAAATCAAAATATTTACAAGCCAGAGTCTGTTTAGAAATGATGCACATTTTGGAAGGCGCAATTGTCTAAAATAAATAGTGAGTCATTTTTCTGGAAGGATGCGATCAACAACTGAAGATGTTATTGGAGGTTCTGGTTTGGTCAATGATCAAACTCCTTCGTGATTTTTCTCTACTTATGACATCTATTGCAGTATGTCCGTCCTGGGAGAGGGATCCCTTACTCTGTCGACTCTCCCTGAGATTTCTTTAGTTCTATAGACCCTTTACCTTCAATTTAGAGTGAAAGCAAAACTTTTGTATCAATTTGAAATGACTGAATTAGATTGTCTATCCTCACACATTCAGAGCTTGAATCCCTATTTTTGGTGCATTCCAATTCAAATACCCCCCCCCTCCTCTCCCCCCCATTTTCCATCTCTTGTCACCCCCCACCTCCCCCACCACACTAAAACAAAAACTAAGCATAGGTTAAATTGGCCACGTGCCAACAGGGGCAATCTGGCCTACTTTCCGCCTGTCCTTTGATATGACACACACACACAAAGTATGGAAAGTATTCGGTTCCCCTTATGATTGGAACCACATGCTAAGCTTAAAGTTCAGATCGGAAATGGGGGAAAATATGGATGGACAATCGGACAGACATTTTCGCCGTAGGAGGTCAAACTTGAACTCAATTCTACAGTTATATGTGCATACTATACACTACATCTGTTTTATACTAACCCTGTGTATTACTAAGCAGTTTCTAAAAACCCTTTTCTATTGTTTTGTTCGATTACCAGGCCTTATATGGCAGTAAGAGCCCAGACAATTGGCTTCAGTCCTCTATAAAGTCTGTGGCGTTTAACTAACACGTGCTAACAGTAATTGGAATTTTATCCAGAGCCAACAGAGCTATTTAAAGTTCCTAATGACCAGGATTATTGGCCGTTTTTCGGACTTTATAAGGGGGAATTTATATCAGCTATTTTTATTGTATTCTGTCTAATTACTAAGCAAAGTTTTATGGGGGCCGATAAAAGTGTTGGAAAGCTGATACAGACAGATGGCAAGGATACCAAGGCATTGTGCTTTTTGGTGGTTGAAAAAGGGGTGTGTGGGTGGGGGCCATTGTTTTTCATTGTCTGTTAATTTTTTATTTATTTATTTCGAACCAGATAAAATGTATTACTTATCTGAATTTACATAGTTTTTTTTTTCTCTC
>CM047527.1:17430526-17443026 GCA_026122265.1 Ammodytes dubius
GTGTGTGTGTGTGTCGATACATCACTCGATCATGCAGCCGTTTCCTACTTCATCTCCATATAATTTTTCCAAAGAGCCAATATACACACTTTCCATGTGTTTGAAAACTTGTTTGCCTTTCCGCAAATCATTATAATCATGTTTTTTTTATATAATAACATGTATCATAAATCAGTCAATTAACATCATATGGAGAAATACTTCTGTTATAATCTTCAAAATATAATGCTAAGAATCGATTATGAATATTTAGTTGCTGTAAATTGTCCAGAAGTTGAGATTTTTGGTTCAGGGTATTGGAAAAAAAAAAAAAAATGAATGTTGAGATAATGTCCGTTAAAGGTTGGTTGTATATAGGAGAAATATACAGACGCAAAACAGACAAGGTTAAGTAAAATAAACACCTAAAATGTACATGTTGGACCGCTCATGTATACTAGAAAGAAGACATGTTATGGAAACTAAATAGTCAAAAAAAATCTCCAAAATTGACCAGTGCTTGAAAAAAAAAAGTGTGTCTTTGCCTGCCATGTTTCATATTACTTGTTTGATTTCTAGTGGTGGAATTGAACCTTCAACTTTGCATCAACATACACACAATCTAAACAATTTCTTAGATATTTTTTTTACCTTAGCTTTATTCATTTTTTTTACTTATTTTTATTGTAGCCTACCTTATTTTACTTATTTTTATTGTACCTTATTTTAGGCCTGTACAGCACTTTGTCTCTGCTCTGGTTTGATGAAAGCGCTTTATAAATAAAGTTGGATTGGATTGGATTGGATAAACAGCTGCTATAAAAGCCCGTATAAAACACCTTTTAGCGCTATAGTGTGAGGTCTCCCGAAGGCACAATGCAAGTATAACTTACACGATAACATCAGCTCTGTACCACTCTTTTCAATGTGGCTTAAATCAAACAACAGCATGTAGCCCACCTTCTATCATTGACCTGCATATTTCACCTCTGGCACCGGACATCTGTAAGCTACTAGCACTGCCCCACATGCGCTTACAGCCAGCCAGCTCAACTCAGCCTCTTCCAGCCAACACAAATGGATACAGCATGTTCCTTTATATTACAGGCAGGCTGCGGCTGGACAGAGCAGACACATCGCCTAAACTCACTCCCAAAGCTGTGCGCCGATTGCTTGTAAAAAAAAGGGGGAATAAAAGAGGAAAAAGTTCTAGAAATCTAGCGGAGAAAAGCTGTTTTCCGCGCCCCTGGATGAGTTGAAAAGTGCAGGCAAGGTATAAGACAAAAAAACCTCTTCCTTCCAGAATAAGTTATTACCCACCAATTTCACTTTTCACATGAGGGTTTAATATCGTTTCTGTTTCTGTTTGATTTTTGCATTGCAGCAACTTTGCATATTTTCATTGACACTAGCCTACTGTGTGTGTGGAGCACATGTTAAGGTATATGTATATAGTTTTCCCTCAGTCTTCCCTTGGCCCAGCTGTCCTGTTAATCCTAACCCTAAATTTTTCTTACTGTGATGTCACAGTAAGAAAAATATAGGGTTAGTTAGTGAGACCATAAAACACTCTTTCTGCCTTTTCTCAGGCTAGGATGAACCAATTTCAATTTTTTTTTTGCACGTTTATACCTACTAAATAGGATCTCAGAGTTCAATACAACTTCATATTCCAACCGGTGAAGTAGGCCTTTAAAGATTTGACCCTTTTCGCTTGTCTCGCCCTACATTCTCTATCTCAACTTGTTATGCCTTTTTACGCAACTTGCTCAACAACATGCAACTATTGCCAACCAAGCCGGCAACACTTTGCAATAAGGGACCGTCAAACTCATGCTAGCTCTCTCAGATGTACTGTATAGCTTAATTAACTGTTAGTTGTATTAATACATAAGCATTGACTAAGCATTAAGTATAACAGTTAACCAATGTACGCTTATTGTAAAGTGTTACCACCAAGTCTCATCTCATTGGCTAAGCCTATAGGTGACATTTCAATCGTGTAAGTTGATGGGAAATGAACCTTTATGGGAGTATTGTTGGTTATGTCGGTTTTTCCAATAGACCAGATACAGTATTTGCTGCCGGTTAAGTGTGCGCAAACTTCTCCTCACACAGTTCCTTCAAATGTAGCCCAAACTAAGTAGAGCATAATAACTCCTAGAGTGAAAAGTTAACTGTCATTACCTATTGCTTCATTAAATACAGTATATCCCTGTTGCTTTATCCCTGTTGCTTTATCACTGTTTGTCTTGGCCTTTTAAATGTATGTACACTTTTTATCTGTTGTTGCTTCCCATTGTGAAGCGCTTTGTGACCATGGTCTCGAAGGGCGCTCGATAAATAAAGTTTACTTACTTACTTACTTTACAGTAGCTAATCAATAGTGCTTGAATCACGGTCTCACAATAACCCATTACTAACCAATCGCTCCTCAGTAACTACTCACTTTTTGTTTAGGCTTATTGTACAGTGCTACCAAGTTAATAAATAAATACATGATTATCCAACTCCAAGTTAGTTCAATAGTCGTGATCTCAATAGCGCATCAAAATCATTGATTATCATGATTTTTTTGGGCCATAATCAAGCAGCCCTGTAGCCTAGTTCAGTGCGCACAGTCCCTACTCCCTTCCAACAGCCGAGTAGCCTACAACAGCAAAGGAACAATGCAAAACTATACTTGATACCAACACAGCCCAAAGTATAGCCTACTACAACAGCATACACAGTAAATCAAACGCATTGAAAACCAGCGTTCGTTCGTTCTTTCGCTCTTACCTGCGATATCGACATGTTCAGGTAGAGAAATAAGCCCGTGGTGGAGGCGATTTGCAGCACCACCACCACAATGACCACCATGGCCACCCAGGTCTTGGACGGCGTCTCCCGGCGTCTGGTGTCCCTTGGCCCGCCAACAACACCGCCACAGCCGCCCCCTCCTCCTCCTCCTCCACCGCCGGCCGGGACCATCATGTAAGTGGTGGACTCGCTACTGACCGACCGAAAATAATCCTGATGCTGCTGCTGTTGTGCGTTTGAAGTGGCCATGGCATTCCCGACGCAGTAGCAAAGATATAAGACCATACAAGAAAAAAATATATATATGGCCAAGGAAAAAACAACCGCTAAATAACAATAGAATATAGGCAGCTTTCCAGAGAATTGACCAAAAAAAAAAAATTGTAGCCTAGATGTCCATGCGTTCGGTTGCGTTCGGTTGCGAAGAGAGAGGAGTAAGGCAAGAGAGTTGAAAATAAGTTAAAGTTTTCGGCAGTCCATGGTTGGTTGCTGGGTGGGTTGTGTGTCTGTCTGTTGAGTGCTGCGTAAGCTACTGCGTAAAGTTTAGTTTGGAGCTTGCTTGCTGCAGGAGGAGGCAGCAGCTTTGGACTGACGAGCTGCACACACACCCGGGACAGAGCGGCAGAGAGGGGGGCTGGGTTAACCTCTTCATCACCCTGGAGCTGTGGAGGAATGCTCTCTCGCTTCTCTCTCTTCTCTCTCTCTCTCTCTCTCTCTCTCTCTCTCTCTCTCTCTCTCTCTCTCTCTCTCTCTCTCTCTCTCTCTCTCTCTCTCTCTCTCTCGCTCTGTGTGTGTGTGTGTGTGTGTGTGTGTGTGTGCGTGCGTGTGTGTGTAGTCTCTGTCCAAATACATTTTAATTACAATTTATTGACCATTTATTTATTTCAAGATATTTTTTTTTGTTTATTGTGATCTGAGACAGTTCCAGTTGGTTCAGTATCGATCGATTCCTGAGCGTCAGTTCCAGAATGTGCTGACAGAGGGCGCCCTTTCTTAGTTTTGATTTTTTCACAACATGAAAAGAAAGTGGACTAAAAAAAGTTGAACAGAATTGATCCAAAAATATATATGAACAATTCTAGAAACCAATGAACTCATTCCAGTATTAATTTTATTTTTTAAAGCAACATGACTTGATTAAACAAACATTTATTTTAGTGTCTTAAATTTGAAAATGTGTCAGCTGTCTTACTCTTTAACATTTTTATGCTTTATTGATAGTGTAGAGACAGAGTTGAAATGGGGCAGAGAGGGGAGTGACATGCAGAGAACGACCGCGGGCTGGAATCGAACCCGGGTCCGCTGCTGGCCGAGGCCCATGGGGGGGACGCCCTACCAACTGAGCTAAGGGCGCCCAGTATTCAATATTATTAATGGGGATACATCTCTGTCTGTCCTTGAACGGCCCAAACGAAAGCTTAAACTTAAACCCCACGGAAAATCTTTTGGAGAAGCCTAAAGAATGCAGTTTACTGGACTTTCCACCCAGTCTGACGCAGCTCCTCCTGCCATGAAGAATTGGATAAACTTCCCAAAATCCAGGTGTGCAAAGTTTGTAGATACATACGCAAGAACAAAAAATATATAATTGCCGCCAAAGAGGCTTATACAAAGTGCTGAATTGAGGACACATATTTCTAAAGCAATTTAAAATGCTATCTACAACACAATAAAGAGTTTGAAGAGTTAACGCTGGGGTGGAGGATTTGGGGAGAAAATGGCAGTTGGGATAAAGGTTCAAATCCAAATACTTCAACCGCTCCACTTGTTCTCTTTGGTCCTTCCCCCTATGGTCCCTCCCTGACACGCTCTACTACACCAACAAAGTCGTGCCAAAGTGAATTGACATGTCCCAACAGCCAATAAGAACAGAGAATCGTAGCCTCGCTCTGATTGGTCAAAGTGTACAGCTCATGTTAACTTTGACCAATCAGAAATCACATACCCCAGCTTTAAGGTGACTAGTAAGTATTACAGGTGGAGTCAGTGATTCTAGAGAACGCCTGTTGTCAAAGTCTGTGTATATAAATATTTGAACAGTTTCCAAAAGGCCTCATGGAGCTTTCGGGATGTTTTTGGAAGCATCCAAACACAGGCTTATGACTTCAATGGAGAGATTCATATTACGTTTACGTTTTGCCTGCCAGAAAGTAGACAGATTCATGGCTTGTAAAACCCTCCATCCTGTCCTAAATCACCTTCGAACATTGTGTGTGTGTGTGTGTGTGTGTGTGTGTGTGTGTGTGTGTGTGTGTGTGTGTGTGTGTGTGTGTGTGTGTGTGTGTGTGTGTGCGTGTGTGTGTGTGTGTGTGTGCGTGTGTTGTGTGTGTGTGTGTGTGTGTGTGTGTGTGTGTGTGTGTGTGTGTGTGTGTGTATGTTGGAGCCTCGGGTTTATCAGCTATAGGCTTGTCATTCTGGACACAGTATCGTAATGCAGTTGTTTACCATTGAAAAAGCCATACTAACGTCCTCCCTCCTACATACTCAACATGAATATACTATATACTGTCTACCTAACGATCGATTGTGCATGCAAGGTTTGTAGGACAGTTTACACTGAAGTATATAGAAGCAATAAAGAATGCAAAAAAAAAAAAATCGATCCATACACTAAATTTTCCTGGAGGTAAATACTGATCCGGGTATTTCTCGCCTACACAAACTCGCATACACCACCACAACATACTCAAATTGACGTCAACATTGATATGAGTAGGACGTTAGTAGGGCTTTTAATATGAGTAGGACGTTAGTAGGGCTTTTAGTATGAGTAGGATGTTAGTAGGGCTTTTAGTATGAGTAGGACCTTATTAGGGCTTTTAGTATGAGCAGGACGTTAGTAGGGCTTTTAGTATGAGTAGGACGTTAGTAGGGCTTTAAGTATGAGTAGGACGTTAGTAGGGCTTTTAGTATGAGTAGGACGTTAGTAGGGCTTTAAGTATGAGTAGGACGTTAGTAGGGCTTTTAGTATGAGTAGGACGTTAGTAGGGCTTTTGTAACAAGGCCTTTGTCAAACATTTCCAAGTCTTGCTGCTACAATGACTATTTTTTCGAATTACTACCGGGCATCTGAAAACCTTTTGGGTCTGGGACGGGTACAATGTAGTTCATGTCAGCGTCACCATGCGGTAAAATGTTATTAGGAACGCAAAATAAAAATGAACAATTATACGATCTTGCGGCACCTTTGGCCCGCCCTTAAGGCACCAACCACTGCTCCGAATAACAAGCCTTTCCTTTGTTTCCGTGTTCAGTCACCACTAATCACTGGAAAGTAGAGAGACTGTGTGTGTGTGTGTGTGTGTGTGTGTGTGTGTGTGTGTGTGTGTGTGTGTGTGTGTGTGTGTGTGTGTGTGTGTGTGTGTGTGTGCGTGTGTGAATGTGTGTGTGTGTGTGTGTGTGTGTCTGTGTGTGTGTGTGCCCAGCAGTCAGGGCTGCTTACCCGGGACGGAAGGCATCGAGATCGGGTCACTGCCGGGCCAACAGCTTACCATCCCTGCGTTCCAAATCTCATACTCTTTCTTTTTTCTATTCTACATACTACATCTGACCGTGAAAATAATCTAGTTAGGATGCAGTAGGCATACTATTGGGACATACTTTTACTTATATTTTTCATCATAACATTGCGCCTTGATCTTGCTTCTTGCTTCTTGCTTTTTTTTTTTTTTTAAGATATTTTTTTGGCATTTTTATGCTTTATTGATAGTGTAGAGACAGAGTTGAAATGGGGCAGAGAGGGGAGTGACATGCAGAGAACGACCGCGGGCTAGAATCGAAGCCGGGTCCGCTGCTGGCCGAGGCCCATGGGGGGGACGCCCTACCAACTGAGCTAAGGGCACCCCTGGCAGCATACTATTGGGACATACTTTTACTTCTATTTATCATCATAACATTGCGCCTCGATCTTGCCTCTTGCTTTTATATTCGTTGCATCCCTGGTTGTTTCATACGGAGGCTCCGTCGATGTGACATCACTTCCGGTGCGCACTGGATTGTGGGTCAGAATCGCCCCAAAGGCATGTTACCATGGTTCCATAAAGCTACAACCACCACGGCAGACAAAACATTTCCAAAATTCTGCTTGTTGTTGAAAGTTGGTGCTTGTCCTAAATTGGGTTTACGCCAAACTCATTCTTGTGGGAACCGGATTCTTCTTGCAAACGAATGAAGAATTTGAATATATTACAAAAACACCTGTGTGTGTGTGCGTGTGTGTGTGTGTGTGGTGTGTGTGTGTGTGTGTGTGTGTGTGTGTGTGTGTGTGTGTGTGTGTGTGTGTGTGTGTGTGTGTGTGTGTGTGTGTGTGTGTGTGTGTGTGTGTGTGTGTGTGTGTGTGTGTGTGTGTGTGTGTGTGTGTGTGTGTGACTTGGCCTTAGAATCAGTGACATATTTCTTGGTCTAAAACCCTTCAGCTTCATAGTGCAAGAGCTTTTTCTCAAAGCTGCTCTGGGGATCTCTGCTTATTTGCAAGAAAAATGTTGTGTTTTGAATCCAGGTGTCGTCTTGAAACATGTGGTGCTGAGTCAAGTTCCCTTCAAGCAAAACTGGGTTGAAATCCACCAGGGGCTTGCAGCATATTTTAAAGCCATCACTATTCCACTAGCTATGACCATGAAAGTCAGAATCTTGGTGGCCAAAAAACACAGATGGTCAAATAAATGTGATCAAAATTACAAGTGAAAGCTCTGAGAGTCCAGTTATTTTATAGGCTGTGGTCCGAAAAGCCCTACTAACATCCTACTCATACTAAAAGCCCTACTAACATCCTACTCATACTAAAAGCCCTACTAACATCCTACTCATACTAAAAGCCCTACTAACATCCTACTCATATTAAAAGCCCTACTAACATCCTACTCATACTCAAAGCCCTACTAACGTCCTACTCATACTAAAAGCCCTACAAACATCCTACTCATACTAAAAGCCCTACTAACATCCTACTCATATTAAAAGCCCTACTAACATCCTACTCATACTAAAAGCCCTACTAACATCCTACTCATATTAAAAGCCCTACTAACGTCCTACTCATATTAAAAGCCCTACTAACATCCTACTCATATTAAAAGCCCTACTAACATCCTACTCATACTCAAAGCCCTACTAACGTCCTACTCATACTAAAAGCCCTACAACATCCTACTCATACTAAAAGCCCTACTAACATCCTACTCATATTAAAAGCCCTACTACATCCTACTATACTAAAAGCCCTCTAACATCCTACTCATATTAAAGCCCTACTAACGTCTACTCATAGTAAAAGCCTACTAACGTCATACTCATATTAAAAGCCCTACTAACGTCTATCATACTAATTCGAGTCATTGAGTTGTGACGGTTGTGTATGCGAGTTTGTGTAAGCGAGAAATGCTCGGATGAGTCCCGACTTACTTCAGAAGATTTTGTGTATCTTTAATTGAAAATCCCTTTTTTTTAGTGTTGTGGTCAGTGTGATTTTAGTTTTGTTGGTTGCTTTAAAAGATAGAAAACATATAATGTAGTTCATGTGAATGTCGCCATGTGGTTAAATGTTATTAAGAACGCACACATGCTTCTTTTCTTAGCTATGGCTCCTTTTGATCGGGCGAATGTAATACTCTATGACCAATTTTGAAACTTTCAGATGTTCAGTCTTTGGAAATGACTTTAATCTGACTCGACAATATCAGAACTGTCCGCAGGGGGCCTTTAAAACTCATCTGGAACATGGACATGACAATGGGGTAAAAAACTCATGTTTGGGTCCCTGCTTAGTCTCTGTCTCCGCAGTGTTGCTTTAATTGATGTATCACGCCAATTTTTTTTTTTATATATATATGTTTTTGGGCATTTTTTCAAGCTTTTATTGACAGAACAGAGTTGAAATGGGGAGACGCAGAGAGAGAGAGAGGGGATGACCTGCAGTAAAGGTCCACAGGTTGGATTTGAACCTGCGACCACTGCAACGAAGGCCGGAGCCAATATGGTACACGCTCTATCCACTACCCACCGGAGCGCCCCGTTACCTTACTTTTTAAGCCACACTGCTAACACCAGTATGTTGGTCGACACTGTAACTGTAATAACTTGAAAAACATCTAGACTGATAGCCATGAAATTGTACGTAAACATCTCTGGTCCCTGGAGTTTGGCTGCTACTGACTTTGGTGATCCCCTGATTCTCCCCTCCCTTTAGCGTGACCACAAGTTTCTCATTTTATGGTTTTATACACAAATTCCTCAGCAATTGTTTTGATGGATTGCCATGAAATTTGATACAGACATTCATGTCCACTTCATGATTTGTAATAAGTTTGATGGTCCCTTCAGACTAGAATATGTTTGTAAACCAAACTGTTGGCCCTGCTGCTGTAAACAACAACAACAGTGAAACAGTAACTTTTCAGGAAGCTTTCTAACTTCAAACAGTGTTCCAGGGATCACATTTTCCTGTTTGTTTATCAGTTATGAGAAAATACCGTAGAAAAATGTTTCACTTCTCTGACACACCCAAAGTTACACAGTGTACCTTTAATGCTAGTTGTGAATTTGGATTCACATCGTCGACCTGTTGTGCAGTGTGCGATCATCCTTTGGCTCCGATACATAATATGTCATGGAATGCTCAGCCTGAACTTTTAACTCCCTTCGCTGGTCATCACCATTATGTTTTCCCACCACGGGAGACTAACTGACAGCCACGCACACACACCAACACCACACACACACACACACCACCACAACACACACACACACCACACCACAGGCACACACACACAACACGCACGCACACACAGCACACACACGTCACAACACACAGCACGCACGCACACACACACACACACACACACACACACACACACACACACACACACACACACACACACGCACACACACAGCAGGCTCACACACACACACACACACGCACACACACACACTTAGATAAGCTACAGGGCTGGGTGGACAGCTGTGGTGTCAAAGGGGACACTCTCTCTCTCACACACACACACAGACACACACACACACACATCTGGAGAAATAGTTGTTGTGTTGTCAGGTGGCCGGGTGCCAGAGAGGACACTGAGGGAGATGGAACAGTTTTAAAGAACAAGTGATTACACACAGAGGATTTATAGGTGGGTCTCTACATATTACAATGGAAAAAATTTGTGTGGGTGTGTGTGTGTGTGTGTGTGTTTTGTGTGTGTGTGTGTGTGTGTGTGTGTGTGTGTGTGGTGTGTGTGTGTGTGTTGTGTGTGTGTGTGTGTGTGTTGTGTGTGTGTGTGTGTGTGTGTGTGTGGTGTGTGTGTTGTGTGGTGTGTGTGTGTGTGTGTGTGTGTGTTGTGTGTGTGTGTGTGTGTGTGTGTGTGTGTGTGTGTGTGTAGTGTGTACTGTAGTCTGTCTCTTTGTCTGCTTTAAACCAACCTAAATTCAAAGTATCAGTATATCCCGGTAAGTGACACAGTACATGAGCATTTATAAATCCATGCAGACTATAATCTCCATAAGAAGGATTTTTTCAAACAGCTGGTTAAGACATCGCAGCCTCTACAGCACATTATGAAATTTGAAATTCCACTTTTGCACACTGTCCAAAACCAAAAGTCACATTTCAAAGCAGCTGCCACTAAACTGAATGTGTGTATAAATCCAGTCTTATGGCACCTTTGCGTTGCATTTTTTCAACTTTTCAAAGCACTTTGAGTGGCCTTGTGTCTGAATTGTGCTATATAAATAAACTTGCTTTGCCTTGCCTTGCCTTGCCTTCATCAATCTGACATATGAAGTGGCCAGGTAATTTGTTGAATGGGGGTTTACGTTAACATTTCTAGTTAGGATCTTAAAATATGGCGTTGTGAAAAGTTTAAAGCCACCAAATAAAAATAAAAACATTGACATAAACTTTACAGGTCAAGTCTTTAAAACATACACACTAGTGTCTACTATGTCATTTATCATATTTAAAGCGGCATATACTGGCATTCTAGAACTTTGTAGAACTTTCTTGATGATGTCATATTACACACTGCACCTTTAAAGCGGCATATACTGGCAATTTCTCTAAGCTATTGAGGGCAGCGAAAATAAACTGTAAACATAACATTGACATTTTTCAACTTGTCTGTCTTATAAGCAGACTGGCAACGCTTGCACACACACACACACACAGCCGCAGACATGCACTCACACGCAACACACACACACACACACACACACACACACACACACACACACACACAACGCATGCACGCACACATGCACACACACACACACACACACACACACACACACACACACACACACACACACACACACACACACACACACACACACACACACACACACACACACACACACACACACACACACACACACACACGGTTATTTGCATATCTAGACTAGAAGACACCTTGCGACATCAACATTACAGTTTTTTCCGATTGCTAAAGCACAGTGGGCACAACTAAAACCACATGTGCAAAACTCTTAACACAGTGTGCACTACAGAAGTCCATGTGTTCTTAACTGTGTTTCATTTTTCATTCATTTCACACAAAATGCATACAGAAACCTCATTGACCAAAACTCAATAGCTCTTCTACCATTCATAGACAACAACCTGCAAAACACTGTGTATTTCTGGCAAAATGTTCAATTGCTAAGACACTGTTTTCAAAACTCTTAGGAACTCATTCAAAACAAAATATTGGATTCTACATTTACCTTATTGAAGTTGTGGAAGAATATTACCAATAATATGACTAATATGTAAAATAAATTGCTTATTGAATTTCAGCTAAAAGCACGAAACTTGAAAATAAAATATTACAATAATTTTTTTACGTAATTGTTCCGCCAGGATAGAAATCAAAGGGCAAGGAACTCTCCTGTTTTTGTAGTTGTCAGGGATAATGTGGCTTTCCACTGAATCTCAGACTGGTTTGCTGCATACCTCCATACAGAGAAAAATTAAATACACGTACAATACGATGTTTATCACTGTAAAATTTGAGGCTCAATGCTGAAGATAGGGAGGAACCTAACAGTTCTCACCCACTCTGTATGAGAGATTATACTCTATTACATCTAGTTTTTTTAGTTTTTCGTATGTATTACAGCCCTGGAAAAAGGAAACTCTTGAAACCAAACCTAACAAACCCTTTTCAAAACAGTTTTTAGTATCAAGATGATACACACATGCACCATTTGATTTACTCTTTCAAAGCAGCAACAGCACGTGGATGTGCTTTATGCAAAACACAGATGTTTTTTGAACTTTGTAAGGTTTTTGAATTTAAAAATATCATACAGACTTTTTGAAATATTGATATACTAGCCCACTCTAAAGTTCATCTAGACACATACAAATAAAAATAGAAAAGCTTCAAAAAGCACATTGCCTTATCCACATTACATGCAATGCCATCCTCTGACTAGCAAGTTGAAAAATATTTCCTGTTGTCCAGTCCAAATGTCCTAGTTATGGAGCTACTGTGTAGCAAGTCAAGTTGGACTCACTCAGGCCATGAGATACTGAATCAAATTGCTCTGTTTTCATTTACTCTTTTTTTATCTAAACAATATGGTACGGTCAAATTAAAATATGTTACTCTTACAATATTTTCTAATGAAAATGTTTTATTTGAAATCACTCAGATCATTTATACTTCAAAGATATCAAAAGTTCATCTTTTATATTTTGCTGCTTGTTGTTAGTGTTTTTTAGGTCT
>CM047527.1:17448026-17465526 GCA_026122265.1 Ammodytes dubius
CTTCTAGACATTTCTCTCTCATTTCACTCCCGAAGACCGATTCTCTTCCGTACAAACACCAGTCCAAGGCAGAAGCACAGAAATGAGTCCATAGTTGATTTGAATTTCCGCCTTGCTCATTTAATTAGTCAATTTACGTACATTTCTTGTTTTTAGAATATTGCTCACCAATATATATATATATATATATTTTTTTTAAAGATTTTTTTGGGGCATTTTTATGCTTTATTGACAGTGTAGAGACAGAGTTGAAATGGGGCAGAGAGGGGAGTGAAATGCAGAGAACGACCGCAGGCTGGAATCATACCCGGGTCCGCTGCTGGCCGAGGCCCATGGGGGGGGGACGCCCTACCAACTGAGCTAAGGGCGCCCCCTCACCAATATCTTTAATTAAAGACAGGACATAAATAGTTCCCCTAAATGTTGCCGTATTTAAAGTCTACAAATATGTCAACATTCTGTGTCTGTTTCAGATTAGAGAAAAAAATACATAAGCAACAAAATTCCCATAATCTAATACTGTAGGCCTATAGTGAGTGATTTGGAGTGGTGAAAAAAAAATAAAAATCCCCTCTGAGGCCCCTACAATGGAAAGTTTTCAGTAACAATTATCATGTACAAACAAACAAAGCTTTACGATTTCTTACATTTTCCTTAAAAAAAATTATCAGGTGCATATGGAAAGGACAAAATAAAATAAATAATTCAAAACTTTCTTGTTTTTTTCATAAGCTAGAGGTTGCTTTTATGAAACTGAGGAACTCATTGTGAGATAGACAAAACGTACACGATGGAAAGTAAAAAGATCGAGGCCTCGACCACAGCCTGTCACCATATGAGCTGTCAGCACGCCAGGAAGTCACATAGACAGGAAATTCAGATCGGTATTAGTGCTACACACACACACACACACACACAAAGACACACCACACACACACACACAACACACACACACACACACACACACACACACACACACACACACACACCACACACCACACCAACACACACCACACACACACACACACACACACACACACACACACACACACACACACACACACACACACACACACACACACCACACACACACACACACACACACACACAACAACACACCACACACAACAGTCAACCTGGCATACGCTCTAAACTCCCATCTGTATTTAATTGAATCAATTCTTTGTTGATAATTGTGACTTTGAGTTGAGAAAACAGACCTGGAGCAAAACAAATTGTTACATGTAAAATATTATGCTGATGCGAGACAGCGAGACATCTGTGTCTTCGTCAACACAAACTTAAACAGCTATAATTGCACAAAGCTGCTGTGTTAATATGTTTGTTTTATGGTCTGTCTGTCTGTCTGTCTGTCTGTCTGTCTGTCTGTCTGTCTGTCTGTCTGTCTGTCTGTCTGTCTGTCTGTCTGTCTGTCTGTCTGTCTGTCTGTCTGTCTGTCTGTCTCATAAGTTAAAATCAGATTATTGAAAGCTGCGTTCCTCCTAATGCTATTTTGCTTTTATCGGAAAGAATATCTCAACATTTTGGGGAATACACATATTGACATTATTGGGTTGGAATAGCTCAGTTGGTAGGGCGTCCCCCCCCCCCATGGGCCTCGGCCAGCAGCGGACCCGGGTTCGATTCCAGCCCGCGGTCGTTCTCTGCATGTCACTCCCCTCTCTGCCCCATTACACCTCTGTCTCTACACTATCAATAAAAGCATAAAAATGCCAAAAAATATCGTAAAAAAATATAGTGAGCAATATTCTAAAAACAAGAAATGTACGTAAATTGACTAATTAAATGGGAAAGGCGGAAATTCAAATCATCTATGGACTAATTTCTGTGCTTCTGCCTCGGACTGTTGTTTGTACGGAAGATAATCGGGTCTTCAGGAGAGAAATGAGAGAGAAATGTCTAGAATAACTTGACAGTTCAAGTCTGCGGTAAAGTTGGAAAGATGTTGACAGATTCAAGCTTCAGGGAAAAAAAGCAGACAGAGTCCAGAGAGGAGAGGAGGACAAACGAGACACAATGCAGCGCAGATGTGGAACGAATAGATACAACAGAGAATGTTTTTCTCTCTCGGCAATCCGACCTTTGGAACATCCTGACGGGCAAAACCAACGTTTATGAGACGAGGATTTGAATTGGCTTCTTTTATTCCTGGGTGTTCTAGATCTAGTGATACCGGCACCAGTCCAAACAAAAGCCTGGTGTTGATTTATGATGGTGTACTGTATAGCCTAAAATCTCTTTTGAGCTATATAATGTGGTCTGAGCACACACACGCACACACACACACACACACACACACACACACACACACACACACACGCACACACACACACACACACGCACACGCACACGCAAACACACACACACCGAACCAGCAGCCTCTTCTGACATCCAAACGTGGCACAAGAAATCCAATGCATCTGTTGACCTTTTTTCTTAAATCTTTAAAAAAAAGTTCCTGCCACACCAGTTATTACTATTCTTTGAAATTAGTAGTTTTAAAGAATTCCAATAAATTATTCAAGCTTTAGTTTTTAGCCCAGGGGAAAACTGGACAGATAAACCAGAGATTTTTTTAGAACACAGACCAATATGAAACTTTAAAAAAATGTTATCCTGTCAGTGTATAGGGATTTCATATCGAATACATTTAGGAATAGGCCTATACAGCAGATCAACTAAAAGGTCATTTCTATAGCTCAGTTGGTAGGGCGTCCCCCCCATGGGCCTCGGCCAGCAGCGGACCCGGGTTCGATTCCAGCCCGCGGTCGTTCTCTGCATGTCACTCCCCTCTCTGCCCCATTTCAACTCTGTCTCTACACTGTCAATAAAGCATAAAAAATGCCCAAAAAAAAATATCTTAAAAAAAAAAAAAAAATTAGAAAAAGCATAAGCCATTTAAAGGGCTATATAGTTACATGAGATTAAAGCCAAAAGTTACATAAAATATACCAGAAAACTTGACAAAGAATAATGCAGGAAACATAAGGCCTTGCAGCATACAGGGCCTAAAAGAACAACGTACCAGTAAACAGTGGCTGTGGTCTGCTCTGTCGGTGTCTCTACTGCGATGTGAGTTTTTACACGGAAATGGGTCTAAGGATGAGTTCACAAAGTTTATCTCATTTCCTGTATGAGAGTGAGGGTGAGAAAAGTGCCTCGAACAAATAGCAGTGCTGCCATGTTATGTGCATGAGATGTTCCCCAGTTTTGTTTTTGCTTTTGTATTGTTTATTTTTTTATAATAATAATAATAATTGATAAGATTTATATAGTGCTTTTTTGGAGGTCACTCAAAGACGCTTTTTATGTATTTGTAGCTTGTTTTCTTGATTATTTTGTCCTGTTTGTTTGTTTGTTTCTGGTCTTTTGTAATGCCTTGTCTGGTTGTCGCTATGTTTGCTGCATGTTTGAGCATACAGGTATAATGTTTATTTATTATTTTTATTCTTTATTTTTGTTTTGTGTCTTTCTTGTCTATTTGTGTGAGGAGGGGGGGGAGGGGTTGTGTGGGTATTGTATGTGTCTACTTGTTCTGTTTTTTGTCCATATGTGTAAAAATGTGCAGGGCTTGTGGCTGCGTTTAGAGTGGCTTATCTTAACCTTCAGAGAATACAGGGTGGAGTGGTTAAATCGACCGGGGCCCAGGGATTTTAATAAGTAGGACCACATTGTGTCCGAGGAGTAAAAGTGCATTTAAAGGGTGTCTATACAGAGATGACATAGCTCTATAGGCCTATATATGATATAATATATATATAATTGTGCTCTTCAGGTCAGGAGAAGACTGAGATACACTTTATAAGGCCTTAGGTCCTGTTATTCAGACGTAAAAGCTGCCAACTTCGCCTTGCTGTCCATTTTGAATGTGCCCCGTATGTGTGCGAAATGTGATTTTATGACCATGTGTGTGTGTTTGTGTGTGTGTGTGAGTGAGACTGTGTGTGTGTGTGTGAGTGAGAGAGTAAGACTGTGTGTGTGTGTTTGTGAGTGAGAGAGTGGGACTGTGAGTGTGTGTATGAGTGAGACTGTGTGTGTGTGTGTGTGTGTGTGTGTGTGTGTGTGAGTGAGACTGTGTGTGTGTGTGTGTGTGTGTGAGTGAGACTGTGTGTGTGTGTGTGTGTGTGTGTGTGTGTGAGAGTGTGTGTGTGTAAGTGAGAGAGTGGGACTGTGTGTGTGTGTGCGTGTTTGTGTGTGTGTGAGTGAGACTGTGTGTGTGTGAGTGAGACTGTGTGTGTGTGAGTGTGTGTGTGTGTGAGTGAGTGAGACTGTGTGTGTGTGTGTGTGTTATCCAAACGGTTACTAAGGTAACTGTGTGTTGCGTGTGTTCCCAGTAGGCTCTTCTTCTGCGCTACAGTTCAGGAAATACTTATCGATGTGTCAGTGACCTCATAGCTCAACTCACGACCATTTAAATACACTTTTTCTTAAGACTCTCTCTCTCTCTCTCTCTCTCTCTCTCTCTTTCTCTCTCTCTCTCTCACACACACACACACACACACACACACACACACACACACACACACACACACACACACACACACACACACACACACACACACACACACACACACACACACACACACACACACACACACACACACACACACACACACACACACACACACACACACACACACACACACACACACACACACACACTTTTTTTAAGACTCATTCCTCTGTTGTATGAGAGCCCAAAATGAAATCATGACAAACTGCCGCCAAACCCTGCTGCATTAGGCCAATACACAGTGAAGAAATTAATAAACTTGACTAACTATTTGTTGTTCTCACACAGTTCTCTCTCTCTCTCTCTCTCTCTCTCTCACACACACACACACACACACACACACACACACACACACACACACACACACACACGCACGCACACAAACACACACACACACTGCAGTGCACTTTGTGGAGGTTTAACACCACATGTGCACTGCAGTGTCTTGTTTTAACTGGGACAACAGTTCATTTTAAACTACCGGGCCGGGCTTATTAAAATCAGAAGCCATGGGGACTATTTTTCATTCTTTGAGTTATTGAGTATGAACACGTCATGCTCACTAGCTCTGTTGGTGCTTTCAACTGAACATTTGTCATGCATTGATCAATAGCACATGATTTAAGCTGTAAAATGTTACAATTCCTGTTCAACCTTCAATTTCAAAGACCATGATATAGCATAATGATTAACATCGGGGTCAGTTATTTTATGAATTATTTTGATGTTAATTCATTTTGATTGACTGCATGAAGTCATGTTCTTCTTCCTACAGTCACTGAAATACATAATAGGCTACAACATGTATCAAACGGTGAACTTGTTCTTACTTTTGTAGCCTATGTGTAACATGTAGGCTATGTGTCCGTAGGCTACACATGTGAATGCATATCATGTTAAATATGGCTATGATAGATATACAGTATATGAAGGTGTGTGTTTATGTATGTGTACTGTGTCCGTAGGCTAGGCTACTTGTAAAGCGCTTTGGGGCTGAGAAAATCGGCTAGAAAAGCGCTATATAAGTCAAGTCCATTTACCATTTACTTGTGTGCAAATGTTTATGTCTGTTACTGTCATGGACATATAAAGAAAGGTTACTGTGTAGTGATCTTACATAATTCACCTATGGAACTGAAGTTCCGGGGGGAACTGTTATACTGGGGGAATTTCCTGTTTTGTGTTGTTGGCGTGTGGAGACTAGCAGGAGTTGACATGTCTGCTCTGTTGTTGTTACTCGACAAGTGTATTAAAGTCATTAAAGCAGTTAGCTCCGTCTTTTGACACTCCGCCTCCGACTCCCGTCTTTACTCGCCACATTGGTGACCCCGACGTCAGTCCCGCTGAAGTTTCCGAGACTGATTTGAATATCGATCGCAACAGCATGACGCATTGACCTTCTCCTCGTTCGCACGTGTCTGCGATGAGGGGACATACGACGGCCTTTCTAGCTCGCTCTCTGAGGGTGACAAGTACCAGCGGCTGCTCAGAGAGTTCTCTAGCCTGCTGCAACCAACCTTCTCGTCCACGTCGACGAAACACGGTGTGGAGCACCATATTGAGACGAAAGGGCCCCCCGTCCATGCCAGGGCCCGACGGCTCGCTCCGGAGAGGCTGGCGGTTGCTAAGGCTGAATTCGCCAACATGGAGCGCCTGGGCTTCATTCGCCGTTCCGACAGTCCGTGGTCCTCGCCACTCCACATGGTTCCGAAGCAGGATGGCGGCTGGCGCCCGTGTGGAGACTACCGCCGCCTAGACAACGCTCCCGTTACCAGCGCTCCCGTAACCGACGCTCCCGTTACCAGCGCTCCTGTAACCAACGCTCCTGTTACCAGCGCTCCTGTAACCAACGCTCCTGTTACCAGCGCTCCTGTAACCAACGCTCCTGTTACCAGCGCTCCTGTAACCAACGCTCCTGTTACCAGCGCTCCTGTAACCGACGCTCCTGTTACCAGCGCTCCTGTAACCAACGCTCCTGTTACCAGCGCTCCTGTAACCGACGCTCCTGTTACCAGCGCTCCTGTAACCGACGCTCCTGTTACCAGCGCTCCTGTGGCCGGCGCTCCTGTGGCCAGCGGTGCAGCAGTCGCTGCGACCGCAAGTGTTGGTCCTGCCGCACCCACGGCGCCCCTCCCCTCTTCGGCCCCTGCCACTCCCCTCTTCGGCCCCTGCCACTCCCCTCTTCGGCCCCTGCCACTCGTTCTGGTCGCGGCCGGGCCATCGTGCCTTTCCGGCGCGGGGACTTTGACTATGGGTGAATTCTGGGGGGGCTTGTGTAGTGATCTTACATAATTCACCTATGGAACTGAAGTTCCGGGGGGAACTGTTATACTGGGGGAATTTCCTGTTTTGTGTTGTTGGCGTGTGGAGACTAGCAGGAGTTGACATGTCTGCTCTGTTGTTGTTACTCGACAAGTGTATTAAAGTCATTAAAGCAGTTAGCTCCGTCTTTTGACACTCCGCCTCCGACTCCCGTCTTTACTCGCCACAACTGTTCCCTTTACAGCACAAGTTAGACAAAGTATGGCTACAAGTGTTCGACCCGTCCATGCGCACTAATGTAATCTACGTCACGTGTAGGCTACATATTTCCATAATATTTGCCATCTGTCAGTCTGTCTGTCTGCAAGTTATCACCAAGTTAAATCGCTAGTGCTTTTTGGTCATGGGGAGAAACATCAATACAATCCCAACGCTGTTCTGCTATTGGTTGGGTTGCTATAGGTTGTTTGAAAATGTACATGGTCCCTGAAGGGTTCGTTGCATTCACGCCCGAGGAAACTAGGTGGGCGGAGGTTAAGTTAGAAACTCGTCTTAAACACTGAATTAACTTTTCTCGACAAAATAAACCACTTATTATGATAAATAACATTACAAATATAAAACATTTCCAAATAAAATCTGTTGTTTTTAACTTTTTTTCAACCAATGTCTATCGCATTTCGATGCACCAGGCGGAGCCGTTACAGTGAAACCAACGCCCCCCTTAGCAACGGCATCCTTAGCGACTCCCTGATTGGTCCGCCCGGCTCAAATTCTGTCCAATGGGAACGAGGCGCAGCAGATTTGTATTCGCAGCTAAATCACTTATGTTTGCTCTCTGGTCATAGACATAACACAGCAAAACTGGACTATTTTAAAGACTTTTACCAGCTCGAGCCGGTGGTTTATCGTTCCTAAAATAATAACGAGCTGGAACTGTGAAACAAGGTAAGCGGAAACAATAACTATGTGTGTGTTTTTAATACAGAACCGCTTCATGTGCGTCGAAAACAGAAATATACATAGCTTGAAGCTGTGTTTGGATACTAGCTTGTAGGCTAATATATTGTTATCTGAAGCTAAATGAATACAGCTATTTAACAGTGAACGTCACAGCAATACAGCGCCCCGGTTTGTATTTTAAAACTGACCCGCCATTATTGAATTATCTCTCTTTTAAATTTTAAATATATATATATTTTTTTTTGCAGAGTTTGTTGTCGGAAGGATTAAAGGAACCAGTCATGCCGTTACCGAGGGTGAGGAAACCCAATGTCGCAGCCGGGAGCAAGTTGCCCAAGCTGACGACATCAAAAAGTCAGAAACAGGTAAAAAAAATAAAAATAAAAATTAATCCATGCACTGCACTCACTCATGCACGTGGACATACTGTCAACATTGCCGCAGGTGTTGCAAGGCAGCAACGTGTGGAATTTGTTTAAATGTTTTTTTTTTTCCATTTTATTTACTTAAAAAAAAAGAAGCCACAATATCTTCATACAAACAAGTTCCAACAATATATTACACATATAGCATCAAACACAATGCAGTTTTCTAGATTGTAAAACACTTTATTACAATTCCGAAAATGAGAGAAGAAGACCTGCACACTTTCTTAAAACGTATTCTTTTTTGCAATGTGACTGCATATACACGTGATTTTAGCTTGATACCTGCATTTACTGACTGACTGACTGACTGTGTGTGTGTGTGTGTGTGTGTGTGTGTGTGTACAGGAGGAAGGCTCCCAGGTCAAGAGGTCCTCCTCCCCTCCCCATGGCGCCCCTAAGAAGAGGACTGCTTTCATCGACATCACTAATGTAAGTCCCATTGTTTTACGTTGTCGAAATCATTCAGATGACTGTTCAGTATTTTAGAAGTGGGGTTTGTTTGGGGTACTTGGGCATTAGTTAGTGCGTTACCTAATGGGGATGGTGATCAGTGACGGCACTTAATAGAGATTGAGGGAGGCATCACTGTAGCAGAAATCAGAGGTAGGGCGTCCCCCCCCCCATGGGCCTCGGCCAGCAGCGGACCCGGGTTCGATTCCAGCCCGCGGTCGTTCTCTGCATGTCACTCCCCTCTCTGCCCCATTTCAACTCTGTCTCTACACTATCAATAAAGCATAAAAATGCAAAAAAAAAAAAAAAAGGTTAGTTCTAGAATGGGGAGAAAACTTTTTATTTACTCATGATTAGTATCATGTCACCATGTTCTGACTTTATGGTAATAATTTCTCCTGAAAATCATTTCATAACGATCTGGACCCAATATCCCATTAACACTGAGTTTCCACTGATTGCATCATAAACCTGTCACGTATGCACAGACCGGTTGCACATTAAATCAACTCTTTACACAGTTGAGGCAAAAATGCTGCAATATGACGGCGTACAGTTTGCTTGACGTATACAGTGTCCAATGTGTATAATCTAGTTTTTACCCACCTGTCTGTCCCACTATCTACCTTTTCAAATTTTTTTTTTTTTTTAAATGTTTATTTGACAGGGACAATACATACAACATTGCCACAAAAAAATGGGAAAATGTGATGCATATAAGACGTCTAGCTTCAGCTAATTTACAGTCTTTGTCCCTGGGCCTGCGATGAACAGAAAAGTTGTCTCGACTCCCGAAGAAAACAATCTCAACTTCTAGATCTTAATGGCCGTTTGTCCTGGCCGCTGTCATTGTTTTAAAGATGATTTTCTTTTGAGTGTTTTAAGAGCAATCTCACTAGCAAATATTTTGCATATTTCAGAACTGGTTCCAAGCCCAAAAACACACACTCAGCAGCAGCAGCAGCAGCGGGAAAGACCGTGTGAAAGTACTTCAAAAATGTGACATTTAAGCTCCAACCGCATGCTGCATAGCTTGTTAACTGTCACGTCCTCTGTAACAAAAATGCTCTAAATATGCTCAACTCATAAACCTTCATTTGAGCTGTTAATCAGAATTCTCTCTTATCGGCCAAGTATGTGAACACAAGCAAGGAATACGATTATTATTATTTATATATATATTTATTTTTTCTTTCTTAAAGCTGTTAAAGTCCCAATAGAGAAATGGCTAAATTAGAGCAACAATCCTATACACAAAGATAATATTTATGTACGTATATTTACAAGTAAAAGGTGCTCCGAGGAACTTTCAGTTTGTGTTAATTCTTGCTCCCCCCTTTGGACAAAAGCGGTAGTGTTTACGCCAGCTGTGTCCAAAGGGGAGCATATACCCATGACAAAGGCATTAAGAAAAACTGTATAAAAATAGCATTCTTTGCACTAATGGTCTCGTTTGCTGTTGCATGCCATTTATGATCATCAGAGGAAAAATGAGGACTGTTTCAGAAATATTTTAAAAGTTCTTCGTAGCACCTTTTTTTTAACGGAAAAACTGTCTATATGTTACTTTTGACGACAGGCTTTCAGTCAGTGTCTGTCTGAGTTTCGTCCGCACAGCGACAACACAGTAAGTTGGACACTGAAACGGTTTCCAAATGCTTTTGGTGGTGGTCGCACGGTGTCGAAAACCACAGTTGGAATTGTACTTAACCTGGTTGGAATGAGCTTGATTTGTGATGATTTTAAATGGTAAATGGACTCCACTTATATAGCTCTTTTCCCTGGTTTTTCACAGACTCAAAGCGCTTTACATTGTTTTGTACACGTTCACCCAATCACACTCACATTCATACACCTATAGCAGCAGCTACCACGCAGGGTGCAAGCTAACTATCGGGAGCAATTAGGGGTTCAATGTCTTGCCCAGGGACACTTCGACATTGTGGCGGGTAGGCGGGGGATCAAACCTCTGACCCTGCACTCCAGAGGCGACCTCCCTGCCCACTTCGCCACTGCTGCCCGATTTAAGATGCCAATTGAAAGACTCAGAAAGACTAATATAGCATTTGTTTGTAGTTTCTGAAAGTGCGTCCCTACTCTTACTGCCGTACACTCTGGACTGTCAGCAAGGCACGATCAAAGCCCAACCGTTGTTACTATTTATCAAGTTTCACAACGAACAGATTGGGCACATAACAGATGATTTGAATGATTTGTGTCAAGTTAAAACAGTTTTCCAGACGTAGATATTTAAAGAAAATGTTTGACACAAAATGGCGCGTAAGCTGAAATGTTGTGAGTGAGTGAGTGACACGCTTCCCAAAGGTGTTGGTTTGAATGTGTAGCTGCCTGGGCGCACGCTGGTGTTAATGTGTGTTCTTTGCTGCTTCACCGCGGTGTGAAACCAGCGCTGTGTTTTGTCTGGCACTGATGAGTTACTGTACCATCGCTTGTTAGTTATTTAAAAGAAATACAAATAAGATTTAGTGAGTAATTTTCAAATGTAGCCCATGGGTTGAAAAAAAAAAAATAATAATAATAATTGATAGGTTTTATATAGCGCTTTTCTGTAGGTCACTCTAAGACGCTTTACATTGCATAGGATATACATAAAAGAAAAGAAAAGAAAAACACAAAAAAAAATTCAAAATAGCTAAAATAATAAAATGTTAATTGAATTTTGTCTGTTGTCCTCAGGCTCACCGGGTTCAGATCAGCCTCCCGGGGCGGAAGAAAGGAACCGCCGCCAAGAAGCAGGTGAAGAAAACAAGCGCCCCCTCGGTGTCCACCAAGAATGAAGCCAACCTGACAAAGTAAAGTTTAGCATCATTTTCTCTACCATTTACTCTCCGGGGGGTGGAGGCAGTGATTCTGGAGAACACTTTGTCAAAATCAGTGAATATCTCGACAAGATCTGCTACCTGCCTGTACTGTATGCGATGTAGAATAATCTGATGGTAATACACAGCCTATGCTCTGAAAACTGGCACGGGTTGGTCCCTGTTTGTTTACATACCGGTTTACAGAGCCTAGGCTGTGTTAACAATTATTTTTATTTTTTTACTGCGCACACACTACAGACAAGTGGCTGACCGTGAGGAGATATTCACTGATTTTGATCTAAAGTGATTATTATAATTTTTTTTGCAGGCACAATGCAGAGCACCAGAGTTAGCTATACGCTCATTTTCATCTGTTCATTTTGACAACAAGCGTTCTTCAGAATCGCTCGCTCCACTTTTTGATGAATTAAAACCAACTAAACTTTTCACTAATCGATTCAAACAAACTGTCTGCAGGTCTTCGTCAGTGAGTTCGGAGGGAGTGGCCGCGGATGGAGAGAATACCAGTGTAAAGGAGGAAGAGTTTGAGGTGAAGAAAGAGGAGGAGGAGGAGGAAGTAGCAGTGACGGCAGACGAGCTGAACGCTGCTGCTCTGACCCTCGCCGATCGCAAGGTTCCAGCACACCTCCTCAAACAACAGGTCAGGAAACCAGGGCTGGGTTCCAAACAGCATCTTTTTATTTTCTTGAATTGAATTTTTAATTGAATTGAATATCTTTATTGTCATTGTAACAGGTACAACGAAATTAAGTGCAGTCCTTTTAAAATAAATAAAAACTATATAAATAGTCAACTGTAAGAAAAAAAAAAAAAAGACAATAACAAGACATAAGACACAAGACACACCCACACAACATCCACATTCATAAATGTGCTTACACAAATGTGTGTCCCCACAAATGTGTGTCTATTCTAATTACTACAGCTGACTATAAAACTAATCTAGTAAGGATGCAGTAAACATAGAATTGGGATGCACTTTTACTTATTTATTTCCTCGTTACATCGCGCCTTGATCTTGCTTTTTACATCAGTCGCATCCCCGTTTGTTTTCATACGGCGGCTGCGTCGGTGTGACGTAACTTCAGGTGCGCACTGGATTGTGGGTCAGAATCGCCCAAATAGAATGATTTCAACACAAAAAATCTCGGCCTGATGTAGTCAACATCCGGGTATTTTTTTAAGCATACTTAATCTGACCATAATAATTGTTAATAATTTTTTCTACCATACTAACTAGTAGATAGTATGGGGATTGGAACGCAGGGCAAGATAATATACGTAGCCTTTATTGTTATTGTACTGTCACTTATACAAGGATATTGGTAGTGCCAACTCAAGGTATATTAAAACAAGAAACCAGGGGCACCCTTAGCTCAGTTGGTAGGGCGTCCCCCCCCCCATGGGCCTCGGCCAGCAGCGGACCGGGTTCGATTCCAGCCCGCGGTCGTTCTCTGCATGTCACTCCCCTCTCTGCCCCATTTCAACTCTGTCTCTACACTATCAATAAAAGCATAAAAATGCCAAAAAAAAAATCTTAAAAAAAGGTGTTTAAAAAAAATAAAATAAAAAAAATACGCAAAACTTTACAAGAAAAAAAACACTTTGGACAAAAACACTGGACCATTTCCCCCACAGAAACATTAAATGTTCTCCTCCTTTTACTCACATTCTCTCCATTCTCTTCATCTCTTCAGATCCCCGCCGAGTTTGACATCGACTCTGAAAGCACCGAAGACTGCTACATGTGTCCGGAGTACGCCAAGGACATCTTTGACTACCTCAAACAGAGAGAGGTCGGCCATTTTATAATATACAACACATTCCTTGACTAAACATGATTAATAAACATAGTCCACACTTTCCCTTGAAGGCCTACTTCATGGTGACATCACAGTAAGAGAAATGTAGGGTTAGACAGTGAGACCATAAAACACTCTTTCTGCCTTTTCTCAGGCTAGGATGACCCAATTTAAAAAAAAAAAAAAAAAAAAAAAAAAAAAAAATATGCACATTTATAATACATAGGATCTCAGAATTCAAAACACCTTCACATTCCCACCGGTGAAGTAGGCCTTTTAATATAATTTTTCTAAGGACAGTTTTTTTTTTTAGAGACAAAATCCTAATGTTGTTGGGTTTTTTTGTACTTTTATTTTGAAGGAGAAGTTTGTCCTGGTTAACTACATGCCCACACAGCCCAGTCTCAACCCAGAGATGAGAGCCATCCTCATAGACTGGCTGGTTGAAGTTCAGGTGAGTGTGTGTGTGTGTGTGTGTGTGTGTGTGTGTGTGTGTGTGTGTGTGTGTGTGTGTGTGTGTTTTATTTTTTTACGTTTTTATTTTGGCATTTTCAAGCTTTATTAGACAGTGCAGAGTTGGAGAGAGAGAGAGAGAGAGAGAGAGAGAGAGGAGAGAGAGAGAGGAGAGAAGGAGAGAGAGAGAGAGAGAGAGAGAGAGAGAGAGAGAGAGAGAGAGAGAGAGAGAGAGAGAGAGAGAGAGAGAGAGAGAGAGAGAGAGAGAGAGAGAGAGAGAGAGAGAGAGAGAGAGAGAGAGAGAGAGAGAGAGAGAGAGAGAGAGAGAGAGAGAGAGAGAGGAGAGAGAGAGAGAGAGAGAGAGAGAGAGAGAGAGAGAGGAGAGAGAGAGAGAGAGAGAGAGAGAGAGAGAGAGAGAGAGAGGAGAGAGAGAGAGAGAGAGAGAGAGAGAGAGAGAGAGAGAGATGAGAGAGAGAGAGAGAGAGAGAGAGAGAGAGAGAGAGAGAGAGAGAGAGAGAGAGAGAGAGAGAGAGAGAGAGATTTAGTAAATGTACTTTATTTATACAGCCCTTTACAACAGTCTTTTCGGTGTACCAAAGTGCTTTACAGAATTGAGCAAGATAAAACACGATAAGATAAAATCAAACAAGATAAAATCAAGATCAAAGTGTCATCACGCTACTGTGTATTAAAAGCCATCCTGAATAAATAGGTTTTTAGCCTGGATTTAAAGAGGCCCAGGTCAGAAATGAATTTAGTGAAGGTCCACTGGTCGGATTTGAACCCACTGCAACGAAGGCCGGAGCCGATATGGTACACGCTCTATCCACTACGCCACCGGAGTGCCCCAGGAAGTATTTGTTGACCAGCAGCCACAGTTTGTTCTGTTAATTGTTGTGTTAAAAGAAGTGAAGGGTGGCGAGTGGATGAGGTAATCAAGTCTGTAGATTGAAAGTGTGATCGTTGCTGATTAAAACTCCAGGGGGGGAACACACACACACACACACACACACACACGGGAATTCCAATAAATGGAGTTTTGTGGAAACACGTAATTATAAACGCCAAGGGGGATTCTCAGCTGGAAACTGAATCACATTAAAGCAAAGTTTGATTACTTATCTAGGTGTGTGTGTGTGAGAGGGAAAACAATTTTACTGTCACTCACTATACAATGAGATTTTAGATAAGCTTTTCAAAGTAGCCACGAAGAACTTTTCATATATTTTCGAAAATAGTTTTTCTTAATGCCTTTGTCATGGCTACGCTCCCCAGGAACAACAGCTGATGTTGTAAAAACACTACCGCCCTTGTCCAAAGGGGGTCACCAGGATTAACACAAACTGAAAGCTCCTCACAGCACCTGTTTTACAGAAGCTTCTTCTTAGAGTGCAATCAAAAAGGATCAGACATCCACAACCAACGTTCATACCAATAACTATTATGTGTGTTTTAATATTGACTATATTGTGTTTATGTCCCTTAATTTCCTTTAATTTTTTTTTTTTTTTGCATTGGCCTTTAACACAAGTTGATTTTTCGACACTTGCTTTCATTTTTCATGTATCCGTCTGTCTGTCTGTCTGTCTGTCTGTCTATCTAAATTTGCCTTTGCCTTCCACAGGAGAACTTTGAGCTGTACCATGAGACGCTGTACCTGGCTGTGTCTCTGGTGGACCACTACCTCGCCGCCACGCCCGTCCACCGCGAGCTGCTGCAGCTGGTCGGCTCCACCGCCATGCTCATAGCGTCCAAGTTTGAGGTCAGACACACATTGTAGTACCTTTTACATTCACCATAGGGGTGGTAGGATGTCCTAGAGCAGGGGTCACCAACACAGTGCCCGCTGACACCAGGTAGCCCGCAAGGACCATATGAGGCGCCCGCAGGCCTGTTCTAAAAATAGCATAATAATCTGTTTCCCACCTTTTTTAAGTCATTGTTGATAATTATTGTGAGAAATCATTAACATGATCAGTGTCTTCACATAGATGAGTATCATTAATCATTAATAATAATTAGTGCTGTCAAACGATTAAAATATTTAATCGCGATTAATCGCATCAATGTCATAGTTAACTCGCGATTAATCGCGATTAATCACGATTAATCGCATTTGTATTACTTCTAGCCTGTCCCTTGATTTCTTTATGCTCTTATCACACCCATTCTGATTATGATATTAAAGAAGAAATACACTGAATTACAATGATGTCTACACCATTGTAATTCAGTGTAGCCTATTTCTTCTACAATATCACAACTTGCAATTCAGTGCAAATAACAATAGGCTACATAACCCCCCCCCCCCCCTGCACCCCACCCCTAGAACAGCATTCACAAACATATTGGAACTTATTTTTTTAATTTAAAAACCAAACCATAAAACAACATAGGGTATATAAAACAAATAAGTATTAAAGCTAAATTAAACTGGTTGTTGTAGGCCTAAATGTTTTGGGAGTCTTTCATCCACGGCTTATTTCAGATAGTGTGGAGTGGACACACCTGCCTGCCTGCGTGCAGGTGGTTGCCATGGTGCTGCTGCAACCGAGGCTTCGTAGCGAAAATTAAAGTGAAAATGAATGACTGGCGGCTGCCACTAACATTCATCAAGGTTTTGGTGTGCGTGCAGGGTTATAAGTAGGACTTTTGCAAATTACAGGCTTTCTTTACTGTTCGTTTCCGCGAGGTCCCAGAGTCACACACGGAAGACTAGTAAAGGTCGCGTAGCTGAGCTAGGAAGTGCTAGGTTCCGGTTTCTGCTTCAAAATAAAAGTCAGAATTGACTTGACGTTTCGCCGTTTTGCCAGTTAAATTATTTTATTGTGAAATTACGCTGTAGGACATGTTCCGTTTGAATAGACAGTAACTTACCTTCGAGCCATATGAATAGTTTGTACTGTTTCAGATGTTCTAACATTAATAGTTGATACAACAGCATGTGAAACAACAACCACAACATTTCCTAGGCCATGACGAGCGTTAATCGCGCGATAAAAAAATTGACGCCGTTAAAATGGGTTTGCGTTAACGCCGTTAATATCGCGTTAAACTGACAGCACTAATAATAATATATAACTAAACCAAACTGAGCAAATTTGTTATTTCAGAAGAGTGTATCAAACTGGGTGCCCTTCGTATGACTCAGTACCCATGAAGTAGCCCTCAGGTTCAAAAAAACCTGAGGTCATATCTCCATGACAACACTGAGGGGGGTGAATTTTTTTTCTAGCAGGCTAATTTTTATTCTTTTTGGAGGTTAAAATGTATTTGAGCGATCTCTTGAGTGACAGCTCTCCGCCCAGGGAGATGCTGCAGCTGGTCGGATCCAACTTTGAGGTCAGAAACACTTTCATACTAGGAGAAAGAAAAGCTCTAAAATAGATGTTTGTGTTTTTATTCAAACATTTTAGAAACAATTGTAATACAACAAATATATTTTTAATGTGCTGTAAGTAATCAACTGCCAGAATTGCCAGACTGAGGGAAGAAAAAACAAATTTATTATATTATAATAGTGATTTTATAATGATAGAACGCTGGTTCCGTATGGGTGAAGTGTCCCTTTAAGGCCAGGGACGTTTTGTTAAAATGATTCTACCAGTTAGTAGTAGAGTGGATTTTCAGGCTCGGTTCTTTAGTTGACCGTGACGTGAGTGAAAGATCAGTTTGCCCTTTGAAGGTTAACACAGGATCCCTCATAAAGCCTTTTCTTATTGGGGGATTTAGCTTTGGGGTTTCAGCTCGAGCACTGGGATTTAT
>CM047527.1:17470526-17473026 GCA_026122265.1 Ammodytes dubius
ATGTAAACAAATCCCCCTCCTCTGAAACTCATAGTGCACCTTTTTAATTCATACAGATTATATATTCCTCTTTGTCACTGTAATCAAAGCAGGCTAAACTTTGGCAAATTTGAAAAGTTATTGATATCTTATAACAGTTTATATTGACCTTATATCATGAGGAAGTTGTTTGATAATAGCTCAAACTGTATATTTTTTGGACATGACGTGGTTATCTTGTGTGTCCACTAGAGGTCAGTAAAGCACCATGTTGCACGGCCTTTTGCATTGTGCTTATGAATGAATGAATGAAAACCTTTATTTATACAAACTCGAAAGGCATTGAGGTTCCCCTCATTTACAACGCCGATGAGCACACAACAACAACAATAACAACAGAGTGACAGAATAAAACAGAGAAACACAAAATCCTAGCAAGATAAAAACGATCAAAAGAAATAAAGAATGAGCCCAGTGAAATATTCAGAACAAAAAAAGCCCATCAGTTCTTCTTTAGACTCTCATTAGATAGTATAAATTATAATAACTGTTTTTCTGTTGGTTTATAACAATTCTACTTCAGCTATGTTTGGACACTTTGAGTCTATAATGATGTATTACATATATCAAAATCAATTATACATTATTGTCCCCTTGAGGAGGGACCATAGGGGGAGGGACCAAAGAGAACAAGTGGAGCGGTTGAGGTATTTGGATTCGAATCTCTATCCCAACTGCTATTTTCTCCCCAAATCCTCCACCCCAGCTTTAAGTGTGGTATAATGATAATGACATTCCACAGCCTGTCTTGAGCTGTTGCTTAATTTTCCAAATCCCAGTCAAACTATCTGAAAAGGCTTTTCTCCACTTCACCCACCTTGCCTCGTGTGAATGTGTATGACTGCTGTATGTTTGAGGTGGTGGTTGGAGGGGCCGTAGGCGCTGAAAGGCAGCCACGCTTCCGTCAGTCTGCCCAGGGCAGCTGTGGCTACTATGGTAGTTTACCACCACCAGTATGACTGTGTGTGAATGAATGGAACCTGGAACCCTGTAAAGCGTCTTTGAGTGCCTTGAAAAGCGCTATATAAATCCAATCCATTATTATTATGCTGATCACTGGAGGCCGAAGTTTGTCCGGCAGTTGCAGGTCTGGAGAGAGATGTGTTCGGATCAATAAGACAGGCTCTGATTCAGAAACTATTCTACCTGCAGCTCTCTCTCTGTGTGTGTGTGTGTGTGTGTGTGTGTGTGTGTGTGTGTGTGTGTGTGTGTGTGTGTGTGTGTGTGTGTGTGTGAGTGAGTGAAACTGTGTGTGTGTGTGTGTGTGTGAGTGAGTGAAACTGTCTGTTTGTGTGTGTGAGTGAGTGAGTGAAACTGTCTGTTTTGTGTGTGTGTGAGTGAGTGAAACTGTGTGTGTGTGTGTGATTGAGTGAAACTGTCTGTTTGTGTGTGTGTGTGTTAAACTGTGTGTGTGTGTGTGTGTGTGTGTAAGTGACAGCCAGCCCCGGAGAGGTTTAAAGGTGCCGAAATTGATTTTGTGTCCTCGGAGGGGAGACAGGACAGACTGACTGTGGACTGAGCTCTGGAGTTTCACTGCTATAGTGTTGACCGTGACAAAGCATATAGCAGCAGGCTGTAGTGTGTGTGTGTGCGTGTGTGTGTGTGTGTCTGTGTGTGTGCGTATGTGTGTGTGTGTGTGTGTGTGTGAACTTTCTCCAGCTGTGCTCTTATCTATTGCTCTTAACTTATACGTTGCTGAAGACTTACTTTTTTTTTGCATTGATATTTAACAAGTTGAGACTTTGACACTCCTCACTTTTTTTTCTCATGTATCTTATATGTTGTTTTCTATTGAATTTTGTGCAGCACTTTGGTCAACTGATGTTGTTTTTAAATGTGCAATAGAAATAATTTTGACTTTGACTCTGACTTTAGAGAGCAGACATTCTCAATTATCCATCAATCTCTCTATCTATTTATTCGTCCACTAACATGCCTTCGATTTCTATACTTTAAAAGGTGCTACAAGGTACGTTTAAATATTTCTGAAACAGTCAAATTGTTCCTCTGATGATCATAGACTACATTTAACAGCAAATGAGAGCTATGCGTGCAAAGAATGCTATTTTTATATAGTTTTTCTTAATGCCTTTGTCATGGGTATACGCTCACCCAGGAACTACAGCTGTCGTAGTAAAAACACTACCACTTTTGTCAAAAACACATTTTTTCTTTAAATAAAAATAATGTTGAGATAATGGCAGTTGAAGATGCTTGCATAGGAGAAATACACAGACGCAAACAGACAAGGTTTAGTCAGATACACACCGACATTTTGCACATTTGATTTATGCTACACAATAATGTTTTTTGCCCGCAGGAGACTCGCTTTAAAAGTAATTGCAGAAACCAATGGATGATGGGGGAGGAAGGAAAAAGAGTATTGACCCTATCTCTGAGAATAGGCTTGGGGAACTCACTATTGTTAAAACACACACACGCACACACACACACACACACA
>CM047527.1:17478026-17553026 GCA_026122265.1 Ammodytes dubius
TCTCTCTCTCTCCTCCACTCTCTCCCTCCTCCACCTCTATCCTTCTCTCTCCCACTCTCTCCCCCTCTCTCCTCTCTCTATCTCTCTCTCTTGTTCAACATTGAAAGGATATTACGCGGTTAGGGACATAATAGCTCTGATGAACGCATAAACATTTCAGGTGATGGAACCATCAGGTAAGTGTTTTCAGATGGAGAGAAAAACCATTTTGATTGAATCCAATTAATTGAAATTGAATCAAAATTGTGGGATCACCATCTGTGTGTGTGTGTGTGTGTGTGTGTGTGTGTGTGTGTGTGTGTGTGTGTGTGTGTGTGTGTGTGTGTGTGTGTGTGTGTGTGTGTGTGTGTGTGTGTGTGTGTGTGTGTGTGTGAGTGGAGAGCCAGTTAATACCAGTCTTTATTCCCATGCAGTATTATCCAGTAGGGCCGTGTGCCAAATGACTTCCATATCCAATAGGCATCCTTTAAGTGAGGGCTAACGTTAGACTTTAATATGTGTGTAAACCGAACTGTGGGCCCTGCTGCTGTAAACAACAACAACAGTGAAACAGTAACTTTTCAGGAGAAGCTTTCTAACTTCAAACAGTGTTCCAGGGAAGCATGTCATCATTGGAAGCGAAATAGGTACATCAGGTACAAACACCTTTAACAAGGGAGTGAGGCAGGTGTCAGTCAACCAGAGCAACACATACACACACACACACACACACACACACACACACACACACACACACACACACACACACACACACACACACACACACACACACACACATGTCGTAATGTCTCATCTTCCAAAATATGTGAAACAACCTGTGGGTTATGTATGTGTTCTACTAAACTTGGCACGGCTCAGCCTATAGGAGCTGACACACACACACCACAACACACACACACACACACACACACACACACACACCACACACACACACACACACACACACACACACACACACACACACACACACACACCACACACACACACACACACACACACACACACACACACATACACACACACACACACACACGCACACACACACACACACACACTCTGTCTTAAAATCTAATCTTCCAAAATATGTGAACACACCGGCACACCTCTAGGTTGCTCAACAGTGGTTATGTCAGCCTAAAAAAATTAATGGTACAGGTTGTTCTTCTAAACTTGGCACAGCTCAGCGTACAGGAGTTTGAATTAAGAAGTGAAATGTTTAGGTAACATCATGACACTGGATGTTGATAGGGAACAATGTTAACTTACATATATCATCATGAGTGATACTTAGCAAGATGATAACTTAACATAAAATTGTATTAGAATGTTTTCATAATCGTTTGAATAAATATGAAAGTTAGGCGATATGTAACTATGCATACATCTGCATCTTATAGAAGCTAAATGGCCCAACATCTCAAAATTGACCAGTAGTGCTTTTAAAATATCAATGTTCTTGCCTATACACTCTGTAAAAATGCTCAAATTGAAAACTGTAGGGCCACACGTTTAATAACTAGAGAAGAATGCAGTTTGCGTGTAGAGAGGGACTTTCTCACGTTGAGGCTGAGAATGGAAAAGTACAGACTAGAGCAGGACACATTCCACATTCTTTCATAAAGCACAAGGTGTCTTCTTGCACATTGACAATTCAGAAGTGGTAGCGGAGCACAAAACACTTTATGGCAGTTGAATAATGGGTTAGCGTCATTCACATAGATACAGAAGACATTACATACATTTTTTTGTTCATGATTATTATTTTTTTTTTTTTTAAAGATATTTTTTGGGCATTTTTATGCTTTATTTTGATAGTGCAGAGAGACAGAGGTGAAATGGGGCAGAGAGGGGAGTGACATGCAGAGAACGACCGCGGGTGGAAATCGAACCCGGGTCTGCTGCTGGGCCCGGCCCGGGAGGGGGACGCCTTACCAACTGAGCTAAAGGCGCCCCCATTATTTTTATTTTTTAACTTATGTTTGCTGATGTTAAAGGTGCACTATGCAGTTTCAAGAGAGGGGAATTTGTTTATATTCACAGAGCCTGCATGTAATTCTTAGTATTAAATAATTATATCATTATATCATCATCAATCTAAATACATTAATTTGGATGGAGGCCACTGGAACCAAACGTAAGACTAGAATATGTTTGTAAACCAAACTGTGGGCCCTGCTGCTGTAAACAACAACAACAGTGAAACAGTAACTTTTCAGGAAGCTTTCTAACTTCAAACAGTGTTCCAGGGATCACATTTCCCTGTGAGGAAAGTTTGTTTATTCAGTTATTAGAATATACAGTAGAACATATTCACTTCTCTGACCCACCAAAAGTTACATAGTGCACCTTTAAAATGTTAAAATCCTATAACCTTACTAATATGACATGATCTCACGGTGAGAATGTAAAGGTACATCGTAGGACACATTCCACATTCTTTAATAAAGCACAGGGTGTACTAAACATTGAGAGTTCAGAAGTGGTAGCGGAGCACTAAACACTTTATGGCTGTTGAATAATGGCCTAGCAGCATTCACATAGCATCACGTAAGATTTTTTTTTTTTTTTTTTTTTTTAAGACCTACTTCACAGGTGGAATATGAATGAATGATTTTTTTCAAATATGCAACACAAATACAATATCAAAAATGCATCAACAGGAGTCAGCCCTAGTGACTCCTGCACTGATAAGGCCGCCAGGCACTATACAAATGCCACAACATATTTGAAAAGGGGTAGGAAGAAGTAAAAACTTGTTCAATCCCACCCCACTTCCTTAAACAATATTAACAGGTCAGAAATCAAAATCAAAACTCAAAACTACATGTTTCCTTCAGACTAATTTCTAATTTTCATGATATCAATTCTATGTATCAACACTTGCATATCTGTACACCATACCGATGCACATGGATACCCACAAGCGTACAAACAAACACTTGCATAACTGTACAGCATACCAGTACACATATATACACACAAACGTACCAATACATAATCATACATATACCCATGTTTCCTACTCACTGACACACTGAAAATGTCAGCCAGTATGGTGTAATGAACTATGTAGTTTAATATGCAAACTGAGGCACCTGGAACCAAACGTAAGACTAGAATGTGTTTGTAAACCAAACTGTGGGCCCTGCTGCTGTAAACAACAACCAAACAGTAACTTTTCAGGAAGCTTTCTAACTTCAAACAGTGTTCCAGGGATCACATTTCCCTGTGAGGAAAGTTTGTTTATTCAGTTATTAGAATATACAGTAGAACATATTCACTTCTCTGACCCACCCAAAGTTACATAGAGTACCTTTAAAATGTTAAAATCCTATAACCTTACTAATATGACATGATAGGTTTTGTTATTTTTTGAACCAATTTCCAATCTATTGGCATAGAAGTTTCACAGTTAGAGAGGGACTTTCTCACGGTGAGAATGTAAAGGTACATCGTAGGACACATTCCACAGTCTTTAATAAAGCACAAGGTGTACTGCACATTGAGAATTCAGAAGTGGTAGCGGAGCACTGAATACTTTATGGCAGTTGAATAATGGCCTAGCAGCATTCACATAGCATCACGTAAGAATGCTTTGTTTGATTGATTTTTCTTTTAAACTTATGTTTGCTTATGTTAAAGGTGCACTATGCAGTTTCACATATTGTACCTTTTTACAAGAAAATTCATCAATCTGATGCACTTTGAGAGGAAATTTTAGAGGCTATATCAAATCCTGAGATGCAGAAGGAACATTATTTTTCAGATTTTTCTTAAGAAGGCAGCACTCTTTCCTCTGCAACTGTAAAACATAAAGTACAGTAGATTGGTCTGCAGACCCATGTTCTATGATGGAGGGGCCCATTTCAACAGATAAAGGGTGGATAGCTACTTTATATGAACAATTTAGAATGTACACATAGCAAGCTTATTCCTGTATGTGTGAGGGGGCCTTAGCGGCCCCCCATGAAGCCCCTTACACAGAGCTACTAATGCTGTTGTTTTTAACTTGCTTTTGTATCTCAATTTCTCCGACACATCCAAAGCTACATACTGCAACTTTAAAACGTTTGAACCCTCTAACCTTACTAATATGACATGAGACATGCAAATGGATAGGTTTCAAATGTGTTTATTGAACCAATTTCTAATCAATTGACATAGTGAAGTGAAGTGAAGAACAGTAAAAAACTATGTTGGGAATGTGGTTCCACCTCTTACACAATAAAAGGCCTTTTTTCATTTGTACATAGACACGTGTGATTAATCTTCAATGTTCACCTAGTTGGCGCGCCGGCTGCGGACAAACAAACAGGAATCAAGAAAAACATGTTTGACTAGATGCCTCTTCTCACAAACTTATCAGGAGGTTATCAAAGTGTATTACTTAATGTGGGTGGAGTGTGAGCAATAAGGTGTTAAAAGGTTGAGGACTGAGTGAATGAGACATAGGCGAAATGGCTCTCCACCAGCTACTGTGTGGTGTCACCGCGGTGATCCTTCTCTCAACCAGAGGTAAGACAGACAGATTTTACAAATGTTGAGTGTTGGCTGAAATCAAGGGTGGAAGGAGGCTGTTAAAATGGTTGTTTATTGCACGAACCATCAATTAAATTATTTAGTCTTGGGCTCTTTCAATAGTGAACAGTGCAATATTAATAAACAGTAAACGTATAAGAGAAACGCCAGTATGAAAGCTGAGACTTAAATAACTAAACTAAATGAATGAAAATAAATTGCTGCAAGACACCTCAGGGTGATATTTCTCAAATAGATATCATCATGAAAAACCAGCCAGCAAGTTACCGGCAATTACTTGCATTCATAAATAATCTTTTGTATTACAATTTTTTTTGGAAATGTTTTAAATAAATATAGTAATGTGGCAATTTCTATCTAATTTTTGAAAATGTGCATTTTGAGGAACCAAAATCATTCATTGACTAAAAAAAAGAAAATCTAAATTATTGATTCGATAATGTAATCAAGTGCACGTTTAGAAACACATTAATTCAAGTATTTAAAGTGTCAGCGTTCATGTTATCAGTAATTTAACTTAATTAAACTATACTGAACTAAACTAGATTTTTTTCTTATAATGCACTTTGGAATGAGTCGAGAATAAAGTCAAAAATTCAATATTGAGAAAAATAAAAGGTCCACTCTTCTGGTCCATCGAATGCAGTCAGGGGAGTGACTTGCAGCTATGTGAGGAGCTGAGCTGCCCAAGCCCGAGCCTTTAGGCTGCCCCATCTTTGCAGTGCAGTTTCACCAGTTCCTCTACACAAGGCATTATGTTGAGGCAGCCATATGAGCTGTTAGATTTAGTAGACTTTTTTTTCTTCTATATATTGAATTTCAGCTTTATTCTCGAATTGCAAAACACTTGGTCCTCTCGTTTTTTTCCCCCCCCTGTGGCCCTAATAGTCTTCCGTATAACCTAAACCCAAAACAGTTAAAGTGTAAAAATCTATTCTAACATGGACTATTTTTTCTTCCCTTTTGCCCTTGAATTTTTTCGAGGAGCGAGTTATTGAAGAAAAGCGTTGCCAAGGTTAAGATAATGTCAATCAAATCAGAAGTATGTGATTTAAAAAAAAGTTGATTGTTTGTTCCTGTGCTTGAAAAATCCATGTTTTTGCCTTCGTGCAATCGGTCAAAATTCTTCAATTGAAAAATGTGGTGCCACACGTTTATAACTGCACGCAGACACATACAGTCAAGTCAATGAATTCTAAATTATTTTGGTCATTCATCCACTGCACCTGTCACCTGTCCCTCTGACGCTCCTGTGTTGGTATTTGAGTGTCATGTGTACTGCACCTTTAAAGATATGAAAAACAAACCAGCCCCAATGTGGCTCCTCTGGTTTTTCTACAAAACAAAAATCAAAACATTCACACTCTGTCTATTGTTTGCTCGGGGCGTGTTATCACTAATAATGCAAGTCATTGTCAGTTACATCGTGACATGTTGTTTTTTATTGTTCCATCTTCCAGGTAGTTGTCAAACTTCCTCTCCACCACCTCACCCTCCACCGACTAACTCTTCACCAAGTCATTCCCCACCAACTCACTCCCCACCAACTCACTCTCCTCCAACTCACTCTCCACCAATGCTGCCACGTAAGTGTCCGATTCAACAAGTTTACTCTTCAACTTTTGTTTCCTCCTGTCATCTGTATAAACAATGGATGGTAAATATAGTAAAGATCTTGTGCACCTTTTTTTTATATGGGCCTATACATATCATGTAAACAAAAAAATAATTGTCAAAATTTGAAAAATAAAGTTATAAAAAAAAAAACTTAAATAATCAACAACTCAGTATACTGCGTGTGTGTGTGCATTGGAAAAACCCCACCCTTTCGAATAATAACAGAAGCTACAGTGGCCTTCAAGGACAAGAACAATTCAAAATTTTAAACAATGCACCTGATGACATTCCAACTATGACACTTTCAAGATGGCGGCACTAGGCCTTGGTCCAAAATATGCAGAAATATGGACATATATGAGACCCTTTCAAAAAAAAAATTCAGCTATTATGCACGGAATTAAATGTACTTATGGATATTATAATTACTTTCTACAAAATCTGCTAGGAAATAAAACCCAAAATTCTACACACTGCAGGTTTAACATCAATAGACTAAGTAATATGTCTTGATTCAATGAATGATCCGATAAAACAAATGCAAAAAAATATTAATCAAAGACTTAAAAGATGGAAAATGACAGCTGGGTCTAGTCCTGTGTTCTGAGTCCCAGGCTGTTCTAGCTGGTTCTGATTGTCCTTTGCTCTGACCCCAGACACTAGCTGGCTCTAAGGGTCCTGTGTTCTGACCGCCAGACTGTGTTTTAATCTAACTGGTTCTATCTGTCATTTGAATGTTAATTATTGAATATTAATTATTTGTTGTATTTGATCAGAGTTACTTTCAAGTGTTTAGAAAAATGTTTTGCTTAATTGACCAAACCCCATGATTCTCTTACTAGTCTGACATTAGTTTATGAAGATTTGGTTTTCAAGCTAGCTGTCAGGATTCTAACTGTTAAAACATGTGTTGTTATGGTAGTTTCAGAGTGGAAAAAGTAAGTGGATCTGTTTACCCCCTTGATTCCTCTGGTCTGTCTCAGTTTACCCCGTTCTCCCCTATGTTGCTATGTTTACACACCCGTTTGTATGGACTAGGCTGAGTATGCACGCCCGATTCCTTTTTTTATTCAGCTCACACACAGTACGGACAGGTGGCGGATCGTGAGGAGATATTCACTGATTTTGACCAAAAGTGATTTTGACGACAAGCGTTCTCCAGAATCACTCACTCCACTTTTAGCAATCGCCATGACCTTTTCTGTAATCTGTGCCAAGTGGTTTTAGAAACATATACTTCATTGCATGAGGAGCGGCCTAGGTACAGTCTATGGTGGCAGCAGCACAACAAAATGCATTTGAAATATGAAGTTGGGTCACAAATGCTCAATGTTTAACTCTCTCATCAGAATGTGGCATGGCTAAATCTCCATTCAGTTATCCCTGGATGGTGGGTCTGCACGACAACACTAGTGGCCACTTCTGTGCAGGGTCTCTGATCAGTGCGGAATGGGTGATGACGGCTGGTCACTGCGCAATTCGGTAAGGGCCAATGTTTTATTTTGTTCAATTCTGTAGCAACCATCGAGCACGCTAAGCCTAAATTATTAAGGCTTGACTAATTTGTAAAATGCAACAGGTACTCTGTATCTAAAAAAAACAAACAATTTCACTTCTGTGTCTTCAAGACATCCAGCCGAGAACATAACAGTGGTTCTGGGCCGCCACCGCCGGTCCGGGCCGAACCAAAATGAAACTCATCGGGAAGTTGAGAGAGTTGAATGCCATCCTGATTACGATGGCTACAGCCCCAACAATGACATATGTCTCCTGAAGCTTTCTCACCCTGTGGAATTCAATGACTACATACAGCCAGTCTGCCTAGCCTCCGCGGAGAGCACATTCCACACCGGGACTAAAGGCTGGCTCACTGGTTGGGGGATCCTTTGGGACGGTAAGCTTGCAAAAACTGTACCTTTAACAGATCAACATTGCAGTTTGTCTTAAAGGTGCTAAAGCATTTATATCAACTAAACTTACTAAAATTGCACGTTTCTGAAGGTTATGGATCTGTTCATATGATGTTAGTTGTTTGATTTATGAAACATTTTCTTAATAAAAACATACTGAAAATCTCAATTTTTTTAAATCTCCATTTAGGATCACATGACCTTCAGGAGTTGAATGTATCGGTAGTGGGAAACAACGAGTGCCGATGCACCTATCCTAATCTCTCAGAGAACATGATGTGTGCCGGGGCCAAAGGGCAGGATGCCTGTACGGTAAGCACCGCTTTTTAGAGGAAAAACATGTACCATTTAATATACAAGAGAGAAAAAAATAAAGCAGTAGATTTGTTATTAAAACTCTTAACACAAATCTAAATTCATGGGGGTATTTATAATACATATTTTTGGGGCCGGACTTTAGATAGATAGATAGATAGATAGATAGATAGATAGATAGATAGATAGATAGATAGATAGATAGATAGATAGATAGATAGATAGATAGATAGATAGATAGATAGATAGATAGATAGATAGATAGATAGATAGATAGACAGATTTATTGTTGATTGAAAACTTCTGTCACCTTCTGACAGGGGGGCGTGCTGTTGACCAAAGCCTTCGGTCGTTGGATCGGAACCGGGATCTCGAGCTTCGGTAAGTATAGCTGCCAAGGTCCCGGTGGCTACACGCGTCTGTCCCAGTACGAGGACTTCATCAGGAGGGTCACCAACCAAACCGACCACACCGGCAGCTACGAGAGCAGCAGCAGTGAAGACGGCAGCAGCTACGGCCTGCCAGGGTTCGTCACCCACAGGTCCATGGGAATGGACCGCGACTCACACTTCACCTGTCCGACTGCCCCACCGAAAGGTGGCGGCAGCATCTTCGACAGTGGCGAGAACCTGATCTGCTTCTCCCACTTCACTCACTTCTTCTCACTCGGTGGTTTTCTGGTTCTTTCGTTCTATGCGCTGGTGTGAAAAAGAAAGGGGGAATATGTCTGTATAAAACTTTAATGGGGATGTATTAAGCATGATTTTTGGGTTGAAATGTTTTTTTTTAATACTTTAAATTTTTGAACACACAAACAAAAGACTAAATAAAATAAACAACTAACATGGCGTACTCCACTTAACAGGTTTCTAAAGACATTGTTTAAATTAAATGTAAATGTTAAGCAAAAAATAAAAAGGTGTCATGGAGGTACAAATATGTGTTTTTGGGCTTCTACTAAAAGTGGTTTTCATGGTTAATTGTTAAAAAAAAACTTTTACTTTTCTCACGCTACTGCTCTGATTGGCCAGATCCACATGGGAGTGTTCACTGCCCGCCTTAGCACAGTTACCTATGATTGTTAATAGAGTGTTGCTCATTCGAACAGCATGATTTTCTGACCTACAAATAGCCCAAATAACTGACTGGTTATCTTGTTGTCTACACCAATTACCCAAACATGCTGTAACGGTGACTGGTGCAGGTTATGGTTATGGTCCGATAGCAACAGCTCCGGTTAGCATGAAGACTCGTAGGCAATTTGTGGGATTCTCCTCAAGGTACTTTTATTACACATTGACCATATCAAGCCAGGTCTCTACGGCACTATGGGCCGGTTTCGCAGACATGGATTAAGCCTAGTTCTGGACTAAATTGTACTTTCAATGGACAATCTCCATTAAAAATTCCATTTAGTCCAGGACTAGGCTTAATCCATGTCTGTGAAACTGGCCCTATATCTATTAAGCATACATGCGTTCAGGAACATAGTCCGAGATTCCTGCCCACACCAACTCATTACAAAATAAAGAATATAAAACGGAGACTTCACTCGTAGACTGCATAGTTACTCGTAGCAGAGCGGAGGAGCACATGCACTTTTTCTTCATGTTCAACATTACATTCCACAACAAACAAAGGGATGCGCTACATGTTATAAAACTGACTGTTACAGTGCTTAAAAAATTACGTGTTTCATAAAATGTCCCCTTTAAGTTCCTATTCCTTTCTTTCTGTGTGTCATAATGATTATTTCTTTCCATGTAGTAAAATATACAAAATCAATAACACTGGGATTGTCCACAACAAACAAAACGTAATGAAGTATGAGATAGAACGTGGATTGGGATTCCTTTATACTTTTTTCTTTCATTAAAAACAACGAGTCATGTGTTGATGTAAAGTTTTACAACCTTCAATAACCTATCATCTTGAACACATCTTGACTCAAATATTAGTCATGGTTAAAATGGTTGGCTTTCAGATATGTTTTTTTTTGTATTAGAAACGTACAAATACTGAGTAATTTCCATTTCCTGTCCTGTCATGGAGAATAAAGCATCTGATCTAAACATGATTTGTGCTGTGTGCAAGTCCTTTATATAGCATAGAGCTTCTCTTCTAGCTATCTGCACATCTTGGGATAAATAGTCATTCTGAGCTTCTGCTAGTGACAATGCATTTGGACAATTTTAGAGCTAAATCTAAAATTCGGAATTTGGTCAAAATTACGTGGAATTTAAAGCTGGGGTGGAGGATTTGGGGAGAAAAGACAGGCAATTTTAAACAAAATACATGTTTTAGTGTGTAACCAATAAGTTCAATGTAATATCAAAATATGTAAACCCAATTACAAAAATAACAATGAATAGTTCAAATCAGTAAATATACATTTCCAAGTTAACAGTATTCTCAACCATGTGTTCTTGCTAAGCTAAGCTTTACTGCCTAGTGGTTCATCCGATACCAGATGTGTGTAGGGGAGAACGGGGTTATACAGTATGTCACACGGGTTGGTTGTCACAATCGTTATATCTCGGAACCAGAAGGTGCTGTCTGTGAAATTTTGGTATGTAAATATCCAGAATTGGGATCAGAGGTCACCTACATAGTCTTCCTTTGAGTTAGACTGCTGAACTAGAGGTGAGAGGACTGTTTTTTGTTTTTCATATCAAATTGAAAATATTTAGCTCCTCAGTATTTTTCTTCTAGGCTTTTACACAATGGGTTTATAACAAAACACTTGTTACCCATACAAAGTGTGAAGGGTGAACTATAGTTTAGATTGTGGTTAGCAAGCTAATTAGTTGTCAGATGGTTGTTGGCATTGATGCTAGCAAGAAATTCAAGATGGGGTTGGTCGTCACATTTTCTGGGGGGTTGGTTGTCACATGTTATCCAAAGGGTGCAGCCAGGAAAGGAACCCAATAACAAAAGATATTGTCAAGCTGCATCCTCACTGACACCCCAGAGAAGGAGAGAATAGAGCAGGAAAAGGCAGCTAGCATGCAAAAGAAAAAAGGGCAACAAAATCAAAACAACCCAGTGCATCCCAAACTTGACCAGCTGCCAAGGCTACAATAAGTTATGTAGGCCTATTTGTCAACTTGACAATGCAATTAAACTTTCAAATTTAGTTCTGCTTACTTGCCTTCTTTTTAAGATTATTCCCATTAAGATAACATTGTGATAAACAACCCACCACAGTGTGTGGCAACCGACCCCTTGATGGGGTTGGTTGTCACAATGTGCAAGGGTGTCTTTGATGATTAATTTCTTCTTTATTACAATAAGTTAGAAAAAGTGAGGGGTACACATTTCAAGCCAACACCTTAAGCTTCAATTTAATGTAGGAATGACTATTGAAAGATGTTTAGGTGATGAGCAATTCTCACTAGAGTAAAAAGTGTGCCTACTATCCCCGGTCTCCCCTACACACCATTCGTTGCAGTGTTGGGGTTCTGCTCCTTTGGCATGAAAAACGGTTTCTGCTTTGATTAATATCTCCTTAAAATAAAAGTTTCAATGAATGAACACATGTATAAATCCACTACATTTAATTAAGAAGTGAAATGTATAGGTAACATAATTGACCTGCAGGTCAATAGGCAAAAATGTTACCTTATCAACATCAATATTTTTCAAAAATGTTTTAATAAATACGAAGGTTACGCAATATCTAAGTAATTATGTGTATATTGCATCTCTTGAAAACAAAAAAATCAAGATCAAATCTTTATTTTCTTCTTCTACAACCTATTAAAGTCCAAGGTTTAAAATAATAGATTTTGGATACAAATTTTTTCATTTTATAAATCAAAAGATCTGTATGTGTGGTTTCTAAAAACGGCATTTTCTGCATGTGTTTTTTTTTTTATTTTTTTTTTATAACAGAATGGATCATAAATTCAGACAGTTAAAAACATATGAACAAATCTTTCTGTAATAACCTTCAGAATAGTGCTGAGAATGATTATGAAAAGTTAAGTTGATGTATTTGCTATAAGTTAATAAATTGAGATTTTTGTTTCAGACTATTGAAAAAAACGAATGTTGAGATAATGGCCGTTTGTATGGTAGGAATATGCAGAAGCTAACACAGACAAGGTTTAGTAAAAAAAAACACCTAAATGTACAATTTTAGACATTTTATACAAGTATGAAAGAAGACATGTTATAGAAGTTAAATGGCCCAGAATCTCAAATTGACCAGTGCTTGAAATATCTAAATTTTTAAAAACTTTATTGCCACACGTTTAGTTACTAGATCAGAATGCAGTCTGCATGCAGAAAGGGACTTTCTTACAGTGAAACTGAGAATGGAAAGGTACATTGCAGGACACATTCCACAGTCTTTATAAAGCACAGGGTGTATTTCACATTGCAATGCACGGAACACTTTTTGGCAGCTGAACAATGGGTTAGGGTTATTCACATAGCATCACATAAAAAGCATTTCTCTAGGAGTTTTATGATTATTTATTATTTATTTTTTCAACTCATGTTTGCTTATGTTCACATTTTAAAATCGCATGGCATCGGAGTTGTTATTGGCATCTTTTAGAAAGTGAAGAAAGTAAAAAAAAGATGTTGGGAATGTGGTTCCAACCTCTTACACAATAATACTGCAAAGGCATTTTTTAGTTTGTACGTATAAGCGTGTGATTAAGTTTCATCTACTTGACGTGCCGGCTACATACAGACACAGGATTCAAGAAAAACATGTTTGACTTGATGCTTCTTCTCACGAGCTTAACTTAAAGCTTGAGTTATGACATGTGGGTGGAGTGTATACAATAAGGTATTAAAAGGTTGAGGACTGAGTGAATGAGGCATAGGCGAAATGGCTCTCCACCAGCTACTGTGTGGTGTCACCGCGTTGATCCTTCTCTCAACCAGAGGTAAGAAAGACAGATTTTATTTATTATTATTTTTGAGTGTTGGCTGAAATCAAGGGTGGAAGGAGGCTGCAATGTTGCTGCTTCACTCAAAGCAAGACACTGCAGGGTGACATTTCTCAAATAGATATCATCATGAAACTTTGCCAGTTGCCGTCAATAACTTACATTAATAAATAATCTTTTTTATAATTTTTTTTAAAGTTTGAATAAAAATGCGAAATTGGCAATATCTATCTTACTTTCGTAAATTCGCATTTTCAAAATGATCAATTCTATAATGTAATCATGTGCACGTTTAAAAACAAATCAATTCAAGTATTTAAAGTCTCAGAGGGCTTGTTATCAGTTGATTTCCACATTTCTTAATTATTATTATTATTTATTAAAAAAATAATAATAATTAAGTGTGTACTTGCAACACACTTAATTATTATAATTTTTTTAAAACTTTTTTACTATTCTGAAGAATATAGTATTAGGGCCACAGGAAAGATGAAAACATGAGAGGAAGTTTTTTTTTTTTTTAATGCACAAAGTTGAAATTTCGAGAATAAAGACAAAATTCAATATCGAGAAAAATCATAATTCAACCCTTCTGGTCCATCAAATGCAGTAAGGAGTGCGACTGACAGCTATGTGAGGAGCTGAGCTTTCCCAGACCGAAGCCTATAGGCCAGGGGTTTTCAAAGTGTGAGCGAGTGAGCCCCCCCTCAGAGAACAATTTTCGCTCCCCCCCCCCCCAAAAAAAACATTTCATACTCTGTCTATTGTTAGGGCTCATTTATGCTCCAATTCCGTGCGTAAATAGAGACTTACATTTACAACGTTATATTCGTCACGCCCTCATACTTCCATGCGTCCTTTATGTTGGAATCAACATTAAGCAAATCAACCATTAGTGGGCACAGCGCTGCTCAGAGTAAAAAGTTACTCAAATAGGAAGAAGAAAAGTCAAACAGTGAATTAACTGGAATAAATATTTTATAATAGGTCCATGGAAGAAACAGCTTTAGCGATATAGGCCTACTACTGTAGCGATGGAAGAGGCTAAACTAGAGGCTGTAATATAGACAGCAGGGGTCTGTGAGGAGGACATTAATCACGACATGTCAAACAAACTAGTCTCGCACAGGACCTCCGGCGCGTCTCTATTACTGCCGTCAGCCTGCCGTCTAGCTGACATTCTTCCCCGTGCGATCCCCACTCATGCTGCTCTGTTGTAGTTGTATGTCCCTGTGCCCCGGCCGTGTAACTTCATAGATAGATAAATGTGTATGTAATTTCGTACCAACTCACAAAAACCTCTCCTCAAAAGTTAAGAAATGTTCTAAAGTAGTAGCGGAGAACGGGGGAATGTGAGCCATCGGGTAATGTGAGACACCCCCATTATCTAGTCAATGGAACACATTTTTGGTCATGTGAGATATATATTTTCAGGCCCCTCACATTTCCCCTTGGCCATGAAAGAGAGGACCTCATGGTGATGTTGTAAGCATGTTTTTTTCACAACAATGTCTTTTTTGCATGTAAAAGTACATTTTCTTGCTGTCAACTTAATCATTTGTTGTGCCAAAGCAAATTGATTCAGGTAGAAATACTTCTATCATACATGTTGATGAACTACCAACATATGAAACCATGTGATGATGATAACTGAAGATTAGCCTGATTTGCTGAGAGAGGTAGTTTTTACTCAAATTGTGGCAGTGGGGTAAAGTGAGACAAATGCTGTGGGGTAAAGCGAGACTGTCTGTTCCCTCTTTTAATGAATCCATTATATTTGAGGTAGCAAGGAGACTAGTTTGAATAAGACAAAAGACAATGTGGGCTGGAGGTGGGGGGTTGATGGTTGAAGGGGTGTCAGCAAGGGACATGGTTTGGCACGTATGTATGTGGACAGGAGAGTGACCTTTAACATCAATAGACTCTAAGTAATATGTCTTTATTCAATGAATGATCCCAATAAAACAAATGCAGAAAAATATAAATCAAAGACTCAAAAGATGGAAAATGACAGCTGGGTCTAGTTTAATCTAACTGGTTATATCTGTCATTTGTATGTTAATTATTGAAAATGAATTATATGGTGTATTTGATCAGAGTTACTTTCAAGTGTTTAGAAAATGTTTTTCTTAATTGACCAAACCCCATGATTCTGCTACTTGTCCGACATTAGTTTTAGAATATTTGGTTTTCAATCTAGCTGTCAGGATTATAACTGTTACAACATGTGTTGTTATGGTAGTTTCAGAGTGGAAAAAGTAAGTGGATCAGTTTACCCCCTTGTTTTCTCTGGTCTGTCTCAGTTTACCCCTATACTGGGGTAAAGTGAGACACAAGACAACTTTTTTTAAAACAATCATATTTTCACTGCCCTTTGTCATGAATAAATTCTGCTAATGCCCTTTTCTAGGAAACATCCTGAATTAATGGGAAATGTGTACATTTGACTGATAAATCATTATAGCTCCCTTAGAGGGGAGCAAATGTAAAAAGTGTCTCACATTACCCCGTTCTCCCCTATGTCTTTTGTTTGTGTTTGTAAACAAATGTACAGTAAGTGAAAGTGAACTGTTGGCTATGCGCCCCCGTGATCTTCGGTAGTAATGCTCCGTTCAGTCCGTTTGGTACGCATCAGCAAGCTTGCAGCATACGTGCAGAAATACGGACATAATGTACACAGAGTACGGACAGAAGGCTCCGTCCGTATCCATATACGTATGTAACGTAGAGCATAAATGAGCCTTTAGTAGAGGGCGTGTTATCACTAATAATGCATGTCATTGTCAGTTCCATCGTGACATGTTGTTTTTTTTGTGTTCCTTCTTTCAGGTAATTGTCAAACTACCTCTCCATCAGCTCACTCTCCATCTGCTCACTCTCCATCTGCTCACTCTTCACCAAGTCACTCTCCTCCAAGTCACTCTCCTCCAACTCATTCTTCACCAAGTCACTCCCCACCAACCATCCCCCACCAACTCACTCTCCACCAGCGCAGCCAAGTAAGTGTCCGAAGTTTACTCTGCAACTTTTGATTCCTCCTGTCATCTGTATAAACAATGGATGGTAAATATGTAAGGGTTAATGCCCGACGAGGTGCATCAACACAGTTTAATCAGCGGCGAGCCGGCGACGCATTAAAGTGGACAGAATGTAAACAGTTCCATCTAGGTGTCCATACATCAGGGGTTAATCCACACCTATGGAATGTTCTCCAGCCAATCAGAATAGAGTATTCACACAGACTATGGTATAAAGTAAAGATATTATGCAGACAGTATGTAAACAAAAAAAGACATTTTCAAAAATAGACAACATAGACTTCATTGCATGAGTAGGGGCCTATGTACTGTCTATATAGCAGCACAACAAAATCATTTGAAATATAGTTTGTCACATATGCTCAATTGGTCACATATCCTCTCTCATCGTCTATCAGAAGTGGCATTGGAATATGAATTTGGTGGAGTTCGATCTGATAATCTCTTTATGGTGCGTTTCAAAAATAGACAACTAGACTTCATTGCATGTGTAGGCTATGTACTGTCTATATGAATATGAAGTTTGGTCACATATGCTCAATGTTTACCTCTCACGTCTATCAGAATGTGCATGGCTGTTGAACACAACAAGTGGATGGATCTAAATGGTTCATCTCCATATACTCTTCCCTGGACGGTGCGTCTGTACAACAAATTTGGCTTCTGTGCAGGGTCTCTGATCAGTGAGGAATGGGTGCTGACGACTTTTATCTGCGCATCACTGTAAGGGCCAATGTTTTATTGTGTTTAATTCTGTAGCAACCATCGAGCACGCTAAGCCTAAATTATTAAGGTTTGACTAATTTGTAAAATGCAACAGGTACTCTTTATCTAAAACAATTTTACTTCTGTGTCTTCAAGACATCGAGCCGAGAACATAACAGTGGTTCTGGGCCGGTCCGGGCCGAACCAAAATGAAACTCATCGGGAAGTTGAGAGAGTTAATGCCATCCTCGTTACAACCCCTACACCTACGACAATGACATATGTCTCCTGAAGCTTTCTCACCCTGTGGAATTCAATGACTACATACAGCCAGTCTGCCTAGCCTCCGCAGAGAGCACATTCCACACCGGGACTAAAGGCTTGGTCACTGGTTGGGGGATCACTGATAACGGTAAGCTTGCAAAACTGTACCTTTAACAGATAACAGATAAACATGGCAGTTCGTCTTAAAGGTGCTAAAGCATTAAGATTATTGCAAGATTCTGAAGGTTATGAATCTGTTCATATGATGTTAGTTGTTTGATTTATGAAACATTTTCTTATTAAAAACATGCTGAAAATCTAAACTTTTTAAAATCTCCATTTAGGATCACGTGACCTTCAGGAGTTGGATGTACAGATAGTGGGAAACAACGAGTGCCGATGCACCTATCCTCAACTCTCAGAGAACATGATGTGTGCCCTGGCCAAAGGGACATGTGAGGTGAGAAACGCTTTATCATTTAATATACAAGAGAGAGCAAAATAAAGCAGTAGATTTGTTTTTAAAGATCTTAACAAAAATCTAAATTCAAGGGAGGGCGGGGGGTGCTCATGGTGTAGTGCTTAGTAGCAAACATACGTAATAACAAACAACAAAACTTCCGTCCCCATGATGTGTGCCGGTGCCCACTCATGTGTGGTGAGCACCGCTTTTTAGAGCGTTTTTTATTTAATGTATTGTTGTGTGCCAACAGCCGATAGTATACATATTTTTGCCAGGACTTAAAAGGCCGGACTTTTAGAATTTACCAATCAGTATCCTAGACAGACAGACAGACAGACAGACAGACAGACAGACAGACAGACAGATAGATAGATAGATAATAGATAGATAGATAGATAGATAGATAGATAGATAGATAGATAGATAGATAGATAGATAGATAGATAGATAGATAGATAGATAGATAGATAGATAGATAGATAGATAGATAGATAGAATAGATAGATATAGATAGATATGTATTGATCCTGAAGGAAATTCAGACATCCATTTCTGTCCCTTCCTGTCCACAGGGACAAGGAGGGGGCGCGCTGGTGACCCAAGCCGGGGTCGGTCAATGGATCGGAGCCGGGATGCTGACTTTCGGTAAGGAAAGCTGCGAATATCCCGGTGGCTTCACGCGTCTGTCCGAGTACGAGGATTTCATCAGAAGTGTCACCAACCGCAGCCACAGCAACGGCAGCAGCTACAGCCTGCCAGGATTCATCACCTACTGGTCCATGGGAAAGGACAGCGACTCACACTTCACCTGTCCGACTGCCCCACCTCACACTACCGAATACCCACCCCATACCAAATACCCCCCTCAAACTACCGAGGGCGGTAAAGGTGGCGGCAGCATCTTCGACAGTGGCGAGAACCTGATCCGCTTCTCCCACTTCACTCACTTCTTCTCACTCGGTGGTTTTCTGGTTCTTTCGTTCTATGCGCTGGTGTGAAAAAGAAAGGGTGAATATGTCTATATGAGACTTTAATGGGGATGTATTACGCATGATTTTTGGGTTCAAATGTTTATTTTTTTAAGGAACACAAACCCACAATTGAAAAAAGTGAACACACAAACAAAAGACTAAATCAAATAAACAACCAACATGGCGCACTCCTCTTAACAGGTTTCTAAGGACATTGTTTAAATTACAGGTAAATGTTAAGCCAAAAATAAAAACCAAAATGTATCATGAAGGTGTGTTTTTGGGCATCTACTAGAATCGTTTTCATGGTTAATTGTTTAAAAAAAAAAAACGTTTTACTTTATATTTCTCACGCTTCTTCTCTGATTGGCCAGATACGTGTGGGAGTGTTCACTGTTAGCCTTAGCAAAGTTACCTATTGGAAGCTTGATATGCAAATGATTGTGTATAGAGTGTTGCTCATTCGAACAGCATGATTTTCGGACCTATAATTAGCCCAAAAAAATTGACTGGGTTGTCTACACCAATTACCCTAACCTGTACTGTATGCACAAACACTTAAAAACTGAGTTTTTCATAATAGTCCCCTTTAAGTTTCCTATTCCTCAATGTATCCCTCTGTGTGTCATAATGATTTTTTCTTTCCATGTAGTAAAATATACAAAAATCTAAAACACTGGGATTGTCCACAACAAGCAAAACGAAGTATGAGATAGAACGTGGATTGGGATTCCTTTACCCCTTTTTCTTTAAAAACAATGAGTCATGTGTTGATGTAAAGTGTTACAAGCTTCAATAACCTATCATCAAGTGATTCAAGTGTGAGTCTTGTTTAAAATGGTTGGCTTTCAGAGAAGTTACAACTACTGAGCAATTTCCATTTCCTGTAATGTAATGGACAATAAACCATCTGATCTAAACATGATTTCTATTGATTTATTGATTTATTGAAAAAATAAAATATCTGTGTTGATGTACTTCTTAAACGTTCTCCGAGGAACTTTCAGTTTGTGTTCATTCTTGTACCACCTTTTGACAAAGGCAGTAGTGTTTTTATTACGGCAGCTGTTGTTCCTGGGATGTAAACATATGAAATTTTGAGTACGATACGATATTGCGATTGATATCACGATACGATATTGGGTGCGGAATTAATTTCTACCCCCTTAAATTAAATGGTGTACCGCTGATTAAAATAAAACATACACACAAGAATAATTCAACTTCATGTATCTTATTATTAAGAAGTGTCTGAGAGATTTAAACAACTTATCACCAAAACAAAGACACTGCTTCTCTACTGCTTTTTTAAAGAAGCATTACACCTATATTATTGAAACTGAAATAGGAATTTTATATGTAAACTTAATTCAGGCACTTGTCTGAGACACCCAAAGTTACACAGTGCACCTTTAATAATGTGACATGAGACAAATGAGGCAAATTAATAGGTTTTGAATGTGTTTATTGAACCAATTTCTAATCTATTGGCATCTTTGAGAAAGATAAGAAAATACAAACGAGATTGGGAATGTGGTTCCACCTCTTACACAATAATACTGCAAAGGCATTTTTTAATTTGTACATAGACACGTGTGATTAATCTTCAATGTTCATCTAGTTGACGCGCCGGGTGCGGACAAACACAGGAATCAAGAAAAACATGTTTGACTAGATGCCTCTTCTCACAAACTTATCAGGAAGTTATCAAAGTATATTACTTAATGTGGGTGGAGTATGAGCAATAAGGTATAAAAAGGTTGAGGACTGAGTGAATGAGGCATAGGCGAAATGGCTCTCCACCAGCTACTGTGTGGTGTCACCGCGGTGATCCTTCTCTCAACCAGAGGTAAGAAAGACAGATTTTTATAATTGATTACTATTGGCTGAAATCAAGGGTGAAAGGAGGTTGTCATGTTGCAGTGTATGGAAATATGGTTTAAAGAAAGTCAACACATTTTGACAGTGGTTACTAAGGCGAGCCTGTGTCTGTGCCACAATGGGACGGCCTGGAGGATTAATAAGCGATTTATGTATTTTGGGCAAAGTGATATAACAGGTCGCATTGGGCGCTTGCAACAAAGAAAATTAAATTTGGTTTCAGAGATCAATCTCTCTTTTTATCATCAGCAAGATATGAGTGTATTTCCTCTTGGAAAGAAATGGTTGGGTCATAATTTAATTACATTTAAAACCGGTTGTTGTTCTTTATTTCAATATCTCTGGTTTTCATTATTTCATCAAAGGCCTTTTTTTAATTTTTCGTTATAGTAAGTTATGAGTGCCAAGTTGTGGTTATTTTAACATTTGCATTATATCCCGCTCAACAAGTCTACAAAAAGTGTTTATAAATTAATTGTTGCTGTTCGGACAAAAGGTGCTTTTTGCTCTAAAAACTGGAACATCGGTGTCAGTTACAGGGTTCGTCTGAGAAGAAGAGAAATAAGGTCTGAATTACATAGAGCCACGTTCAAGACAAAAAAGTTGAATCTGTTGTTAGGCACAAAAGATATTCCTTTGGATAGAAGGGATGGGTAATCATAGAAGCGTGTGATTAATCTTTAATGTTCATCTAGTTGACGCGCCGGGTGCGGACAAACACAGGAATCAAGAAAAACATGTTTGACTAGATGCCTCTTCTCACAAACTTATCAGGAAGTTATCAAAGTGTATTACTTAATGTGGGTGGAGTATGAGCAATAAGGTGTTAAAAGGTTGAGGACTGAGTGAATGAGACATAGGCGAAATGGCTCTCCAACAGCTACTGTGTGGTGTCACCGCGGTGATCCTTCTCTCAACCAGAGGTAAGAAAGACAGATTTTACCAGTTACCGGTAAGAACTTAAATAGATAAACTATGTTTTGCATTACTTTATTTTTCTTTATCAATACATTTGTAATAAATATGCACATTTGGCAATATCTATCAAACTTTGTTAAATTCGAAATATTTGACAATAAAATCAAAATGATCGATTCTATGATGTAGTTGCAAGTGCATGTTAAAAGCAAAGTGGTCTCTCCCTGCCCTCAAAGCAGTCTGAGCATCCAACTAGTCCTTAACATCGTAACAATTTGGGTAGACCCGTCCCCCAGCACACTTAAAGTGCAAATAAAAACCAACATGGACTATCTTTTCCCCCTTTTGCGAGTGTGGGTTATTGAAGAAAAGCGTTGCCAAAGTCAAGTTAATGTCAATCAAATCAGAAGTGGATCTGAATCTGAGTTCAGAAGGGTTTGCGTCGAGGGTGCAGATTTTGAGACTTAATTTATAGCTGTTAAGATTCAACGGACATTCAATAATCTTCCCGTATGTATTTGATTACATAGTTTTAGAATTTAGAAAAAGTTGATTGTAAAATCAATGTTTTTACCTTCATGCAATCGGTCAGAATTCTTCAATTGAAAAATGTAGTGCCACACCTTTATAACTTATTATAATTTATTTGAGTCATTCAACCACTGCACCTGTCACCTGTTCCCCTGACGCTCCTGTGTTGGTATTTGGGTGTGTCATGTACTGCACCTTTAAAGAAATGAAAAACCAACCAGCCTCAATGTGGCTCCTCTGGTTTTTCTAAAAACTAAAATCAAAACATTTCACACTCTGTCTCTTGTTGTCCCCAGGGCAGCAGTGGCTACTACGGTAGTTTACCACCACCAGTATGACTGTGTGTGAATGAATAGAACCCCAATGCCTCTAAAGTTTAACAGTTTAATACGTTGCTGAAGACTCACTTTTGTTGCATTGGCCTTTAACACAAGTTGAGGCTTTGGCACTCCTAACTTTTTTTTTCATGTATGTTATTTTGTATTGTATCTTGTACAGCACTTTGGTCAACTGATGTTGTTTTTAAATGTGCTATAGAAATAATTTTGACTTTGACTTTGACTCTTGTTAGTAGAGGTTGTGTTATCACTATTAATGAATATCATTGTCTGTTTCATCGTGACATGTTGTTTTTATTGTTCCATCTTTCAGGTAGTTGTCAAACTCCCTCTCCAACTCAGTCTCCAATAACTCACTCTCCACCAACGCATTCTCCACCACGCTGCCAAGTAAGTGTCCGACTTATCAAGTTATACTCTTCAACTTTTGTTTCCTCCTGTCAGCTGTATAAACAACTTTATGCATCTTAACACAAAATGAGCAAGGAATTAACAAAAAGGAAATCCATATTAAGACCAACCTACTGTATGTAACAACATAAAGAACAAAACAAATAGGTCTAACAATAATAGCCTACTCGACTAGGATACACACATTCACTATCTGAGTTACAGTGATGGCAAATGTAGGGTCTGCTCACTCTAACTAAGCAGAGATTGTGTGCCCACTGGTTGCACATACAACACTTCTCCCTTACCTCCCCTGAACGAGTGCTAGAGAACGTTTCCATACAAACCAAATCCTTCATCTGATGAAGATTCCTCCTTCTGTCCCTTTTTCTTCTGTTTCTTATTCCCCAGCTGGGGTGGAGTGCACTGGGGTGCAGTAGCCTAGGCAACTGGTCTAGTTTGGGATGCACTGGGTCGTTTTGATTTTGTTGCACTTTTTCTCTTTTGCATGCTAGCTGCCTTTCCTGCTCAATTCTCTCCTTCTCTGGGGTGTCAGTGAGGATACAGCTTGACATTTTCTTTTGTTATTGGGTTCCTTTCCTGGCTGCACCCTTTGGATAACATGTGACAACCAACCCCCCAAAAAATGTGACGACCAACCCCAACTGGAATTTATTGCTAGCATCAAGGTCAACAACCATCTGACAACTAATTAGCTTGCTAACAACAATCTAAACTATAGCTTACCCTTCACACTTTCTGAGGGTAACAAGTGTTTTGTTATAAACCCATTGTGTAAAAGCCTAGAAGAAAAATACTGAGGAGCTAAATATTTTCAATTTGACATGAACAACACTAACAGTCCTCTCACCTCAAATGCAGCAGTCTAACTCCAAGGAAGACTATGTAGGTGACCTCTGATCCCAGTTGTAGATATTTACATACCATAATTTAACAGACAGCGCCTTCTGGTTCCGAGATATAAAATCTCTGTGTGACAAATTACCCCGTTCTCCCCTATCCAATGAAAAAATGCTCCATTGACGTGTGTTCTCTAAAATAAGTTTTTTTATATATAATTTTTATACACAGTATATATGTTATATATATATTATATATATATATATATATATATATATATATATATATATATATATATAGTTTTTCGCTCTAGATAAGATGTTTCCCTTAACTTAAAGGTGCGGTCAGCGATTCTGGAGCGATTCTGGAGAATGCTTGTTGTCAAAATCACTTTTTGTCAAAATCAGTGAATATCTCCTCTCCGATCCGCTTCCTCTCCGTATTCTGTGTGTTTTCACTGGGAAAAAAATCCAGTCTTTAAACACAGCCTAGGCTCTGTAAATGGGTATGTTGCTATAGCTATGTTGGGCCCCCTTTGTTGACATAACCCGTTTGCATGGACTAGGCAGTACGGACAGTAGCGGATCGTGAGGAGATATTCACTGATTTTGACCAAAAGTGATTTTGACAACAAGCGTTCTCCAGAATCACTGACTCCACTTTTAACAATCACCGTGACCTTTTTCTGTAATCTTTTCCAAGTTGTTTTAACATATTATTTATGTAACATAGACTTCATTGCATGAGTAGCGGCACAACAAAATGCGTTTGAAGTTTGGCCACATAAGTCCAATGTTTACCTCTCTTATCATCTATCAGAATGTGGCATGGCCGTTCGTAACACCAGGATTGTAGGAGGTCAAGATTCCTCTCCAGGTGCTTGGCCCTGGCAGGTGGACATACACAACAAGGAGGGACACATTGCCGGAGGGTCCCTCATCTCCGACAGCTGGGTGCTGACGACTGCTCACAACGTTATGGAGTAGGGGCCAACATTTCCTTTGATCTTGGTTCGATAGCTTGCCTTGCAACAGGTCTTAAAATATAATGCAGACTATAGTTGGCGCCTTCTAGTGGTGATAGTTCTAGATTGCAACCCTCTGTGTTTACCCGTCCCTCTCATGATTAGTGTAACACCGCCTGAAAATAAAAGTTGTTTCTTTATTTCCTTAGAATGAGCATTTTATATGTGCATGGGAGCGGGGCGCTGAGGCCGCCATGTTGCACCGCCTTGTTTCTACAGTAGCACAGAACGAACAAACTTACGGCCTTTATACGTTTTTATAAATTGTGGGTGTCTGCTGGAAATGTTTCAAATAACTAAATACATCTTTGCCTCATCACAAAAGAGACTTGAGGCGGTGGTGGATGATGCCATCTCTGGTAACTAGCTTCTTGTCCTTGAAGGCCACCGTAGCTTCTGTAAATTCTCCAAAATGGGATGTGTGGATATGGAGCGTTGCAATTAAGAACATTCACCAATAAGATGATGCCAAGATACACATTATTACACACACAGCACCATTTCAGATCCAATCACAATCAGGGGAAGAAGCAAGATAATGTGAAGCTACTAATGTGAAGGTTCTAACAAAAACAATTTTACTTCTGTGTCTTCAAAACAGTGAAACAGCTGAGAACATAACGGTGTATCTGGGCCGCCACAGCCAGTCCGGTCCAAACCCCAATGAAACTTATCGGGGAGTTGAGAGAGTTGAATGCTATCCTGATTACGATGGCTACAGCCCCAACAACGACATATGTCTCCTGGAACTTTCGTCCCCTGTCGAATTCAATGACTACATACAGCCAGTCTGCCTAGCCTCCGCGGAGAGCACATTCCACACCGGGACTAAAAGCTGGGTCACTGGTTGGGGGATCACTGATAACGGTAAGCTTGCAAAACTGTACTTTTACACATAAACATTGCAGTTTGTCTTGAAGGTGCTTAAGCACTTATATCAACTAAACTTTCGATAATTGCACGATTCTGAAGGTAATCAGTCTGTTCATATGATGTAAGTTTCTTAATAAAAACATGCTGAAAATCTCCATTTTTTAAAATGTCCATTTAGGAACATATGCTGACATACTTCAGGAGGTGAATGTACGGATAGTGGGAAACAACGAGTGCCGATGCACCTATCCTCAACTCACAGAAAACATGATGTGTGCCGGGGCCAAAGGGAAGGATGCCTGTACGGTAAGCACCGCTTTTTAGAGGATTTTCTTTTACTATTCAATATACAAGAGAGAGCAAAATAAAGCAATAGATTTGTTATTAAAGATCTTAACAAAAATCTAAATTCAAGGGAGGTGCTCATGGTGTAGTGGTTAGAGAGGCCCCTCCCCCCCCCATAGAGGCTCAGTCCTCTTCACAGCAGACCACAGGTTAGAATCCGGCCCGTGGTCGTTCTCTGCATGTCATTCCCCTCTCTGACCCATTTCATCTCTGTCTCTCCAAACTATCCAATAAAGCATAAAAATGTCCAAAGATTATAAAAAAAATATATATCTGAATTTACATTGCAGAACTGTGTAAATATATCTACATATTTATATATTTATAATACATGTTTTTGCCGTGATTTTAAATAAAAAACTTCTGTCACTCCCGGTCCACAGGGAGACGCAGGAGGCGCGCTGGTGACCAAAACCTTTGATCGTTGGGTCGGGACTGGGATTGTGAGTTTCGGTAAGGAATGCGGCGAAGATCCCGGTGTGTACGTGCGTCTGTCCCAGTACGAGGACTTCATCAGAAATGTCACTAACCAAACCAGCTACAACGACGACGGCAGCTTGCCAGGGTTCATCACCCACAGGTCCATGGGAAAGGACAGCGACTCACACTTCGCCTGTCCGACTGCCCCACCTAACACCACCTGCGAGCACGGGAAAGGTGGCGGCAGCATCTTCGACAGTGGCGAGAACCTGATCCGCTTCTCCCACTTCACTCACTTCTTCTCACTCGGTGGTTTTCTGGTTCTTTCGTTCTATGCGCTAGTGTGAAAAAGAAAGGGTGAATATGTCTATATGAGACTTTTAAAGGGGCCGTATTATGCACATTTTTTGGGGTTCAAATTTTTGTTTTTGGCATCTACTAGAAGTGATTTTCATGGTTAATTGTTTTAAAAAAAAAGTTTGCTTTTTTTTCTCTCCCACTATCCAATTTCTTCATTACCAATTTCCAGCCCTATCTGAAAGGCTCCATTTTAGCATTCTTTTCATGTAGTAAAATATACAAAAATGTAAAACACTGGGATTGTCCACAAGAAACAAAACGTAAAGAAGTATGATATAGAACGTGGATTGGGATTCCTTTACCCTTTTTATTTCTTTCATTAAAAACAACGAGTCATGTGTTGATGTAAAGTGTTACAATCTTCTACTTATCATCTTGAACACATCTTGATTCAAGTATTACTCTTGTTTAAAATGGTTGGCTTTCAGAGAGATGTTTTTGTAATAAAAACATAATTAGTAATAATTCCCATTTCCTGTAATGTAATGGACAATAAAGCATCTTATCTAAAAATGATTTCATTTATTGATTTATTGAAAAAAAAAAAAATCAGTACATGGTGTTGATGTATTTCTTAAAGGTTCCTGGGAAGTAATTATACGAAATGTTGAGTACAATACGATACGATATTGCAATTCATATCACGATACAATATTGAGCGTGTGATTTATTATAAATTAAATGTTGCATCGCTGATTAAAAATAAAACTTAAAAATAAGAATAATTCAACTTCATGTATCTTATTATGAAGAAGAGATTTCTTAGAGAAAGTCATTCATAATCCAACGTAACAGCAGCAATCAGATCACCAGAAGCACCACACGGGGTGACCTTCTAATCCCATTTAGAAAAAGCACATTTGGTCAACAATCTTTTTCTGTTAGGGCAATACAAAATTGGAATTCACTGCCTACCACTATCAATGATATACATACATATTCCACCTTTACAGCACATCTTAAAACATGGCTGTCCGACAACTATAACTGCACACATTAATTTCTGTCAGACGTGATGTGTCTTTGTTGCTGCCGCTCCATCTCTGCTACACCTGCCTGCATGTTCTGCCCTATGTACTTTCAATGTGATCTTTGTGGCCTATTTTCCCTTGTCTCCTGTGTGTTTGTGTTGTTGTTGCATGAACTGCCTTGATATCTTTGCCATCATCTGTGCCTGCCTGTTTGTTCTTGCTCCAACTGTGTGCAATATGTTTGTTTGTCTTTTTCCCCTTCTTGCTCAGGCCTGCTGTAATTATAAATGTAATGTATTTATTTTTTTATTTTTTTACTGTTATGTATTGTAGGTTGCCTACTGTCAACTGGCCGGGGACTACAGCTGGAAATTAGCCAAATAGGCTAAAGCTGCTCCTTCTTAAAGGGGACTGTCCACGAAACTATAAACAAATAAACTAAACTAAACTAAACTAAATTTAAACAACTTATCACAAAAACAAAGACACTACTTCTCTACTGCTTTTTTTAAAGAAGCATTACACCTATTTTTTTATTAATTGTAAATGTAAACTTAATTTAGGCACTTGTCTGCAACTTTAAAATGATGCATAAAATAAAAATAAACAAACAATAGTGTGATAGGTTCCCATTTGTCTAGGCTATGGTTTATTTGCTTATCAACTCTATTTTGTATTTAACACCGTTTTTACAAGCCATGCTTTTACCTAAATTGGCCTCTACTATTAGGACTGTCAAAATGAGCTTAGTAAAATATTGAAAGACGATTTTTATTTGTTATAAAATAAAATTGTAGTCTCAAAATCAATGTTTTTGCAGTGCACTCCCCTCCCGCCTCCCTTTCGCATGTACCGCCCGGTAGTCAACATGACCTAAGTTTGACCTCAAAGTGATTCCATAGTTTTGCACAACATGCAGGTTTATAGCTGAGTTCACGTCAAGTTGTGTGATGAACATATTACGGATCTTTGGACATATATCCTTCACCTGCCTGGCGCGGAAGTTCGCCGACCTTACTGGAGATTTTAACCATGATTTTAACCTACGGTCGCGGTGGATTTATCATGCTATTAATGACCCGCGAACTACTTTCTCCTCAGTCTGGTAAGCTACTCTGTCTATCATTTTCTCCATCTCTCCCCTTTCTCTTTCTCTCGCTTATCTTTGTTGCTGGGTGACTCAATGTTGTGAAGCTGCACGCGCTGCTCTGCTTAGTGTAAACAATGGCGCCCACGTGTGACTGTTAATTTTCAAGTTTTGAAGTCATGTTGCAGTGTTGTTGTGACGCTAATGTTTTATTGTTTGATTTGGTTTATCATTGTTGGTGCGTGTGGCCCATACAGTGTTACGTCGAGTCCTACGTTAATTATGAAAACATTGCTCACCAGACTTGCCACCATGACTTAGCGCATTTACCATGCAAGTTCGCCTCTTACATGACAAGGTATTACAAGAAAAAAACGTATGGTTGTCATATCCTTTTTATATCGCCGTTTTGCAATATACCGTTACATCCCTATTATTGCTCTGAATGTCATCTTATATTGTATATTATAAATGATATAGTATATAGATATTTGAGGATGCTGCTATCAGGATTGCACTTTTTTAAAGTATATGCAATGGCAAATAGGAATCTATCTATCTATCTATCTATCTATCTATCTATCTATCTATCTATCTATCTATCTATCTCTATCTATCTATCTATCTATCTATGTTTTAGTTCTGCCGACATCACAATTTCAGTCAGTTTTTCTTGTGAGTCGAAAAAAAAGGCAAAAAAAAAAATAATGCTGACAAAGACATTGTTTAATTAAGACAAGAAGATAGGTTACATCCTTTCAACCTATCCATCACATAGACATCAAAGCACAGTCTGTTTGGAAAGAAGTGAAGGGCCAGCCCCAGCCAGCATGCATCGCGCATACAAATACCCACAGCTGATTAATGAACCCGTCAATTAGGCTACACATCAAAGGCTGGGAAGGTGCAGTGCTGAGAGCTTCTTAGATTCTGTAGCAGGAGTTAGAACGTGTTAAAACACACTGTAGCAATGGACAAGTTAGTTAAACAAAACATATGTACTCTACATGTAATTCTTAGTATTGAATAATTCAATCATCATTATGCAAAACAATGAAAGAATTTAAACTGTGGGCCCTCTCTGCTGTAAACAACAACAGTGAAACAGTAACTTTCCAGGAAGCTTTTCTGACTTCAAACAGGGTTCAAGGGATCCAATTTTCCTGTGAGGAAAGTTTGTTATTTCAGTTATGAGAATATATGTTAGAAAATGTTACAACCAAAGTTACACAGTGCACCTTTAATGGAAAAGTGCATACATTTGAGCCAACAAATTTACTTTTGTTGAGATAACTTATTCATATGTAATGAAATTCTAGATTGCAATGCTATCTACTGCAATTTACAGAGGCTACAGTGGCCTTCAAGGACAGGAAGCTGGTTAATAAAGATGGCATCATCCACCACTGCCTCAAGTCTTTCCACAATATCAAGTGATGAAGTGAAGATGTGCTTTGCATCCCGCTCCTAGATATAAAAAGCTGTGTGTGTGTGTGTGTGTGTGTGTGTGTGTGTGTGTGTGTGTGTGTGTGTGTGTGTGTGTGTGTGTGTGTGTGTGTGTGTGTGTGTGTGTGTGTGTGTGTAGGGGGGGAGAGAGAGAGGGAGAGTCCAATTCTGAATACATATGAGCGCTTAGAGATTCCTAAGAGTTGTCTTGAATACCTGAGAACTTTTACCGCGATCACCCGCATTGCTCTGCACTGTGAGGACTATATACATCAACATGATTTATAACCAAATAACATTACGGAGTTAACTGTTGTGTGTGTGTGTGTTTGTGTGTGTATGCTAAACACTTTAGGCCACTGAAGCAACAAAAATACTTTTGCTGAAATAGCTGATGCTGCAAAGAGAAAAATTACAGCTATTTACTTGTCTCCTAAACACACACACACAGACACACAGACCACACACACACACACACACGCACACACACACACACACACACACACACACACACACACACACACACACACAGACAGTTAATAACAGAGCTGTCTAGACGTTTTTGGGAGGGAACGTTTGAGGGAATAGGAAGTGAACCAGGGTGGCATGACTTCACTACTGATGATGATGCGAGTGCGAGTTACTGCCGCTACTGTCACTAACATTTACTCACTACAGCTTTAAATCAAGATCTCTAAACCCTCGAGGAAGACCCCTTTTTTTTGTTTACTTAAAGGCGCAGTGTGAAAAGGGAATTGCGTTTTTTTTTTTTTTTTTTTTTTTTAGAACAGCCTTGGTATAAATGGAATATAATATTCATAGAATGTTATTTATAATCGCTTGGAAATAAATGTATAATGTAAAGACATCTTTTACTAAATATTACTTTAGAATGAGCCTTTTATATCACCTCTAAGCACCTTTATCTACTAATTAGCTTGGTTTTAATGATCCTAAACAACATATTGCAGTCGTCCAGTAAAATGTACAATAGAAAACCAAACATAATATACTACTATACTTTTAACCTTTATTTATAACAGGTAAGTCCCATTGAGACCGGAGACTCTTTTTCAAGGGAGACCTGTTCCCATTCTCACTCACTCACTCACTCACTCACTCACTCACTCACTCACTCACTCACTCACTCACTCACTCACTCACTCACTCACTCACTCACTCACTCACTCACTCACTCACTCACTCACTCACTCACTCACTCACTCACTCACTCACTCACTCACTCACTCACTCACACATACATACTCATACACCGATTGCAGGCTAACTATCAATCCACTGAGTTTGCTAACAACACTTATCACATTAGATTGTTGTGTAACAGAAGTTTACTGACGATGGCATCCACTTCATGACTCATTACACTTAAACAGTGAGTCACCACGGAAATAAACTCTGCTGCGTGCTGCTGTCTGCAATGCTCTCTTTTAAAAGTGAGGGGCATTTGTCTGTGTGTCTGTCCTGTTTTTGTCTATTGATTTTTTTTGTGTTTAAAGCTATAGTGCGGAACTTCTTTATTTAAATGAATGTCAGTTACATTCAAGCCACTGTCAAATGATGGATGATGTCAAATGTCAAATTTGATTAAGCCCTATCAGCTCCACAACACTCTCTGTATTTCTCAGCATGGCAGCGTTTACAAACTGGTGTCGCCCCCTCTGCCCGACACTGGTGCAGGAGCTCAGGAAATTCCCCAAAAAAATCCCAAGAAATGTTTCAGTTGTTGATTCTATTGCTTAGAAATAACCTGGATGTACAGCAGAGGGTATACAAATCCTTGCGTGATCACCGATGGCTTACCTCATGTAGATGCACCGACAACATTGTTGTTATTACTCAGAATTCCTCATGGGGGCAACCAAAGTTACCCACTATAACTTTAATATTCACTGATGTCCATTATTTGACTGTGGTTTAGCCTTTGTGTGAACTAATCTACAACATTTGTATGTAAGGTGCAGCAAAACTCTGAAATGCTGCTATTCCACATTCTTCATACTTGGCTTTCAAACAAAATTCCTTTCCTATTGTGATCTCCTTCCAGTTAAGGTTATTCTTCGTGACATTGTGCCATGATTTTATATCCTTCCTAGAAGGATATAAAAGGAACAATATACTTATGCAGCACTACAAAAAGATGACACTGCCACTTTTAAAGCCACAGTGCGTAACATCTGTTGTCCCCATGATGAAGTCCGAGTTATTACAACAACACTGCCTGTGCATCTAAATGAGGTACATTTCGGTCACCGCACATAGATTTTTATACCTTCTCCTCTACGTCCAGGTTTTTTGTTAGCAGCAGAATCAACAATTTAAACATTTGATTTCTTCGATTCTCAGGATTTTTCTGAGCTCCTGCGCCAGTGTCAGGGGCCGACACCAGTTTGTAAACTCTGCCATACTGAGAAATACAGAGAGAGTTTTGTTGAGCTGATCAAAGGATAAACATTAATTTACATGAAAAAGTTACACACTATAGCTTCAAGAGGATTTTAAGGAGAATGAAGCAAATGGTAAAACATTTTCACGTTTCAGTTCAATCAAAAAAACATTCTAATAGTGCTGGCTTTCAAAGAGGCAAAAGGCAGTCACTCAAAGAAACAAAGTGATTACTACATAGGGAGTTCAAATTTGCTTTTGGTCAACTTTGTGTTATTCTGCGCGTGCTGCAGTTCGAGAAACGTCCACAAATGCATAATTTACACCTCTGGGATTAAAATGATAATACGCAATCACAGCCACTGAATAACAATGAGACAGTCGCGGTTGCTTCGGGCTCCTTGCTAGTTCGTTTTTTTCCGATCAGCCACCCAGAACATATTGCAGTGCCCGGGTTTGTCACAAATTATCTGCAGTGGCCATTTGGGGACAGTCGTCGCATTCATGTGTGAACATTCGAAAGTTGAATTAAAAAAAAAAAAAAAAAAGGAAGGCAATGAAAAATAAGTCCCATTTGGCCCAATTAGGTTTCATTTCAGAGGAAGTTTGTGAACCTTAAAGGGCATTTTAAGGGCAATGTGATCTACGGATACACATACACACATAATCAAAATGAGAATTACCTATTAGCACTCACCTAATGAGTGCTCAAACCCACTTGGAATCAGTAATTTCTCACCTGACTGATCATATGGGCCAATTTAACAGGAATGGGCCTATATGTGTGGTTTTCTGCCCTGTTTGGATTAACTCTGAAAAACAATTAAAAAACAGTGCCCCGTTCTGGTTATCAGTAGTTGTTTTAAGCCATAGTGTTTAATTGGTGGTAGCACTATGATGAGCATTTACTGTTTCTATAGTTGTGTTCTTACAGGATACTTTTGGTATCTGTAATGAAATATTCTAATTTATGTTCTAGTAAAAAGAAAGTTTCTTTGTTAAACATCCAAGAAAAGTTACACCTTGGATTTTTTGGAGGACCTTTAGACTGTTAGCTAACTGTCAAGCTTTGTAGACTAGCAACTCATTACCGAAGTCCTTTCTCCCTGCTGCTGTCAGGCTGCACAACACACTGAGCTCTCAGTAATCCATGATCACTTCATCCCTTTTGGACACATGGTCACTTTACTCACTGTGGACACTTTAATTGTACTCAGCTGGTGCAATATAAATACGTTGAAGTACTTTTATATGTATATATACTCTTATTCCGTCTGTATATTTAATTCGAAATCTTCTTATTGTTTTACTACTGTTTCGCTACTGTTTATTGTATTTTATTTATATTATATTACTTTTTTACTATGTGTCTCTATTGTATGCAAGGCTGCTGTATTCCCGCAATTTCCCCACTGAGGGACTAATAAAGGATTATCTTATCTTATCTTATCTTATTACAAGGGCAGTAGGCCAGTGTGGATCGGATATGACAAAGCATGAGAGGAAACCAGATCTTCCAGTGTTTCAGGTTTAGACGGCAAATGAATGATAGAATGTCTTTCCTTGTAGGAAATACATTTTAGATTTTACACAGACATTTTTGCAGACTGTGAGTTATCATGTGTCCAAGTGTGTTCCTTATTCTAAAATTCTAATTAAAAGCAGGAAAATCATTCTTTCTTATATTAAAACACGGGTTAAATTGCAGGGTGAACATGACTTTCAATCATTAAGTAGCTAGAACAAGCTTACACATCCAGCAGACACACATTAGCATTCACTTTAAAAAGTCAGTTGTTGCCAATGCCAACACGTATGCTACAGCCTACATCAAAGGATGTCCCGATATTTTATTTCAGTACAAAATAAACCAATAATTTAATAGAAATTATGTTTGTATGTTTTTATTATGGAAAACAACCTTTCTACACCAGACTCATACTTAGTGAAATAATACCACCCGTGTTTAATCTTATAATTCATGAAATAGATTTTATTTTGTTGTGTCAGATCCCAGTGTTTATATTTTTATATATTCACCACATGAAAAGAAGAAATCACAGTGAAGAACACATTTAGGAAAAGGCAAATTAAAGGGGACATAGGCCAACTATGAAAATTGGATTTTTACAGTGTTGTGTGAACACATATTTGGTGTTGACAACAATACGCGAGCATTATGTGCTTCCCTTAGGTAGCCCTACCTGAGACTCCACAGCTAACTTTGCTAAGGCAACCAGTGGACACTTACACATGGATCTGGCCAATCAGTGCAGACTATGCTTTTCAAGAGGGGGGACGGGGGGGGGGGGGGGGGGGCAGGTGCCATAACGGAGACTTTCAGATTTTGTAATAAGTGCATTGGGAGAAAAATAATGTTTCTTTTAACAATTCAACTATTTCTAATAGATGCCAAAAACACTAATTTAAACCCGAAAATTAGCGCAATAATCACCTTTAAAGTCTTATGTAGACAGATTGACACTTTCTTTTCACACCAGCGCATAGAACGAGAGAACCAGAAAACCACCGAGTGAGAAGAAGTGAGTGAAGTGGGAGAAGCGGATCAGGTTCTCGCCACTGTCGAAAATGCTGCCGCCACCTTTACCGCCCTCGGTAGTTTGAGGGGGGTATTTGGTATAGGGTGGGTATTCGGTATGGGTGGGTATTCGGTAGGTTGTGAGGTTTTGTAAGGGGGGTATTTGGTAGGGGGGTAAGTGAAGGCAGGGTCAGTGGGCTCAGGTGGTGGGGTGGGACAGGTAAAGTTTAAGTCGGGGTCAACTCCTGGGGAATCGAAGGTGACGAATCCTGGAAGGCTGCTGTTGCCGATTATGTTGGAAATCCATTCCTCGTACTGGGACACACGGGCATAACCTCCAGGAGTCTCGCCGCAGCCATCACCAAAACTCACAACTCCACTTTGGATCCAAACACCGGAATATTTGGACACCAGTGGGCCCCCTGAGTCTCCCTGTGCACAGAATTATAAAATGGTTTACACACTGTACTCTGTTAGCTAGCAAGCTGACAAATCTAAGAGGCTACGGGGCTGTGCACACATTCTTTGGTACTACTTTCTTTAGGTACGTCACAGCCAGAAATTGTAATTATTGTTAACAGTTGTTGCAAAAAAGGATTTGCAGGTACATTACTACTGATATAACTGGATAAAAAAAAAACTATCAATTAATCATGGAAAAGTCTGAGTAAAACTATTTATTTTTTATATTCATGTCAAAAGACAAAAGCAAAAACTAAATTAAAATCATATCCCAACTTTTTCAAAGGTTTAAGTTAAAAACTTTAGTGAACGTGTGCATCATCTGCATGTTATTGATGTATTTACACAGTTCAGAAATGTGAATTTAGATTTTTATTAAGATCTTTACTAACAAATCTACTGTATAACAAATCTGCCCTGTACATATTCCCAGGACACCATTCTGCAGCTTGTCTTGCTCTTGTAGAGTCCATTTCTACCTTTGAACACAACAAATCATTAAATAACAAACACCCAGTGTCAAAAGTGGTGCTCACCCTACATGCATCCTTCCCTCTGGCCCCGGCACAGAGGATGTTTTCTGTGAGTCCAAAATGGGAGCATCCGCACTCGTTGTTTCCCACTATCGGTACATTCACCTCCTGAAGGATGTCGGAAGAAGTACCTAGGTGGAGATAAAAAAATGTAGATCTTAGGCATGTTTTTAAGGACAAAAAGTATCATAAATGTGTCAATTAACATCATATGAACAAATCCTTCTGTGATAACCTTCAGAATAGTGCTAAGAATGATAATTGACAGTGAAGTTGATGTAAGTTGATGGAATTTTTGGAGTATTGTGGAAAAAAAAAACTAATGTTGAGATAATATTGCGGTTCCTTGTGTAATTTTGCTGGATTTATTTGGGGATTAGGTAAACCATACATTTTTGAAATCTTCAAATAGTAGTAGGAGATAGTGTGGGGGTTGTTGAGGGAGTACGGGGTGAGGGGGTTCCTTCTCATCCAATCTCTGTACGCTAAGAGCGAAAACTGTGTCCGGGTTCTTGGAAGTAAGTCAGACTTGTTCTGCACTGGGGGTTAGTCGCTGCCATGGCTGAACCTTTCCACCAATCCTGTGTGTAATATTCATGGCCAGGATATCGATCGTTAGGTGTGGTGGGGAGTGGAGAGGGGCTGCAGTTTGGTGGGACACCTCTAAATCGGAAGCCAGTGTTCTCAGCAGGAAGCAGATGGATTGCCTACTCCATTTAGGGAATGAGACCTTACCCCAAGTGAAGGAGATCAAGTATTTGGGGGTCTAGTTCCAGAGTGAGCACGTGAAGAGAGCTGAGTATGTTTCAGGCATGTCAGAATCACATTAACAATGGTCTAACAGCTCAAAGTGAGAACGTTTGCATGTATAATCTAGATACTTATTACTTTGTAGTGCGGACAGGGATTTAATACAAACTGCGATGTTTACGTGACTGTACCGTTTGCAATCTTACCGTTGTCAGTGGTCCCCCAACCAGTGACCCAGCTTTTAGTCCCGGTGTAGAACTCGCTCTCCGCAGAGGCTAGGCAGACTGGCTGTATGTAGTCATCGAATTCCACAGGGGACGAAAGCTCCAGGAGACATATGTCGTTCTCATTGTTCAGGAAGTTGTAGTCAGGATGGCATTCAACTTTAACAACTCCCCGGGAAATTTCATTGGCGTTTGGACCAGACTGGCTGTGGCGTCCCAGGAAAACCTGTATTTTATCAGCATCACTTTTAGAAGACAAACAAGTACAATTATTATGTTTTTTATTTAATTTTATTTAATTTTTTACATAGTACCAGTTGCATTTCACAAATAAGTAGAGCTTGTGTCATCGAGTGGTGAAAATCCTAGATTGCAATGTTCCGTACCTACACAACCCATTTGGAGAATTTGCAGAAGCTACGGTGGCTTTCAAAGAAACTAGTTACTAAAGATGGCATCATCCACAACTGCCTCAAGTCTTTCCACAATAGTATGTCAAGAGGTGAAGATATAGTTAGTTATTCATTCTACAGTGATTCTTCTTCATATTCCAACAGCTGCATTTCGCTAGCACGGCCACTATATATAAAAGCGTAAAGCCATTAAGTTAGTTTGTTCTGTGTTACTGCAGAAACATGGCGGTACGCCCCACTCCTACATATAAAAGGCTCATTCTAGTGTAATAAAAAAACCACAACTTTTATTGTCAAGCGATTATACAATCATTTGAAGGAAAGGGTAGACACTGAGCATCGCAATGGAGAACTTTCACCACTAGATGTCGTACAATACACGTTATTTCACAAAAAAAGCAAATATAGGTTGCGTTCCGAATCGCATACTCTTTCTTTTTTCTATTCTACATACTACATCTGACGATAAAAATAATCTAGTTAGGATGCAGTAGGCATACTATTGGGACGTACTTTTCTCTCTTATTTCATCATAACATTGCGCCTTGATCTTGCCTCTTGCTTTTATATCTGTCGCATCCCCGTTTGTTTTCATAACATGGACCTATAGGCTTCGTCGATGTTACGTCACTTCACGTGCGCACTGGATTGTGGGTCAGAATCGCCCGAATAGGATGCACTTTTCAACATTACAATCTTGGCCGCATGAAGTAGACCATCCGGGTATTCTAACCATCCTAAATCTGGCCACAAGAATCGGGACATCCTAAATCTTTTTTCTACATACTATATAGTAGAAAGTATGCGATTCGGAACGCAACCATAAAGTAAAGTTTGGAGGTGTTCATCTATCTCGACTCATGTGGCGTCACGCTATAATCCCTTCTATGTTTTAAGACCTGTTGCAAGCCAACAAACCAAACACAAATTTACAATAATACAACCGTGGCCCTTACTCTATTATGCAGTGAGAAGCCGTCAGCACCCATTGGTCACTGATCAGGGACCCTCCACAGATGTGCCCGTCATCGTTGTGTAAATCCACCTGCCAGGTCCAACTTCCTGGAGACGAATCTTGACCTCCTACAATCCTGGTGTTACCAACAGCCATGCCACATTCTGATAGATGATGAGAGAGTTAACTTTACTTGGATAATTATGCAAACGGTAAAAAGCATATCCCCGTCATACTGCTTTAACATTTGCTACTTGGAGAGGACAGTCATTGTTTGAATGGGCATCATTAAGCATCTGAACAAATAAAAAAAATTGTATAGTTTTTCTGTTGTGGACAAACCTATTCAACCTCAACAACAATGTTTTTCAGTAAAACTGTTGCTTAACTTACTAACTACGAACTACGTAGTTCGACAATGCAAGATATTATGTTACTGACATTATTTGCAGTCCTTGGTGTCTCATAGGATCATGAAACCAGCTGAATTTGAATTTATTGATTTTGACGCTGATTATGGACTTGAATTAAAGGTGCAGTGTGTAATATGACATCATCAAGAAAGTTCTACAAAGTTCTAGAATGCAACGCTCCCTGGGTAACCCCACCCCTTTCGAATAATAACAGAAGCTACAGTGGCCTTCAAGGACAAGAACAATTCTAAATTTTAAACAATGCACCTGATGACATTCCAACTATGACACTTTCAAGATGGCGGCACTAGGCCTTGGTCCAAAATATGCAGAAATATGGACATATATGAGACCCTTTCTAAGGGAAAAAATAATAATTCAAAACGTTTTTTTCAGCTATTATGCACTAAATTAAATGTACTTATGGATATTATAATTACTTTCTACACAATCTGCTAGGAAATAAAACCCAAAATTCTACACACTGCAGGTTTAAACAAAATATTTTCAACCAATGTCAATGATAACATATACTTAGAATAATAACAATAATATTTCTATTGTTTGTTTCTGGTAGAGAACACAAAACTATGGAGCTGAAGCATTTCCCGGTTGTTGGAATGCATCAGATCTTAACTAACGATGCCATCATCCAATTACTATAAAGCTGAAGGAGGAAACCAAAGTTGAAAAGTGTGACGTCATATTCTCCATCACAAAGAGTAAACTTGTTAAGTCGGATACTTACTCGGAGGCGGGGATTGAGTTGTTTGACAACTACCTGAAAGATGGAACACAGAAAGAAATATGTGAGGTAAATCACTTTCAGGGTGAGACAGACAATGACATGCATTAGTTTAGAGAACACACTGTACTAACAAGAGAGACAGAGGATGGGAATGTTTGATTTTGTTTTAAGAAAAAACCTGAGGAGCCACATTTTAGATGTAATCTTAGTCTCTTCAGGGCGTCCCACGTATCCTTCATTATGAGCCAGTGTCAGACCTAAATGTTAACTTGTGTTCGGACAAAGGGTGCTCAATTTGATCTGTCTGAAACACCCACTCACTGTCACGGTAATACATCTTTCCTCTATAGAACTATTCTATGATTACACATCCCTTCTATCCAAAGGAATATCTTTTGTGCCTAACAACAGACTCAACTTTTTTGTCTTGAACGTGGCTCTATGTAATTCAGACCTTATTTCTCTTCTTCTCAGACGAACCCTGTAACTGACACCGATGTTCCAGTTTTTAGAGCAAAAAGCACCTTTTGTCCGAACAGCAACAATGAATTTATAAACTCTTTTTGTAGACTTGTTGAGCGGGATATAATGCAAATGTTAAAATAACCACAACTTGGCACTCATAACTTACTGTAACGAAAAATTAAAAAAAGGCCTTTGATGAAATAATGAAAACCAGAGATATTGTAATAAAGAACAACAACCGGTTTTAAATGTAATTAAATTATGACCCAACCATTTCTTTCCAAGAGGAAATACACTCATATCTTGCTGATGATAAAAAGAGAGATTGATCTCCAAAACCAAATTTAATGTTCTTTGTTGCAAGCGCCCAATGCGACCTGTTATATCACTTTGCCCAAAATTCATAAATCGCTTATTAATCCTCCAGGGCCAGGCCATCCCATTGTGGCACAGACACAGGCTCGCCTTAGTAACCACTGTCAAAATGTGTTGACTTTCTTTAAACCATATTTCCATACACTGCAACATGACAACCTCCTTTCACCCTTGATTTCAGCCAATAGTAATCAATTGTAAAAATCTGTCTTACCTCTGGTTGAGAGAAGGATCACCGCGGTGACACCACACAGTAGCTGGTGGAGAGCCATTTCGCCTATGTCTCATTCACTCAGTCCTCAACCTTTTAACAACTTATTGTTTGTATTCTGCTCCACCCACAGCTTTGTCAAGCTTCCAGTCAAAGGTCATCAATGGCTCCTTCCTTGAAACTGATTCTTCCACATAACATAACGTCAGGCTTAGGGAAGCATCAAGTCAAACATGTTTTTCTAGATTCCTGTCTGTCTGCGGCTGGCACGTCAAGTAGCTACACACTTAGTCTATGAACAAAAGAAGAATGCATTAACCGTACTATTGTGTGAGAGGTGAAACGGCATTCCCCACTTAAGTCAATTCTACAATGGAAGTTTTACTTTCTTTACTTTCTAAATAAAGCAAAGATGCCAATAGCTAATTCAATGCAAAAAGAACATTGGTTCAATGTATTAGAAATTCAAACATATCCATTATCATGGCTGTCACATTATCAAAGCTCTTCTATAAAAGTGGGTTTTGAGGAGAGACTTAAACATGGACAGTGACTCAGCAAACCGGATTCCCTCAGGCAGAGTTCCAGAGCTTAGGGGCCCTTTTAGTAGAGCCTTCAAAGTAATCAATAAAATATATCAAATCATTCCTAAAACAAGCAGGAAGCTGTGTGTAAAGCAATGTGAAGACACTTAAACAGGTGTGATAAGAATGAGTCTCTTTAACTTGTTAAAAGCCTGGAAGCTGAGTTTTGGACAATCTGTAGCTGTTTCAATGTTTCCCGGTTGAAGCAGGTAAAAAGGCTCTTACAATAATCAAGCTGTGAGGATATAAAATCATGTAAAACTGTTTCCCCATCTCTGAAATTTGAAATAGATCCAATCTCAGAAATAAAACACAATTGTACGATTTTGGTGATATGTTGCTCAAAACAAAAATTGCTATCAAACAAGACTCAAAGGCTTCCTGCAACATATTTAATATGTTGTAACAGGTCACCAGAAGATGGCAGTATTTCTTATTACTTAAAATGTAGTGACATCCAGCTTTTGATGACATTTGGTGTCATTTAGGCATTCATTAATTGAGCTAAGCATATTTGGGTGATTGGGCTTGATGGGTAGGTACAACTGGGAATCATCAGCATAAAAATTAAAAGAGATTCCATGTTTCCTGATGACCTCACCCAGTGGAAGCATATACATTGAGAACAGAATAGGTCTGAGTATTGACCCTTGAGGTAATCCATACCTACCTAATAATGGAAACTGACAACGAGTAATTCTTAATGGAGATACGGCACTTTCGGTTTGATAAATGGTCAGAAAACCAACCTCTGGGGTGGATGACATCCGTGAAGGTGGGGTTTGTGGTATTACTTAGTAAAATAGTATCCACTATAAGCGACCTTTGCCCATTTCTTCCTCAACATGCAGGCACAGTTAAAGGGATGGTTTCAATCGCCTTTTCTTGAGTAGTAAACTCAGATACTACATTTATATATACAAGACAGGGTGCTCTAACCACTACAGCACGAGCGCCCAGTTCCCCCCAGATATTCACATTTTTGACTAACTGTACTTTACTTGAGTTTCTGCCTTTTTTAGAGCAGATTTTTGGACCCAAGAGATCATGGAAATCATGTTTAGATACGAAGCTTTATTGCCCATTACATTACATACAATGGAAATGTGCCTTCATCATCATTCTGTCACTCAGTATTTGTTTGTTTTTATTACAGAAAAACAAGACTAATTCTTGAATCGAGATGTGTTGAAGATGATACGTTATTGAAGCCTGTAAAACTTCTGATCAACCCACCAACTTATTGTCTTTAATGAAAGAGAAAAAGGGTAAAATAATTCCAATCCACGTTTTATCTTATACTTCATAAAGTTGTATTTCTTGTGGACAATCCCAGTGTTTTGATTTAGTATATTTACCACATGAAGAGAAAAATTCAGAAATACAATTCGATAGCATAATGTGCCCATAGGTAGCCATCTCCACAGCTAACCGTAAGGCAATCAGTGAAACTTCGGCATGGATCTGGCCAATCACAGCAGATAAGGCTTTTCAAGAAGAGGGGGGGGGGGGGTGCAGGTGCTAATTAACTATGAAAACCACTTCTAGTAGATGCCAAAAAAACAAGGTAAACTACTTTTGAGTAAACTTACCTTTTAAAAAGGTAAATTTACCTTTTAAAAAGGGTAACTACTCTTTTTTTGTGTACCTTATTGTAAAGTGTTACCAACATTTGTACCCGAAAATGTGCGTAATATGTCCCCTTTAAAGGCTAATATAGATAGATTGACACTTTATTTTCACACCAGCACATATAACGAGAGAACCAGAAAACCACCGAGTGAGAAGAAGTGAGTGAAGTGGGAGAAGCGGATCAGGTTCTCGCCACTGTCGAAGATGCTGCCGCCACCTTTACCGCCCTCGGTAGTTTGAGGGGGGAATTCGGTATGGGGTGGGTATTCGGTAGGGGGCGTGGTTTTGGTAGGGGGTTAAGTGTAGGCAGGGTCAGTGGCAGAGCCGGCCCAAGCCTTCATGGGGCCCTAAGCGAAATATGATTAGGGGGCCCCTCTCCAGTGTTAGCATTGCTGAAACTATAGATCTTTGCTAAATATCATTCACAAACCCAGTGTTTTCCGCTAGTGCCTCCACTGTGCAGCTGTGTGAAAATATTAGACAGCCGAGATTCAGACCCTCCTAGGGGGGTCCGGTGGTATGCCCCCCCGGGAGATTTTTTTAACCTTTTTAAAGTGAAATGCATGAATCTGGTGCACTTTGAGAGGAAAATTAAGAGGCTGAATCTAGGCATTTGTGTGTGAACAAATGATTTGGAGACACTGGGTCAGATGAATTAGAAGCTATTGAAGAAGGACACATGGATTTTCCATAAAAATATTAATATAATATAAAATATTATGGAGGGTCCTCTGGGTTGGGCTTGGTGCTCTTTTTCTTTTACGGGACATATTTCTCTGTAATATAATGAATGCATTTAAATGCAGTGAGAGGAACGAAGCAGAAGAACTCTGTTGTCCAGCTACTGTATCTTTATTTCCACAGACGAGGCTGAAATAGGCTATACACAGTGCATGGGCAACTGAGGGCTGCCCCATTTCCAATTGTTTTTAAATAAACTCAATACACACTTTTTTTTCTTTTAATGTTTATTTGACAGGGACAATACATACAACATTGCCACAAAAAAATGGGAAAATGTGATGCATATAAGACGTCTAGCTTCAGCTAATTTGCAGTCTTTTCTTTCCACTGTGCATGGATGTGAACGTGACATGATCAGATAATTTCATATTACCTCCCAGATGAACTGATAACATTTTTAGGCTATTAATTATCTAGACCAAAACATTTTATTCCTTTTTTGTATGATAACTTACATTTGCATAATATGATGTTGATATCAAACACAAACTAAAAAAAAAAAAAAAAAAAAAAAAAAAAAATTTTTAGGGGCCCCTCTAGCGGTCGGGGGCCCTAAGCGACCGCTTAGTTCGCTTATGCCTCGGCCTGGCTCTGGTCAGTGGGCTCAGGGACAGGTAAAGTTTGAGTCGGGGTCAACTCCTGGGGAATTGAAGGTGACGAATCCTGGAAGGCTGCTGTTGCCGATTATGTTGGAAATCCATTCCTCGTACTGGGACACACGAGTGTAACCTCCAGGACTCTCGCTGCAGCCGATTCCAAAACTCACAACTCCACTTTGGATCCAAACACGGAATATTTGAACACCAGTGGGCCCCCTGCGTCTCCCTGTGAACAAACAAGTGATAGGCGTTGGTATATAGGATAGGATACGCTGTTTAAGCGTAAAGTATATAACACTGATTGGTAACTTCCTGGCAATATTTTGAGCACCAAAACTACATTTGTAATTGTATCCCAAAATGTAAGATGGTTTCAGGAAAACGATCTAGTAAACGTTTGGCTCATTGGTAAATTTAGCACATTTCTGGAATGTGAATTTGGATTTTAAGTACTGTTGTAAATCCAGGTGTCTTTGGCAATCAGTCTACCGGCTATAAAATCTGCCCTCTAACCCAGGTACTAATTCCCAGGTCAAAATTATTCTGCCTTCTAGTACATTTCTGCGTTGCCACACAACAAGGAATTACATTTAAAAAGAAAAGTGGTGGTTACCAGACATGAGTCCCTCTACTGGCCCCAGCACAGATCATGTTTTCTGTGAGGTCAGGATAGGTGCATCCACACTCTTTGTTTCCCACAATTGGAACGCTCACCTCCCGAAGGATGTCGGAAATAGAACCTATGGGAGATTAAAAAAAAAAAAAAAATTATTTTCTGAATGTTTTTAAGAAATGGTAAATGCACTCCAATTATCTAGCGCTTTCCCTGTTTTTTTCATAGACCCAAAGCGCTTGTGTTTTGTACACATTCACCTATTCATACACCGATAGCAGCAGCTACCACGCAGGGTGCAAGCTAACAATCAGGAGAGATGAAGGTTCCGTGCTTTAGAATGTTTAGATGTTTGGACTATTGTAGAAAAAAACCTATGTTGGCTGTTAAAGATGGTTGTGTAGTAGAAATATACAGACACGAACAGACAAGGTTCAGTCAAATACCCAAACACCTTAATGTACATTTGGACATTTTATTTATACTAGTATGAAAGAAGACATGTTATGGAAGCAAAATAGCCAAACATCTCAAAATTGACCAGTTTTTGAAAAAACATGTCTCGCCTTAAATTATCATTCAAGCATGTCAGAAAAACGTTGACAATGGACTAGGTTAAAGAGAGAGGTGCCACTTTTGGGCATTCATCATTTCCACATCTCGGTACTTAAAACTTAGTATTTAGGACAGTGATTAAAGCTCCCATATTATACACTTTTCGGTACTATTATACACCATATTATATGGTCTTAGTGGTTCCTAATATGTTTTTCTTTAATTGTTTGCTGAAAAAAACGTTCAGATGATTTATTGTACTATGCTGATGTTCAGCTAATCTCACAATGGCCTATTTAAAAAAAAAAGAGCTGCAGCTCCCCTCGTAAATATACAATCTTTGAGCTCCCCCTGCCCCCTGTCCGGAAGCGAAGCCAGATACGCCTCACCCTCTGTCTGTCAGGGCCGTGGACCAATAAGAAATAGGGGTGTGGGCTGCACAGTGGAAGCTTCTGGCTTTCCAGTTTGTGAGGTCAGAAACGAGGAGAATTCTGACTGGAGTATATTGGGGGGGAGGGTGGGGGTTCAGAAAGGGGGAGAGTGAGAATAGGAGAGATTGCTATTTTTTTTAAATATTTTGGCAGTCTCTAGGCACACCGTGGACCCATGGATATGTTTTGCATTTAGCATAATATGTGACCTTTTAAGTCGAACGTACAAATGTACATTTTGCAATCTTACCGTCATCAGTGATCCCCCAACCAGTGACCCAGCTTTTAGTCCCGGTGTGGAATGTGCTCTCCGCGGAGGCTAGGCAGACTGGGTGTATGTAGTCATCGAATTCCACAGGGGACGAAAGCTCCAGGAGACATATGTCATTGTCATTGGTCTCGTCATCGTAATCAGGATGGCATTCAACTCTCTGAACTCCCAGAGAAGTTTCACTGGGGTCTGGCCCGGAATGGCTGTGGCGGGCCAGATGCACCGTTAGGTTCTCTGCGTTGGCACTTTTTTGAAGACACAGAAGTATAATTGTTAGTTTTGTTTAGATACAGAGTACCTGTTGCATTTTTACAAATTATTCAAGCGTTAATAATTTACGCTTAGTGTTTCCAGAAATCTTGGTGTCGTAGACTCAGACTTGAATTTCAAGAAACACATTAAATCAATTAATAAATCAGCCTACTACCACCTAAAAAAATATCAAGAATTAAAGGGCTTATGTCTCAGCAAGATTTAGAAAAACTTATCCATGCATTTATCTTTAGTAGACTTGACTACTGTAACAGTGTCCTTGCTGGCCTTCAAAAAAAATCTATCAGACAGCTTCAGCTAATTCAGAACGCTGCTGCTCGAGTCCTCACTAGGACCAAAAAAGTGGACCACATTACCCCAGTTCTGAGGTCTTTACACTGGCTTCCTGTCACTCAAAGAATTTATTTCAAAATACTGATGTTGGTTTATAAAGCACTAAATGGTTTAGGGCCAAAATACATTACTGATATGCTGATACGTTATGAACCGTCCAGAGCCCTTAGGTCGTCTGGGACAGGTCTACTTACAGGTCTACTTACAGTCCCTAGAGTTAGGACTAAACAAGGAGAAGCAGCTTTTAGTTATTATGCACCAAAAATCTGGAACAAACTCCCAGAAAACTTGACGTCTGCTGCAACTCTCAGTTCTTTTAAATCGAGTCTGAAGACTTTTTTGTTTCCATTTAACCTGCAATTTTTATTTTATTTGCTTCTTTTATTCGCTTTTAAATGTTTTATAATGTGTTTTATGTATTCTAATCTTGCCCCTGTAAAGCACTTTGAGTGGCCTTGTGTCTGAATTGTGCTATATAAATAATCTTGCCTTGCCTTGCTACAGAATTTAACAAAATAAAACATTGGCCCTTACTCTACTAGGCTAGCAGCTGTCAGCACCCATTGGTTGTTGATCAGGGACCCTCCACCGATGTGGTCAACATCGTTGTGTATGTCCACCTGCCAGGACCAACTTCCTGGAGAGGAGTCTTGACCTCCTGCCATCCTGGTGTTACCAACAGCCATGGCACATTCTGGTGGATGATAAGAGAGGTAAACATTCATATTTCAAACTTATTTTTTAGTGCTGCCACCATAGACTGTATATAGGCCGCTACTCATGCAAGGAAGTATATGCTACTAACACCACTTGGCAAAGAAGGGGACGCTCTAACCACTATAACACGAGCGCCCCCTGACAAAATGTGATTTGGACAAGAAGCCTGTTTTCAGAATCGCTGACTGAACCTTTAAGTTTAGGGAAACGTCTTCTCCATTTCAGTTCAGTTTCAATTACTAGAATGGAAATGCATATTATAACTTTTCCATTTTGTGTTATATACCGTATACAAGCGTCTTGAGCAGCTGGAAAAGCGCTTTATATAATGATAACTACAAATGCAATTCCATGAAGAAATTGCAGTGTGAATGCTGAAGCTTCACTGCTGAATGTTGATGAAGAACGAAGGATGAATATATCTGAATGAACAGAATGGTTGATTAATGGAATGTTTGAAAAATTTGGAATATTTGGAATTTTGAATGGACTTTCTAGCTGAATTGATTAATGAATTATGACCTTGAACTATGACCTCCAAAATGTAATCAGTTCATCTTTGAGTCAATTTGAAGAAAAACTGTGGAAGCGTTCATGAGATAATGCAGTCACGAAAGGCAATGTCACAGTTACCTTGAAATTTGACATTTGACCTCTAAACTCTTGTGATGTAATCTCTGAGTCATAATGAACATCTGTGAAAAATTTGAAGAAAAACCGTGGAAGCGTTCATGAGATAATGCAGTCACAAAAGGCAATGTCACAGTGACCTTGAATTTGACCTTTGACCTCTAAACTCTTGTCATGTCATCTCTGAGTCATAATCAACATCTGTGCAAAAAAAATCTGGTGAAGTCTAAAATGTTGTGTTAGAATGGGGATTCGAACCCCCGACCCTGTGTTCAGCTCAATCAGGATACTCCCATGTAATGTCCTGAAGGAGCTGAACATGTAGAATGTTGAATGAAGTTTATCGGATGAAAAATGACTGAGTTAACACATTTTGAATTTTTCCCATCCGCTTTGAATGCGGCTGTGGAGTCATTTTAGGAAAATAAAATCCACATGTTTTCATATTTTTTCTTATTTTCGGGGTCCTAGAGTACATTCCAGAGGAGGTAATTTCAAACTCCTGAAAAAGTTGAACAGTTTAAAAGTTATTTGAGGAAAAGCATTCTCAAACTCTCGACTTATACAAATTTCACTTGAACTTGGTCTATGTATTCTCAATGGAGCCTAAGGGATTGGAGTTTGACCTACATTAGCCTATGATGTCATCGTTGAGTCAAAGACAGGTGCAGGTGTCACCTGGTGACTGAGAGCTAATCAGCCTCAAGTGATCACAGCTGGTGAACATGCAGTTACTGATGTTTCCCCTTTTTTCTTTTTTTTTTAACCTTTATTTATACAGGTATATCCCATTGAGTCCGAAGACTCAATGGGATATACCTGATATCCCTTCCAGAGCTCAGTGAAACGCACCATCCGAACTAATGTCTCTTGCTCGCAAACCATTTGTCTGACAGACAAAATGAAGATACCGTGAGAACCAGGAGATTCCGATTAAGATTCAGTGCGAGGTTTGGGTCTGTATTGTAAAAAATGTGGTTTGGCCAGCAAGTTGCAAATGGAGTTCATTTGACATCCGATCATGGAATGTAGCTCCATCCACTCACTGTATAAATTTGATTTTGCGTCGCTTCAAACAAGGCGGGCTCATATGAAAACTATACATTTGTTGAACATTTTGAATGATAACAATTGAAGAAGGAAGTCGGCTGAATATTTATCTGTTTGAATTAAGTTTCTCTCTTCGCGTTTGGACCCTTTCCCTATTAATTAACATTGAGAGATTTTTTTGTTTAATAAACCTTTAAAATCTCTGAAGTTATACATTTTATGAAAAAATAGTGAATTATAAAAGTGTGCTCCTGTGCAAGACAAACAGGAAAAACATTGAATGGAGTTTCTACGATGAAGTATGAATGAGTAGGAACAATCATAGTTTTGCATGAAATATTAAAATTCATAAAAGTTGAATTATCTCAGAATTTTGCAGAGGTTCCAAAAAATTCTGAATCATACAAATGAATGTACTAAAATAGCTGCACATTTAGAAGGTACAAGGACGTTTGTGGGAATAAGTATGAATGAGTAGAAGGGATTTGAATATTTTTCATAAAACATTGAAAGAATATGAAATTATGATTTTTTTTTTGAAAATGTTGAAATGGTCCCAACATGTCCTTGAAGAGCTGAATATTTAAATGTTTGAATGACGGTTGAAGTATGTTGAAGTTGTTAAAGTTCTTTAAAGTGGCGGAATAAAAATAATAATTTGAAAACTGTAGGATATCAATAGTGTGAATGCTTGCAACATTCACACCAATAATATATACAGTATATAATTTTTCTGGCAAAGAGCAGTTATACAGCTGGCGTAAGAAAACAAAAGTTGAAGAGTAAACATGTAAAGTCACAGATACTTACTTGGCTTCAGGGGTTCAGTTGCTTGACGGGGATGACAACTACCTGAAAGATGGAACACAGAAATAACAATATGTGAGATAAATTCCTTACAGGGCGAAACAGACAATGGCGTGGATTTGCATAGAGAACACACTGGACAAACAAGAAAGACAGAGGATGGGAATGTTTGATTTTGTTTGGAGAGAAAAACCTGAGGAGCCATATTTTAGATTTAATCCTCGTCTCACAAAAAAACGCTAGCGGAACATGTGGGCGATGATGAGATTGATCAATGTAAAAGGGTCATTCCATCTGGGACTCATTCCTGATGGGTTACAGGTGTCACATAAAGACTTTGCAATAAAGGTACATTAATTAACTGTTATGTAAGGATTAGATAATGCTATTAACGGTTCATTAATGTGTAGTTCATGCTTATCAACTAACTGTAAAAGCTTAGTTATCAACGGTTTAGCATTTGCTATGCTTAGTTTACTATGCTTAGTTAAGCATTAATTAAGCATAGCAGTTCGTTAATGCTCAATTAATGCTCAAATGTTGCAGGTTCACTAAATCGCTGTAAGCCCAGGAAGCAGCAACAATGTCCTCGCAAAATATCGCATGGGGGAACTTGCGTTGATGGAACATTTGTGAAGAGTTTGGCAGTGAAATGGCTACTGTAATTCACCCCCAAAATGCCACACAAAACCATTAAAGATATGTCACCTACTGTAAGCAATGTTAGTTATGGTTGTGTGAACGTTTACAAACACTTCTAAACATAACACAATTAACCATTTAAAGAATAAAGTGCAGACCGACACCGTTACTGACACAAGAAGACTCAAAAAAACTAAACTAAACAACTGTAGCAGTGCAGTGCGGACATCCACTGAATTACAAGCCCTCTGACCCTCTGAACAGTTCTCAGCCCAAGCTCCCTTCCATTAACTTAAGGCAAGCTTTTTCAAGCACTCTTTTGCATTTTACTTGTCTTTTTTCATACAAGAATTAACAAAAAGAAAATTAAGGGTTTTTCGAAATGCAAATTTACTATTTCAATTAGATAGATATTGCCTAAAAATTGAGTTCTGACTTAATTCTCAGAATTCTGACTTTAAACTCAGAATTATGACTTAAATTCAGAATTCTAAGATTAAAGTCAGATCTCAATTTTTTTAATGTGTGGCAAAATGTTATAATGTTTTTAAAAATAATCACCCTTCAGTGTCTTGCTTTGAGTGAAGCAGCAACATTGCAGCCTCCTTCCACCCTTGATTTCAGCCAACACTCAACATTTGTAAAATCTGTCTTTCTTACCTCTGGTTGAGAGAAGGATCAACGCGGTGACACCACACAGTAGCTGTTGGAGAGCCATTTCGCCTATGCCTCATTCACTCAGTCCTCAACCTTTTTATACCTTTTAATTGCTCATGCCCCACCCACAACATTACTCAAACTTTTGAGATAATCTCGTGAGGACAAGCATCAGGTCAAACATGTTTTTCTCCATGCCTTTTGTGACAGCCCCTGGCACCTCCTGATTTGCAGGCTTCCAGGAGATGATTACTAATGACAAAAACCCACTTAGTAACTTACGTTAAACTTTGTTTAAATAAATTAATATTTGGTTAAACTTAATATCTTGTGTGGTTTCCTCATTGTCATTCACGTGAATTAATACCATAGTCGAGGTCGGAGCAGTAAAATAATTTTTACTTTCTTAACTTTCTTAATAAAGCAAAGGCACCAATAGATGGAGTTTGGCTCAAGATGGTTGTATTCTTAGCATTCGGGATGGGAGACTTTAAAAGTGGGGCTGGTGAATTGAATCAGTCCCATACAGAGAGAGACTACTACATCATTGATCATTCTGTTCAAATAACTGTGGTAATGTTTGATTAAAAGGCAAAGTAGCTTGACTGCTTGCTTTTATGAGGTGTAGTGGAAATTTGAGAACATCCTTAAAGGTGCACTATGCAGTTTCAGAGGAGGGGGATTTGTTTACATTCGCAGAGCCTGCAGTTAGTTCACAAAATATATTTACTCTAAATGTAATTCTTAGTGTTGACTAATTCTATCATCATCAAATCAAAATTAACTTATTTTGACGAACTTGTAAACCAAGCGTATCACAAGAATTTGTTTGTAAACCAAACTGTGGTCCCTGCTGCTGTAAACAACAACAGTGAAACAGTAACTTTTTCAGGAAGCTTTCTAACTTCAAACAGTGTTCCAGTGATCACATTTTTACTGTGAGGAAAAGTTTGTTTATTCAGTTATGAGAATATACCTTAGAAAATGTTCACTACATAGTGCACCTTTAAAACATTTTTTAAATGTTGTGCTTGGTTGAGGTTGAAAGGTTTGTGAAGGGGAAAAGAGTAACGAGCATTTTCTTGTCGGTCCATTATTTCGCAATTCGTTTTTTTTCAAGTAACATAGAAAACCATCAAATGAGAATTAGTAGTGCAAGAATATTGTAAATCCATGTCAGTTTAATTGACATTTTGTCTGAGTTCTACGCCTGTTCACACCTAATCGATGCCGTGTGTGTTTGTCTATGATCCGTTATTATCCACCCGCCTCTTAAATTAATAACTTAAATGAAATAAATAACAACAAATTCTTCACAGAAATTAAAAAAGGCGGTTCTCTACATGAATAACCAAACCAACCTACCCTCAAAACTATAAAGTTGGCCTATGTTTGGTTGCAACATTTAGGCTTAGTTCATTCTGCTCTCATCACTGCAAAAAGCACTGAAATCATTACAAAAAAAGTTTTTAATCTTTGAACTCAAATCTGTTCCTTCAATTATTTCCGACTTCTTTGTGCCTTATGTCTTTCTTTGCATTAAGAACTTTTTTAGGTCTATTTTAATTTTTAATTTTTAGAAACAATACAGAAAGCAGGACCTTGGTGGTTACGGCAATAATTAAAACAGGATGATGCTGCTCGTCAGCTTCATTGTGGTAGGACCCGTCTGGTTGGTCAATTGGCCAGGTTTGTGAAAAACTGGTCAGACCTGGCTGGCCGTGTCATCCTGAAGACTTATGTCAAAGCCTTTAGAAGTTATTGTCCCCAAAGGTTTAAATAAATTAATATTTGGTTAAACTTAATATCTTGTTTGGTTTCCTCATTGTCATTCTCGTGAATTAATACCATAGTCGAGGTCGGAGCAGCAAAATAATTTTTACTTTCTTAACTTTCTTACTAAAGCAAAGGCACCAATAGATGGAGTTTGGCTCAAGATGGTTGTATTCTTAGCATCCGGGATGGGAGACTTTAATATTGGGGCTGGTGAATCGATGCCGTGTGTGTTTATCTATGATCCGTTATTATCCACCCGCCTCTTAAATTTACTCCCACTAGCTTCAGGTATTTAAAACACTGGGAATTAAAAGAAGGACAAACACACGCACACGCACACACACACACACACACACACACACACACACACACACGACCGACAAGCCACTGAAAGATGTCTCTGGATCAGTTTGTTTGAGCCTTTCCGGGCAAAAATCCAATCAGATTAGCTGCTAACAAGCTATTTCATGCTAATTTGATATTTACAAATGGGGATTTCTTTGCCCTCATGCCACCGCTACAAGCTCAGCCATCTGTTAAAACAATGAAACATTTACTAAAGCAGTGAAATAATAGACGTGTGTGTGTGTGTGTGTGTGTGTGTGTGTTGTGTGTGTGTGTGTGTGTGTGTGTGCGCGCGGCGTGCGCTCACTACACCACAGGGCTGCACAGTTGTTTTCCAATTTTATTTGTTTGTTGTGATGTCAAGCAGGGATGACTCATGTAGGCACACAGTATGCCTCCAAGACATGTAACAACACATGCGTGTGTGTGGTGTGTGTGTGTGTGTGTGTGTGTGTATGTGTGTGTGTGTGTGTGTGTGTGTGTGTGGTGTGAGAGTGACTTTCTTTCTGACTTAGGTCCCTTTCGAGGACACCAGATTTAAGATCTGAGTGCAATTGGTGACAAAAGCGGTGTCTAGTTGTTATAGGTAAAGGGTTACATTTAGTATTAATAATGATATAAGACAAGTAAACGTGTGTGTGTGTGTGTGTGTGTGTGTGTGTGTGTGCGCGCCTGTGTACTTGAATCACTTTGTGTCCCCATTAAAAGGAAGCCAGAGTCCTGACTTCAAACTGTAAACTAAGGGTAACACAAAAGAAAAGATCAAATATCAGTGTCATGCCTTTGGACAGATTTGAAAAATACTCTCATTGGTCTTAAACTCTCTGTGGCACACACACAGGCCTGCCCACACAAATGGCTGGGCCCCTGAAAATCTCCAGTCAATGGGCCCCCCTTACCCATTACTCCTATCAACAATGATTGTGAGTGCGCTCATCCCTCAATAAACACATACATGTATTTGTAGAGAGAATAACTATCTTTTCAACCAGGGATTTGCAGGGACAGTTGGGGGAGCAAGGGCTTATTATTTTACAATAGTAGCACATTTCTGACTTAGCCCAGCATACCAATTTATTTTGATTCCCACTCACACAATTGTTTAACAGATCAGCAGATCTCTACAAAATTATCAGTTCACACAGAGACATTGCTCTTCTTTAGTATCCACTAAAGCAAACAGTTTTCTATGCTACTAGTTTCTGGTAAGATACATTTACACTAATTGACTGCACCAAAAATTGCACTTTTTTGTATTTCTGCACATGACATTAAATCATTTGGAATATTTTGGTGGTATTGTCGAAATAAATAACACTTAAAAAACAACAAATTCTTCACACACAAATGAAAAAAAGGCCAAACCAACCTACCCTCAAAACTATAAAGTTGACCAAAACTACGTTTGGTTGCAACATTTAGGCTTAGTTCATTCTGCTCTCATCACTGCAAAAGCACTGAAATCATTACAAAAAAAGTTCTTAATCTTTGAACTCAAATCTGTTCCTTAAATTATTTCCAACTTCTTTGTGCCTTGTGTCTTTCTTTGCATAAAGAACTTTTTTAGGTCTATTTTTGTTTTTAGAAACAATACAGAAAGCAGGACCTTGGTGGTTACAATGATTAAAACAGGATGATGCTGCTCGTCAGCTTCATTGTGGTATGACCCGGCTGGTTGGTCGATTGGCCAGGTTTCTGAAAAACTGGTCAGACCTGGCTGGTCGTGTCAACCTGAAGACTTATGTCAAAGCCTTTAGAAGGTATAGCCCACAGGAAATTAGTAACTAGCCTGTCCTGTTTATTAGAATGTAGAAGAACTACAAAAGGTACCAGACCTGTTTTTTCATGCGGTCCAATTACTTTTCACAACCACACCCAGACACAAGTAGCAGGTACATGTGTTTTCCGTGAGCAGGAACGACTCAGGTAATATAAACCAGCCAAAACTGTTTAATATCAAAACCCAATATTGTCACCATTTGGCACACAAAGGGTTTATAGGATGGATTATGTTTGAAACAGTTACACTCCGCTGTGCTCCAATCTGAAACATTTTGAACATTTTGCTTTTTCTACTGCTTTTTTTAAATGGCCTTAAGTGGAGCCGCGGCTCTGTGTAAACACCCAAATTTGAATAGATATTGGACATTAAATATCTAAAAATAAAGTTTAGCTTAGTTAGGTTCTTGGCTTCCAAAGACCATGGGCCCCCCCAAGGGGCTGGGCCCTAGAAAGCCTTCCCACTTTCTACCCCGGCCTGTACACACACCACACACACAACACACACACCACACACACACACTCTTCACACACACACTCACACGCACTCACACACTCTCAACACACACACACACCACACACACACACACACACACACACACACAACACACACACACACACAACACAACACACACACACACACACACACACACACACACACACACACATTCTTATTCTTTTCAAGGCTAATTAATAATATTGAATACTATCTTTCGTTTTTCTGTTGCGAAACAAATGACCCTCACAGGGGAGACAGTGATACATGACTGAGAGTTTGTGTGTTCAACTCTCTCACGTCCTTTGTACAAGTGTGAATGTAATGGCGTAAATTACATTTTTTTTTAGCTTTGTGGGACGTAGGCTATGATTAAAGAAATAGCATTGTTGGCACAGTCTGGTTAAGATAATAACATAACGACTTTGACCAACTTCAGAAGCCAGGTCTGTTATGTAATGAAAACGGGGTAGGCGTCATAACAAGCCGGTGCTACACTTTATCAGCATGTAAGAAAAATATTTTTAGATTTATAATTTGTTTTTGTCTTAATTTGATAGTTCAGGACAGGGTTGAAGTGGGGAGTGAGAGTGGAGAGAGAGAGAGTGAGAGAGAGAGAGGAGAGAGAAGAGAGAGAGGAGAGAGAGAGAGAGAAATTCAACAAGGACTTAGCCTTAATGTTACCCACTCTAAGACATTTTTTCTATGTTGTTTATGCGTGTTTATTTGCGTCTCTGCACTTTCTGTTTTTTTCTTAAATACGACGGTGTTTACAAAAACAATTCAGATACAGACAAAACACAGACAGACAGACAGACAGACAGACAGACAGACAGACAGAGACAGACAGACAGACAGACAGAACAGACAGACAGACAGACATTCAGACAGACACAGTGGATTGAAAAATTATGATTTGAAAAGATTTGACATACGACGGTATTTACAAAAAACTATTCAGGTGTGCACTGCATCTTCAGCCTGAAAACACATGCAGGAATATTTATGAATGCAAACGGTATTCCTTTCTCCTCAACAGCTCTTTTTACTGAAAATAGTTTGTGTTTTTGTTGCGTGTATATATATTTTTTAAGATATTTGTTTTTGGCATTTTTATGCTTTATTGAGAGTGTAGAGACAGAGTTGAAATGGGGCAGAGAGGGGAGTGACATGGGGGGGACGCCCTACTTGCGTGTGTATTTGATATTATAAAGTATTATTATTACTTGATGTATTTGGTCGATTGTTAATAAAGTCAGATATTAGATCTGTGTATCCTCAGCAAGGCCGCCCATAAGGGGTAGAAAGTGTGAAAGCTTTCTAGGGCCCAGCCACTTGGGGGGCCCATGGTCTTTGGAAGCCAAGAACCTACCTAGATAACCTTTATTTTTAGATTTTTAGATATTTATGTCAATATCTATTAAAAGTTGGGTTTTTACACAGAGCCGCGGCTCCGCTTACGGCCATTTAAAAAGCAGTAGAAAAGCAGAAATGTTCAAAATGTTTCAGATTGAGCACAGCGGAGTGTAACTGTTTCAAACATAATCCATCCTATAAACCCTTTGTGTGCCAAATGGCGACAAGATTGGTTTTGATATTAAACAGTTTTGACTGGATTATATTTCCTGAGTCGTTCCACATGTACCTGCTACTTGTGTCTGGGTGTGGTTGTGAAAAAGTATTTGGACCCCATGAAAAAACAGGTTGGGTAACTTTTGTAGTTCTTCTTATAAACAGGACAGGCTAGTTTTCTCATTAGTTGTTATTTTCCTGGGTCTACAAACAGGTTTAAAGCATCTCTCTTTTGTGATAAAGAATTTCCCTTTGGGGACTATAACTTCTAAAGGCTTTGACATAAGTCTTCAGGTTGACACGACCAGCCAGGTCTGACCAGTTTATCAGAAACCTGGCCATTCGACCAACCAGACGGGTCCTACCACAATGAAGCTGACGAGCAGCATCATCCTGTTTTTATTATTGCCGTAACCACCAAGGTCCTGCTTTCTGTATTGTTTCTAAAAATTAAAAATTAAAATAGACCTAAAAAAGTTCTTAATGCAAAGAAAGACACAAGGCACAAAGAAGTTGGAAATAACTGAAGGAACAGATTTGAGTTCAAAGCAGGGCTGTACAGTGCGACAGTTTTGATTGCATTTGCTACTGAAATTGATCACGTGCGATGATGAATACAAGTCCACTCGCACTAGTGCGACAGTAGCCTGGCTCCGCCCACCTACCTACTTCCGCTCAACTTGAATTTTTCTGTACAAATTAAATGAAGTACGATGGTCTGGTTGGACCAGGCTAGTGCGACAGCTTGCTAATGATCAGATGCTGTCTCTTTGAGACACAGAGGTGCGCTGCACAACACTGCTTTGAGGGCTCTACCTTAACACTCGCCAAAGGCGGGTAACTGTAGTCTTAGGCAAGTCAGTTATTGAGTCCACCCTCCACTTTGGCTGGTGAAAGACGTGTCCTCGGGATCTGTGCTTGTGCGGCGATTCTAGCGTCTAAAAACTTCACCAACGGCAATAACCGGAAGGAGACGGCCCTCAACATTAATCCAGTTAAGTTAGCGTGTGTGCAAACAGAACATTTCCTGTGCGCCTTCACATTAAAAGCCTGTTAAGATAGTTATTCTCTTTAAAAATACATGTATGTGTTTATTGAGGGATGAGCGCACTCACACACATTGATAGGAGTAAAGCATGGGTAAGGGGGGCCCATTGTCTGGAGGTTTTCAGGGGCCCAGCCAATTGTGTGGGCAGGCCTGCTCCTCAGTAGCCTGCGTGTACATCTGTGCTTGTTGAACCGAGCGTTGCATAAGAGAGGTTATTTATGTGTTTGTATTTAATACCAGTCGTCAGGGCCACCCATAAGGGGTAGAAAGTGGGAAGGCTTTCTAGGGCCCAGCCACTTGGGGGTCCATGGTCTTTGGAAGCCAAGAACCTAACTAAGCTAAACTTTATTTTTAGATTTTTAGATATTTATGTCAAAATCTCTTCAAAGTTGGGTGTTTACACAGAGCCGCAGCTCCGCTTAGGGCCATTTAAAAAGCAGTAGAAAAGCAGAAATGTTCGAAATGTTACAGATTGAGCACAGCGGAGTGTAACTGTTTCAAACATAATCCATCCTATAAACCCTTTGTGTGCCAAATGGTGACAAGATTGGGTTTTGATATCAAACAGTTTTGTCTGGATTATATTTCCTGAGTCGTTCCACATGTACCTACTACTTGTGTCTGGGTGTGGCTGTGAAAAGTATTTGGACCCCATGAAAAAACAGGTTGGGTACCTTTTGTAGTTCTTCTACATTCTTATAAAGAGGACAGGCTAGTTACCCAGTCTTAAGGATGACACGGCCAGCCAGGTCTGACCAGTTTTTCACAAACCTGGCCAATTGACCAACCAGACGGGTCCTACCACAATGAAGCTGACGAGCAGCATCATCCTGTTTTAATTATTGCCGTAACCACCAAGGTCCTGCTTTCTGTATTGTTTCTAAAAATTAAAAATTAAAATAGACCTAAAAAAGTTCTTAATGCAAAGAAAGACACAAGGCACAAAGAAGTCGGAAATAATTGAAGGAACAGATTTGAGTTCAAAGATTAAAAACTTTTTTTGTAATGATTTCAGTGCTTTTTGCAGTGATGAGAGCAGAATGAACTAAGCCTAAATGTTGCAACCAAACATAGGCCAACTTTATAGTTTTGAGGGTAGGTTGGTTTGGTTATTCATGTAGAGAACCGCCTTTTTTCATTTGTGTGTGAAGAATTTGTTGTTGTTTAAGTGTTATTTATTTCAACAATACCACCAAAATATTCCAAATGATTTAATGTCATGTGCAGAAGTACAAAAAAGTGCAATATTTGGTGCAGTCAATTAGTGTAAATGTATCTTACCAGAAACTAGTAGCATAGAAAACGTGCAAATTGTGAAAAAACTGTTTGCTTTAGTAAATACTAAAGAAGAACAATGTCTCTGTGTGAACTGTGTGACTATTTTGTAGAGATCTGTTGATCTGTTAAACAATTGTGTTTGAGTGTCAGGGAATCAAAATAAATTGGTATGTAGGCTGGGCTAAGTCAGAAATGTGCTACTATTTAAAAATAATAATGAGCCCTTGCTCCCCCAACTGTCCCTGGTTGATAAGATAGTTAGTCTCTCTACAAATACATGTATGTGTTTATTGAGGGATGAGCGCACTCACACTCATTGTTGATGGGAGTAATGGGTAAGGGGGGCCCATTGACTGGAGGTTTTCAGGGGCCCAGCCATTTGTGTGGGCAGGCCTGCTCCTCAGTAGCCTGTGTGTACATCTGTGCATGTTGAACCGAGCGTTGCATAAGAGAGGTTATTTATGTGTTTGTATTTAATACCAGCCGTGTGTGTGTGTGTGTGTGTGCGTGCGTGTGTGTGTGTGTGTGTGTGTGGGTGTGTTTTCCCCATTCTAATTCGAGTCTATTTTTCAATTAATTTTCCTGCATTAATCAGATGTTGAATGTCTGGTGGTCCTAATCCCTTTCTTAGAATAACACACACACACACACACACACACACACACACACACACACATGCGCACCCACACACAAACACAAAACATACATTAATACAGAAATGCATTATCATACAGTTCACACACATATAAGAATATGTCTTAGTCAGTTGTGACCTTGTAGTGTATGAATGAAAAATCAATATGAATGCATCAATGCAAACACACACACACACACACACACACACACACACACACACACACACACACACACACACACACACACACACACACACACACACACACACACACACACACAAACAGACTGCCTGTCTGTCATTTTGGTGGTATTGTTGAAATAAATAACACTTAAACAACAACAAATTCTTCACAGAAATGAAAAAAAGGCGGTTCTCTACATGAATAACCAAACCAACCTACCCTAAAAACTATAAAGTTGGCCTATGTTTGGTTGCAACATTTAGGCTTAGTTCATTCTGCTCTCATCACTGCAAAAGCACTGACATCATTACAAAAAAAGTTTTTAATCTTTGAACTCAAATCTGTTCCTTAAATTATTTCCAACTTCTTTGTGCCTTGTGTCTTTCTTTGCATTGAGAACTTTTTTAGGTCTATTTTTATTTTTTATTTTTAGAAACAATACAGAAAGCAGGACCTTGGTGGTTACGGCAATAATTAAAACAGGATGATGCTGCTCGTCAGCTTCATTGTGGTAGGACCCGTCTGGTTGGTCAATTGGCCAGGTTTGTGAAAAACTGGTCAGACCTGGCTGGCCGTGTCATCCTGAAGACTTATGTCAAAGCCTTTAGAAGTTATTGTCCCCAAAGGCAAATTCTTTTTCACAAAAATGTATGAGGGAGAGATAATTTAAACCTGTTTGTAGACCCAGGAAAATGACAGAGTAACTAGTCTGTCCTCTTTATAAGAATGTAGAAGAACTAAAAAAGGTACCCAACCTGTTTTTTCATGGGGTCCAAATACTTTTCACAGCCACACCCAGACACAAGTAGCAGGTACATGTGGAACGACTCAAGAAATATAATCCAGACAAAACTGTTTGATATCAAAACCCAATCTTGTCACCATTTGGCACACAAAGGGTTTATAGGATGGATTATGTTTGAAACGGTTACACTCCGTTGTGTGCTCAATCTGAAACATTTTGAACCTTTCTGCTTTTCTACTGCTTTTTAAATGGCCGTAAGCAGAGCTGCGGCTCTGTGTAAACACCCAACTTTGAATAGATTTTGACATAAATATCTAAAGATAAAGTTTAGCTTAGTTAGGTTCTTGGCTTCCAAAGACCATGGCCCCCCCCAAGTGGCTGGGCCCTAGAAAGCCTTCCCACTTTCTACCCCTTATGGGCAGCCCTGCCCACAGCTAAGGAGTGTGTGTGTGTGTGTCCTTGGTCAGTTGCTTCTTTGCCTAGAGCAGTGGTTCTCAATTATTTTCTGTCATGCCCCCCTAGGGGACAGAATTTCTTTCGCGGCCCCCCCACCCCCTAAATTGAAATACTATTGAGAACCTGCTAATATTTATTTATTTATCTGTACAAAACCACTGTATGAGTTTCTGGCACGAGCATTCTGCATACAATCACCTTATTATCAAATTAGATAACAAAAATTAGCTGAGATAACTTCTGCAGCAAAAAAATTCAATGTTCAATGTATTAGCTCAATTTGTAACATTTAAACAAGGCTGCTCAGTCTGTGTGAATCTCAGGACAGAGAAACAAGAGCAAATGATTCACTGAGGTTTGCATTTCATTCAAAACATTTTTAAACTGTAAACATAGTCAAGGTGGTGTTTTTTTTTTATTATTATAGGCCTTCTGTGATGCGATAACCAATAATTCATTAATGTTATTATTAGTCTACTTGCTTGATTTCTTTTAAAATAGCCTACAGAGACACTTGGAGACACATGTGGACATTTATTTACTGCAAATCGCTGCCTTTCGCGCGGATATGACCATACACAAGCACACATCGTGCTTGCTAGCACTTAAAAAAAAAGTGCCCCACCATTTGAGAAGCACTGGCCTAGAGTGAGAGATTTCACCTATGTTTTTCCGCCCTTAACATTCTCAAGAAAGTTTAGAGTTGTTGATAAAACCTGGACGTACAGCAGAAGGTATAAAATCCATAGGCGACCACTTAAGGCTTAACCTCATGTAGATACGCAGACAGTGTTGCTATATATTATTGTAATGGTTTACAGAAATTACGCACTGTAGCTTTAACAGTAGCTGCAATAGGAGGTAAATCAAACTATAATACGGATCTGAATGAAAGACGAATAAAAAATATATATACCGGTAATCATAAACGGAATAAAAAGTGCTAATCATGGAGACGTGTGCGGTCTGAAATAATTGCTCAATTAAAGGGTTGGCTGATAAGGGAGCGTGACACACACACACACACACACACACACACACACACACACACACACACACACACACACACACACACATACACATACACATATTTTGAAGAAAATCAATAGATGAAGCATGAGAGAGAAATTATTATAATTGTGGCTGCCGCAGGGGGGAGAATTTTTACATTACTGGGACTTGATTGTTTCTTTGCAGATGTCAAATAAACAAATTACACTAACAGTGATTGAAAGTTAAGGTTGGTTTTATTCCTTTTTTTTTAAAGCTATGATGAAGCAAACAGCAAATTGGTTATCTAAGATTCAAGATTCAAAGGGTGTATTGTCATACGCACAATAAGAAACATGTTCTCAGTCATACAGTGAGATTCTTCCTTTGTTTTCCACAGACTGAATGCCAAGAAAGAAACTATGAAGATATACAATATACAAGTAAAAAAGAAAAAAAACCCAGCAACAACACAGAATATACAATTCACAAGGCAAATAGAAAGAGCAGCAACTAGGTAAAACAAAAAAGTAATTTGATATTAAGGAAAATAATAATAACTAGAACTGCAAGCAGTTTTGACCGGGGGCCAAGCCTCCCACGCGACTCGGGATCGGGCGGCGTCGTCCGCTGCGCCGGCCCCTCTCTTCACGGAAACAGGGGATGTAAAGTTTTTGAATGTGGGATGTTCGGTTTGGGAGTTACAGACCAAAAAGCAAAGAACTAGCATAGAAATAGGCTATAGTGGATGAGGAGATATAAACTTTTTGTGTTTTTGGCGCCCCCTTAAGGCGAGATTTTCCAATTTTTTTAATGAACGCTATTAAGGATAGCACCAACGTACGTCTAAAATTTGGACTCGATATGATGTACAGTTTTAGATTTATGAATATTTACGAACAAGGTAGTACAAGTTAGCTAATTTTCAAATATTCAAAGCGCTACCGTTTCGTCATCGAAGGTCGTATTGTCCAAAGATTGTGGGAGGAGTAGGGAAAAGTCAGTTTTACAGTTTTCGCGATTTTGCGAAAAATCTATAATATCGCAAATGGGCGTGGCCTATGCCAAATGATGCAGCTGACTCCAGTGAATATGTGGATATAAAGTTTTTGACTCTGGGATGTTCGGTGTGGGAGTTATATAGGTATTGGTGTTTACAAGATATACACTTTGTGTGCTTTTGGCGCCCCCTTATGGATGAATTTCGCGAAACTTGGAATGTTGGAACAATGCAGCTCAATTCACAGAACAAGTGGATGTCAAGTTTTTTAATGTGCGATGTTTGGCTGGGGAGTTATGAGCAAAAACAGATTGTCAGCCTCTTTACTGTAAAGAGACTCTTTTTTGACTTTTTAAATTTGCCGCCGAAAACTGCAAAACTAATTTTCTTAATAAGTCCAGCCCACATTAATATTTCTTGGCCAAATTTTATATATAGAAGCAGGTATGCCCCATGCTGGTCTCCATAGCGTTTTAAGAAAATTCCTTTGGCCAATTAGGAGATATAAAATTTCCTCGTTTATGGCGCCCCTTATGGCGAAATTCTCCAAATTTTTTATTGAACGCAATTAAGGGTAGCCCCAACATATGCCTGAAATTTGGACTTGATCCGACTTATGATTTTGGATTTATGAATTTCTACGTAAAACGTTGCTAATCAACAAATATTTAAAACGCTACCGTTTCGTTCTCGACGGTCGTATCAAAATTCTTTCGAATAACTTTTTACCGTATGGGTCGGCAGATGTTCTGTGCAAACTTTGGTGTCAATTGTCCGAAAATTGTGGGAGGAGTAGCGAAAAGTCAGTTTTTCAGTTTTCGCGATTTTGCGAAAAATCTATAATATCGCAAATGGGCGTGGCCTATGCCAAATGATGCAGCTGACTCCAGTGCATCTGTGGATATAAAGTTTTTGACTGTGGGACGTTTGGTGTGGGAGTTATGACCCCAAACGCGTTTTCCTTCGTTGTAGCGCCACCTAGTGGCCGGCATGTCTGAATTTTTGTCGTATGCGTAGTCCGGACGGACCTGGATCTAGTCATGCAATTGGCATGTCTGCACCCTTTACGGTTTGGGCTGTGCACGCAGTTTTAGGGAGGTACAAATAATAATAATAACAATCGCCACTAAAACAATAGGGTTCCCTGCCCCGCAGGGCTTGGGAACCGCGTTGCTGTGCAAAACGCGGTCCCAGCTCCTGCTCGGGCTTGGCCCCCTAATAAAAGAATAATAATGTGAAAAAGAATTTCCCTTCGGGGACAATAACTTCTAAAGGCTTTGACATAAGTCTTCAGGATGACACGGCCAGCCAGGTCTGACCAGTTTTTCAGAAACCTGGCCAATTGACCAACCAGACGGGTCCTACCACAATGAAGCTGACGAGCAGCATCATCCTGTTTTTATGTGGATGGAAACTTTTTTTTTTTTTTTGCAGTGACATGACATTTCTTTTCTCAAATACACCGAACATTCCACTTGTTCACTGATGCTAATTCTGCCCGTAAATGAGGGAACTGTCGTAATGGCTTCAAGTATGAAAGAGACACTCTAAAAATTATGCTAAACAGCGAGGGACCAATAACGCAAAATGAAGACGTATAATGTTCGGTTTCCCCTTGAGAATAAGTACGAGGAAGAAGTTAAATGCGTTATATAGCCATATTTATACAATCGGCTCTCGTATGTTTACAAGAACACACACGCACGCACACACACACACACACACACACACACACACACACACACACACACACACACACACACACGTTCCATTACTCTTAATGACTGGATCCTCTTGCAAAACACTATAAAGAAACGCACTCACTCACTCACGCACGCATGCACGCACTCACTCACTCACTCACTCACTCACTCACTCACTCACTCACTCACTCACTCACTCACTCACTCACTCACTCACTCACTCACTCACTCACTCACTCACTCACTCACACACTCACTCACTCACTCACTCACTCACACTGAGGTAGCATCGAATAGTAAATTGACAGCTGGCATATCACTCACATGTTGAGTGAGTGGTTGTCACGGTGAATGGATTTGGTTGCACAGCGGTGTGCTGTTGGCTTTGTTACCTTATTCTAGTGTTGATAAATGTCACCCATCTGTTACACAGCAATGCCAGGTGGGTAAAAATTAGTGTGTGTGTGTGTGTGTGTGTGTGTGTGTGTGTGTGTGTGTGTGTGTGTGTTGTGTGTGTGAATGCAAATATTTCTGAGGCTTTGTATGTCTTGCCTCGGTGGGTAATAAATAACCAAACAATTTGTAAATTTAATTTAAATGTTTTCGCTGACAAAACGGGGTCTACGGAAAGCACCCTAAGAGAGAGACGGGATGTTGACAACAAGCTTTCTCCAGAATCACTGACTCCACCTTTAAGTGCCCATCTGATCAAGTCTTGTTTTCTCCATCAACTAAAAATGTGATAACTTGGAAGATCTCTCTCTCTCTTTCTCTCTCTCTCTCTCACTCACTCACTCACTCACTCACTCACTCACTCACTCACTCACTCACTCACAAAACAAAATACACCCTGTGTTCCAAATCACATACTTTTTCTTCTTACTACACTACATACTAAAGTACAGAAGAGTTTTAGGGCCACAGGAAAGAGAAAAAAATCAGGAATATTTATTTTCATTATGTCGAGAAATGTCAAGAATAAAGAGGAATACCCCAAAATGCTATTGGAGTTAGTGGGGCAATTATGTAGTTTCAGCATACTACAATTGACGTGCATGTATTGGGACATCCTAAATCTTTTTCTGGCATACTTAATAGTAGGTAAGTATGGAACGCAACACAGTGCTTAAAAACATTAAATATATAGTGCGGCATTTGAAAAAATAAAGTTAAAAACGTAAACAAAAAGTTTATATTTTTTTATATATATATTTTGGCATCCGAATAATAATAATAATAATAATAATAATAATAATAAAAACAAATTTTAAAGATATTTGTGGAGATGCTTTTTGCCTGCTCTTTCTTCAGAGAGAGAGAGAGAGAGAGAGAGAGGGAAAGAGAGAGAGAGAGGGCGACAGACAGACAGTCAGAGAGAGAGAGACAGACAGACAGACAGACAGAGACAGAGAGAGAGGGCGACACACAGACACACAGGCAGACAGAGAGAGAGAGAGAGAGGGAGAGAAAGAGAGTTCTCAAATGTCCTGGAGCATATACTGTCCCATGAACACATCACAATACGTTTTATATCCTAGAGAAGGGATCGCTTATTTGATTAAAAATATCGCCTCTGCAGCTTATGGTTTGGCGACTGGTTGGATATCAGCATACACACATGACCGAGTCCTTTGTCTGTGTCAGAGTGTCGGGTAAAAACTCAGGCAGCGATGAAAGCTTATCAGAAGATTGGAAAATAAAAAGAGGGGAAAATCCCACAAGGGCTCCGGAAAAACTGGGAGCAGAAAACCTGGAAATATGTGAACTAAAATTAAAACGTTTTTACCGTTGAAGATAAAAGATAGTTGAGAGTTTACACAATCCCTGCGTTCCAATCCCCCACACTTCCCTACTATTTAGTACGCCAGAAAAAGATTTAGGATGTCCCAATACATGCACGTCAATTGTACTATGCTGAAAATATATAAATGCCCCCACTAACTCCGATTGCATTTTGGAGTATTCGTCTTTATTCTTGACATTTCTCGACATAATAAAAAAAAAAAAAAAAATTCCTTATCTGATTTTTTTTTTCTTCTCTCCTGTGGCCTTAAAGCTCTTCTGTACTTTAGTATGTAGTGTAGGAAAAAGAAAGAGTATGTGAATTGGAACGCAGGGAATTAATTCAAATGGCTGTTGTGATAGACAGGAGATTGCTGGTTTAAAAAATTAGTCAGTTGTCGAAGCATCAATCACAAGTCATGGGGGCGTGCATGTATACACACCGCTGCACATTCCAGTGGAGACAGAAGTAATACGTGAGCAGGATTACTTTTGTGTGACTGTATAATTGAATTTTTAATGAAAATGTTGCATGGTAAAACTTTAACCTTTTATTTTGAAAAAATGGCGACTGAATCTTGGCCTTTCATTTTCTGAGGAGTGAGGGAGGAAGACCTTGAGTCCACAGCGTAAATATTTAAACGTGTGTGTGTGTGTGTGTGTGTGTGTGTGTGTGTGTGTGTGTGTGTGTGTGTGTCTGTATGAGTGCGTGTGCCTCTGTGTGTGTGAATGTGTGTAAGTCTGTCTGTATGTCTATCTGTGTGTGTGTGTGTGTCTGTATGTCTATCTGTGTGTGTGTGCCTCTCTGTTTGTGTGTCTGTATGTGTGTCTTTGTATGTGTGTGCGTGTGCCTCTCTGTTTGTGTGCCTGTGTGTCTGTATGTGTGTCTATGTTTGTGTGTGTGTGCCTCTGTGTGTGTGTGTGTCTGTGTGCCTCTCTGTGTGTGTGTGTGTGTGTCTGTGTGTGTGTGTCTGTGTGCCTCTCTCTCTGTGTGTCTGTGTGCCTCTCTCTGTGTGTGTGTGTGTGTGTGTTTCTCCTGACATTATTCACACCTGTGTCTGTGGCACTGAGCGTTCCTATGGCGTGATCACGGGCAGATTCATGACAATGACAAAGCGCCCGCCGATGAATAATTGATTTACAATTGTGGCGTCAACAGCCAATCGTATCGGTTCCCCTTCGCCGACTGTTGCGGATCTAATTGGGTTACAGGTTGATGCTGAAGACAAGTGCAAGGGCGTTTCCTTTCTCTCTCCCTCTCTCTCTCTCCCTCCCTCTCTCTCTCTCTCTGTCTGCCTGTGTGTTGCCCTCTCTCTCTGTCTCTCTCTGTCTGTCTGTCTCTCTCTCTCTGACTGTCTGCCTGTCGCCCTCTCTCTCTCTTTCCCTCTCTCTCTCTCTTCCTCTCCCTCTCTCCTTCTCTACTCGTTCGAAAAGGATGGAGAAAGAAAACAGCAAAAAAAAAAAACACTTCCCGTATGACATAAAAAAATTCACACGTTTCACCTTGAACGCTTCGTCACGGCTATAACCCAAGCCATGTTGGAGTATAATTGGCCTCTGGTGTGTGTGTGTGTGTGTGTGTGTGTGTGTTGTGTGTGTGTGTGTGTGTGTGTGTGTGTGTGTGTGTGTGTCTGTGTGTCTCTGTTGTGTGTGTGTGTGCATGTGAACGCAATGCTAAGTATGTTTTGCGTTTGACTTTGCATAGTCCCTTTTCCCGTAGACTTTCTCATTCCATTTCAATAAATTATCCTCCACCTTATACCCTTGACTCAGACCCTATAAATCACTTCCTTTCTATTTGACCAATCAGAAGAGACCTTGGGGAACAGCTGGGCAACCGGGAAGTGAAGTGGATTTGGAACCCAACCACTGACCTGATTAGTTTGAAATATACCTGGAGCGGAATAAAGGGATTAAGAAATGGGGTTCTGTATAGGTGAAAGACATTGGAATAAGGAAATGGAGTCCGTGTGTTCGGGGGTTAAGACTCGGATTTTAAAGCAATCGAAGAGGGGTCACTGACGCACCTTTGGGAGAGGGGACGCGGTGGATTTGAAATTTGTTTTTGCTTAGGTATCTCCGCGTGCAGAGATATGTACTGATGATAGTTTTTCTTCTTGCCTTTTGTCATGGGAATACGCTCACCCAGGAACTACAGCTGGCAAAAACTCTACCGCTTTTTTCCAAAGGGGGTGCAAGAATGAACACACACTGAAAGTTCCTCCGATAGCAAGAATTCACTGGGTCACAGAGCTGTATTGACCTGACTGTGTTGCTTTGACCCTAAAGCCCCTATCTCACTGGGCTGCGACTGTTTGCGACAAGTTGGAGACTGTGTTCGCGAGGGAGTCTCTGAACTTTCTCCAAACGTTCGCGGGGGTCTCAATTTCCTCGCATGAGTCGCAGAGCCGCGCAGTCCTGTCGCTTGAATTTTGAACATGTTCAAAAAAAGTGTGCTACAAATCTAGTCTCAAAATAGTCTGAGTGGTCGCATGTGTCTCAAACGAGTTGCAAACCCTTCTCAATTTAGTTTCCGCAAGTCAGAAAGTGAGAGAAATGTGAGACAACTTTGTGAGGGTTTGGCGACATATGAAACTAAATTGTGACTGATTTGAGACAAAAATGAGACTGACATTCCGTTCGTGCGACGCTTGCCAGACGATCGCGAGACATAAATGCGACTTACTGCAAAGTTTTGGCCAGGACATTTGCAATCGTGTCGTGAGGAACCAACTCATGAGACTGCAAGTGAAAATTTAGCTAATTCGCATATTTTCTCGCGGTTTTGTGTCTCCAACTTGTCGCAAACATGTTGCAGCCCAGTGAGATAGGGGCTTTAAGAGACTATGACAAAGACCAGAACCAAGACATGGGCTAAGAATAGAGGTAGAAAGCCCAATAATCTTATTTCAGGATAGACAAAAAGCTTTTATTATATTATTATTATTATTATTATTTATTATTATTATTATTATTATTATTAATTATTATTATTTTTATTAAATATATGTATTAATTATTATAAAGCAAGTCAATGATTGACCTTTGGAGAGGGACATGAGTAATAGGGGAGGGAAAAGTGAGTTCTTCTTGAGATAGACAGATGACGGATGATGGATGTTAGCTAGATCGATGAATGCGATAGACAGACAGACAGACAGACAGACAGACAGACAGACGACAGACAGACAGACAGACAGATGATAGATAGATAGATAGATAGATAGAATAAGATAGATATATAGATAGATTAGATAGAAGAAGATAGATAAGATAGATAGACAGATATATACAGTAGATAGATAATGAGACAGACAGACAGACAGATATATACAGTAGAAGTTAGACAGACAGACAGACAGACAGACAGACAGACAGATAGACAGACTACCTATTTCAGCCCTGCAGTATAATCAGAGATTGCCCCAGCTGCTCAGAAAGTGAATGGAAGGTCAATTTGGGGGAGGATTACTAACAGAGAACAGGAGATTCCCCTAAGGCCCACAATCCACTCCACTGCCTCCAACACTAAAAACATTTGTTTTGGAAAAGGGCAAATGAACAATGCGCCTTCTGCTCAGTGCTTTGACCTACACAGTTTTAAAGTTATTCAATTGGACGTTTCTCTCGAATTGATTCCCTGCGTTGCCAATCCCCTTTCTGCTATTTAGTATGGGAGGGGGGGGGGGGGGAGAAGAGTTGAGTTACGAGCTTGCTGTTGTTCCTTTTTCCCACAATGCAATGGAGTCAGGAATGGATGACAGCTATACTAAATATATTAGTAATAGAATCATAGAAACAGGTACTTTTTGAGGTTTAATTCATGGCTTTGTTTGGTTTGATTGATTGACATATAAGTCACACCTATTTATCATCTACTATTTCTATATGATCAATACTATTTATGTATCTATTATTATAGTATTATTGATTATCTATTATCTACAACATTACATCTACTATTGTAGTTCATCTCATTTTAGTTGGCAATCAGTGTGTTGGTATTTTAGTATGAACAGATAACATCAATTTGTGTGTGTGTGTGTGTGTGTGTGTGTGTGTGTGTGTGTGTGTGTGTGTGTGTGTGTGTGTGTGTGTGTGTGTGTGTGTGTGTGTGTGTGTGTGTGTGTGTGTGTGATAGGCTATTTTGGATATTTGGTACACAGACTATTTGGCGCCACCCAGTGATTATTTTTTATTTATTTTTTTCAACTTTTTTTTAAAATACATACTTCTCCTATTCATACTCTAGTCACATACTATTGCTAAACTCAGATACATTGTAAAACAATCTGAATTTCATGGTATTGAATTATGTTTTGGCTTTATTAGGTTAATAGCTCATATACAGTTGGATGACAATGACCAGTCAGCATTTTAATTCATATAATGTTTGTAATAATATTAATATAAATATGAATTATTGAGCTGTGGAAAAGGGGTAGGATTAAATAAGTTGTACTTCTTCCTACTCCTTTTCAGGCATATCAATTCAATATGTTATTTGTTTATTTTTGTTTATGCTTTTCATTTTGTTTTGTACATTTTGATATGTCTGAAAATTAATAATCGAATCAATATGACATTTATAAACATATAACCTTGCAACTGTATAAAAGTATGTGTTATCTCTTTATATTTAGTGCCATAATATAAGCTAATGTCTAACGTATTAATAGATACCATTAAAATCTCCCCTGCTGTTATGTCTCATAATATTTTTATAACGCCAGTCTCAATGTGGACATAACAAAACCTCTGTATTCTTTCCCCTGGGGCGCTTTAAAACCAGATATTAATTTTTTTTTTTTTTTTTTTTAGCTGTGTCCATTTTTCTTTCAGGGCATACAGACCTGGATGACTCATATATTTTAAAGATGCAACATAAATAGTCCCTCCGCCCTCTCTGCACTTTAGATGGCGCAGGAAATAAAGCTGGTTTTATTTTTAGCCGCAATACGTATAAAGAGAGAGAGTTTCATTTCCAAAACGAGCTGGCTTAGTTTATGTTGAAGGCTTAGTATCACCGTATTTCCACAAGGACTTATGTAGAGACTCATTTGTATAGAAATGTATGTATACAAAGCAAGAAAAAAATGCATGCACGCGCACACACACATCCACAACAACACACACACACACACACAAACACCACACACACACACACCACACACACCACACACACACACACACACACTCTTTAGCAGGCCACGGAGAGGCTTTATACAAATGCAGAGACCAACAGACAAAAGCGATTAGGAGATGCTGTCACACTGCAAAACCCTCCAAGAGGTCCCTCTCAAATGAACACTCTGCCTTTCTGCCTACCACACACACACAACACACACACACACACACACACACCACACACACACACACACACACACACACACACACACACACACACACACCACACACACACACACACAACGACAGCATTACACACAGATTCCACAGGACAGTCAATTTTCCGCTCATAGGGACACAGATTGTTATCGTCCACAGACATGACATGCATTTTAATAGAAATCTGGCTGACAACACTGCAGTGCTTAGAGGAAATAGCTCTGTGTGTGTGTGTGTGTGTGTGTGTGTGTGTGTGTGTGTGTGTGTGTGTGTGTGTGTGTGTGTGTGTGTGTGTGTGTGTGTGTGTGGTGTGTGCCCGCGTGTTTTTTCACTCATGTTTCAAGGTAAACGTACGTAGGCTTAGCAGACAGAATACAGAACTATAGGGCGACTGTGGCTCAGTTGGTAGAGCGGGTCGGCCGATGATCAAAGGGTTGGAGGTTCGATCCCCGCCCTGCCACCTGTGTCATAGTTCTTGTATCCTTGGGCAAGACACTTCACCCACCTTGCCTCGTGTGAATGTCGATAGTTAGCCTGCTGCTATCGGTGTATGAATGTGTGTGTGAATGGTAACGTGGGAAAGGAAAACAGGTCTCCCTTGCAAAAGAGTCTTCGGTCTCAATGGGATTTACCTGTATAAATAAAGGTTAAAAAAAAAATAAAAGACAGAATACAGAACTATAGGGATGAAGGGAGAACTTGAATATGCCAAATATTGTAAACAGATTATTTCTCACATCCAAAACACAAAATGAGACAAACACACTTTGCGTCAATGGATGTCTCCACTGCGTCACGTAAAAAAATTAATCCCACTTTTTGGCACCTGTGCTTGTTCATAGACAATAGTGTGTGTGTGTGTGTGTGTGTGTGTGTGTGTGTGTGTGTGTGTGTGTGTGTGTGTGTGTGTGTGTGTGTGTGTGTGTGTGTGTTTACGTCACCTACCCAGTTTTCACTAGATTTTTATTAGAGTTATTATCACCACACACTTATGGTTGCATGTGTATTCGCAACATTAATATTTGTATATCTCGAGGTCATTATTTCATTTGTATTGACGCGGCGTATTGCTGTGTATGTTTATGGCATTTGGAACTATAGTTAAAGAGGCACAGACAGGCAGACAGGCAGGCAGGCAGGTGTGCAATAAAACAATATACAATAAATAATAATACATTAAATAATACTTTTAACATAAACAGAATAATTTCACATGTGTTGTACAGTATGTGTGTGTGTATGTTCAGTTTGTTTGTGTGTGTGTGTGTCTGTGTGTGTGCTTGTGTTCTCTCTCTCTGTCGCTCCCTCACTGAGCTGATTTCACCATGACAGAAAAGACCTTCAATTTCAAAAACCCAGAAATACGTTTTATTTATTTATTTTCTTCTTCTTTTCTTTTTTTTTACCGAAATTGCATCTGTGCCGCTGTGATTGTCTCTGTATTGAGCCTCCTGCTTTGAGCCTGACATACACCGACTCCTCTGTGCTTTCAAGCCTATGTCTTTGTGCCCTTTGGACAATTGTGCAAACGCAAAGAAACACACAACATACACGCGACATACTCTCTCTGTATTCTCTGGGTTTAAATGCACTTACTGTTTGACAGAGTGGAGAGGCTGCACACACCAAGACACATACCCAGATTATTTTTGATCCAATTTTGAAGAAAATAGACTAGAGTGCATTTCAAACAATAGTGGTGTGTTCTTTTTTTTCAAATATATTTTTTGGGCATTTTTATGCTTTATTGATAGTGTAGAGACAGAGTTGAAATGGGAGTGACATGCAGAGAACGACCGCGGGCTGGAATCGAACCCGGGTCCGCTGCTGGCCGAGGCCCATGGGGGGGGACGCCCTACCAACTGAGCTAAGGGCGCCCCTACTAATGTTCAGGTTTAAAAATTATAATTGTGGTTTCACATAGAGACAGTTTTCATGGTGTAGTGTCCAAAAACAACAACTTTATGGGCGCTCCGGTGGCGTAGTGGATAGAGCGCGTACCATATCGGCTCCGGCCTTCGTTGCAGTGGTCGCGGGTTCAAATCTGACCCGTTGACCTTTACTGCAGGTCATCCCCCCTTCTGTCTCTCTCTGTCTCCCCATTTCAACTCTGTACTGTCTAATAAAAAAAGCTTGAAAATGCTAAAAAATTATCTTAAATAAATAACTTTATATTTGTAACAGTGACAATTGCTAAATCTTCTCCTGTTCAGCCTCTGTCTGAAACTCTCCGTTTTGGAGCCCTATAGTCGCTTTAAGCCCCGCCTTCCAAAAAGCTTAGTCCGCTCTGATTGGCCGTGACTCTAACTGACAGTTAGGTTCAGGGCTATCTGGGGGGTGTGGTTTATCACAGGAGGAGGAAGTGCTAAGTTAGGTTGATAATGGAGGGTGTAGGGGGGGGAGGATCTTCCACCTTATGACATCATAAGGGTAGACCATCTGACTGGGGCTTTTGAACACAGGTTTTGAAGAAAGGTGGAGGTGGAGAAAAAGAGAGAGGTTTGTTTTAATCTTGTACTTTGGGAGTCTCTAGACACACAGGGACCCATATTAATGTTGAAAAACCAAGAAAAAAGTGCATTTTTGAATAATTTGTGACCTTAAATACTTGCACAAACTAACTTTATAACCCTGTTTTTGTAAGTTTTTTGGCATCAGAAACAAGC
>CM047527.1:17558026-17565526 GCA_026122265.1 Ammodytes dubius
AAAGTTTAAGTACAACGGAGGACGAGCCAATGTGAACTGAATGGTATTACGGAGACATGCTTCAGTCAAAGTCAAGATTATAGGCAAGTGATAAGACCGTTACTTAAAACTGATTTATGCTTTTATAGTAAAGGGGTTTGAATATCTTCTTGAACTTGGATCCTTGACAGAGGTGATTTCAGCTCATTAAAAGGTGCTCCGAGGCGAGTTTTAGTGTGTGTTTTTATTCTTGCACCCCCCTTTGGACAAAAGCGGTAGTGTTTTTACTATGCCAGCTGTTGTTCCTGGGTGAGGGTATACCCATGACAAAGGCATAAAGAAACATTTTAAATTAAAAAAAGCCATCTATCCATCCATCCATCCATCCATGATCATTTTTAACATAGATAAATGTATGACCAAATAGATTAAATTAAAGGGTCACTGTGTAATATGACATCATCAAGAAAGTTCTAGAATGCAACGCTCCCTGGGTAACCCCACCCCTTTTGAATAATAACAGAGGCCACAGTGGCCTTCAAGGACAAGAACAATTCTAAATTATAAACAATGCACCTGATGACATTCCAAAAACATGGATTCCTCCATAAGACTTACCCTCTCAATGTACACAATGTAATATTAATATTTGTAATTCTCCGCTCAGGAGGATAATTCAGATTATTGGCAGAGGTGATTTTACACCAATGAGGTCATATTTATGAATGAGGATATTGATTTTAGCTAATAAATTACTTAAAATGTTACACAGTGTCCCTTTAAGGAAAACATTCTGTAGAACCGTAACCAGGCAACACGTCTGCAGCGATATTGATGCTGAAAAATATATAAGTATCAACAATACAAACAAATGCAAATAGACAAACACAGAATATAAATGTGACATAAATATGGAATATACAAGACATTTTGGTAACAATAACAAACCAGAAAAATAAGATTGGAGAAGTGATAGTTTGCAGAAAGTGCATTTTTGTCAGTGACTATGATTTGCACAAAGCAATATTCCCTCGTCCTCCTGAAATAGAAGAACTGACATCCTTTACTTTTATTCGTCTGCCTGTTTTTACGCTTTTGTTTTTGTCTATAAAATGCTATTTTAATGGTGGGTTTAATGTCTTATTTTTACATGTGTTTTTATGCCCCTGTAAAGCACTTTAATTTGCCTTGTGTCTCAATGCTGCTGTATAAATAAACCTGCCTTTGCCTTTTCTTAAATAAAAGCAGCAATACAGCTATGTGGCAATACTCTTATTATAATCCTGGGTGAGCGTATGCCCCATGACAAAGGCATTAAGAAAAACTATATAAAAATAGCATTCTTTGCTCTGATGGTCTCGTTTGCTGTTACATGTGATTTATGATCATCAGAGGAAAAATGAGACTGTTTCAGAAATATTTAAATGTTCCTCGTAGCACATTTAATAAAGAAGTTGTATATAACCAAAAAAAACTACACAGTTTTTTTTTGTAGACGTCTTTTTGAAATTAACATTCAAACTTCTATGGTTCACTTTTCTCCCTCAGGTAAAGTTTTGCTGAGTAAGCTCTCTGTATGTCACGTCTCTCTGCCTCACTCTCACACTGTTGCACTTACACACACACACACACACACACACACGCACTCACAGTCACACACACACACACACACACACACACACACACACACACACACGCACACACACTCTTCACACCTGTCGGCTGTGGTACACACAGTCTGCTGCACTGAGCAGACGCAGCACGGCATCTCAAGGTTATAGTCAGTCTTACTGCGGCGCTCAAAGGCAAAAACTTCTAGTTACTGGGGTAGCTGTGTGTGTGTGTGTGTGTGTGTGTGTGTGTGTGTGTGTGTGTGTGTGTGTGTGTGTGTGTGTGTGTGTGTGTGTGTGTGTGTGTGTGTGTGTGTGTGTGTGTGTGTGTGTGTGTGTGTGTGTGTGTGTGTGTGTGTGTGTGTGTGTGTGTGTGTGTGTGTGTGTGTGTGTGTGTGTGTGCAAGTCCAACAGTTTGAGAGTACCATATAGGCTCAGTCCTTGTCACAGTGGTCGTGGGTTCGAATCCGACCCGTGGACCTTTACTGCTTGTCATCCCCCCTCTCTCTCTGTCTGTCTCCCCATTTCCACTCTGTACTCTCTCCTCTCAACTGTCAATTAAAGGTTAACCTAAAACAAATCTTTAAAAAAAACAAATCTTAGAGTCCCAGGCTGGTAAAGAAATGTTTTAAAACCTTTGATTTGTGATAATACTTTTGGCTGTGACATGTATAGTTAGAAATATTAACAGTATTCACTTCAATGTAGCTTACACGTTGCAGGGCTGGTGGTAGGATGTCTTAAAAGAAAGAGGGGCCGACCAGTAACCATGAGGTCTCTGGTTCCTCCCAGTAACCATGAGGTCTCTGGTTCCTCCTCCCAGTAACCATGAGGTCTCTGGTTCCTCCTCCCAGTAACCATGAGGTCTCTGGTTCCTCCCAGTAACCATGAGGTCTCTGGTTCCTCCTCCCAGTAACCATGAGGTCTCTGGTTCCTCCTCCCAGTAACCATGAGGTCTCTGGTTCCTCCTCCCAGTAACCATGAGGTCTCTGGTTCCTCCTCCCAGTAACCATGAGGTCTCTGGTTCCTCCTCCCAGTAACCATGAGGTCTCTGGTTCCTACTCCCAGTAACCATGAGGTCTCTGGTTCCTCCTCCCAGTAACCATGAGGTCTCTGGTTCCTCCTCCCAGTAACCATGAGGTCTCTGGTTCCTCCTCCCAGTAACCATGAGGTCTCTGGTTCCTCCTCCCAGTAACCATGAGGTCGCTGTTTGGATCCCCAGCACCGGACAGGAGGGTGTTAGTAGTAAAACTAGTGGTGGCTGGTATTACATCTACGGTGCCCACCATCTCTACCATTGTGTCCTTGAGCAAGGCACTTAACAACCAAAACTGCTCCTAACAACAGGTAAACAGATCCTGGTCAGGTGATTGTTTTTTTCAGCTTCATGATTTTATTAGAATGAATGAAACGCATCACAAAACTGAACTACAAGCACCTGTAAAATGTTCGAATAAATATTTAATCTGGACCTTTTATTTCCAAGGAACAGTTGTGGGTCACAGCTGGAATATAATATCATCACTCCACATGACGGGTTCTCAATAATCTCGCGCAGCAAGACAGAGAAACTAATCAGAATTTTAATATGTGTGACGCAAGTAATGCAACAAATGAGACTTCAAGTTGTGTGAATCATGTGATGGAACAACAAAGGAATGATGGATGGATGGATAGATGGATGGATGGATGGATAGATAGATAGATAGATAGATGGATGGATGGATGGATGGATGGATGGATGGATGGATAGATAGATAGATAGATAGATAGATAGATAGATAGATAGATAGATAGATAGATAGATAGATAGATAGATAGATAGATAGGTAGATAGGTAGATGGATGGATGGATAGATGGATAGGTAGATGGATGGATGGATAGATGGATAGATAGGTGGATGGATGGATGCGCCCTGTCTTATAGCTTGTTTACACACTTCTTTCTGTGTGTGTGTGTTTGTGTGTGTGTGAGTGTGTTGTGTGCGCGCTGCCACAGTTGAAATATCACACCGACGCTACATTGACGTTGAGCGATCGTCTCGTCTTCATATCTGTCAGGCTATAAATCCATCGCCAGGTTTTTTTTTTTTTTGAAGAGCTCTTGTTCGGCTGTAGGTTGGCGTAGCGATATCGCCTTTTGCACTCAAGTGATTGTGTTTGTTTCAGATATAGAATCACGGATGAGAGCCAGTGATTTTTCTTGCACCTGTTTCCCCTTCACAGCCCGTCCGTCTCGCTCTGTCTGTCTGCCTCTCAGACACACTACTGATGTGTTATGTGAATGCGTTGAATTAAAAACCGGCTATTCTAAAGATTTTTTTGTAAATGTATGTTAAAATAAAAATGCAGCTGTATGGTTCGCCTCAGTTAAGTGCTTTTAAATGATGATCCGGCTTCGAACGGTGTGTGTGTTGTGTGTGTGTGTGTGTGTGTGTGTGTGTGTGTGTGTGGTGTGTGTGTGTGTGTGTGTGTGTGTGTGTGTGTGTGTGTGTGTGTGTGTGTGTGTGTGTGTGTGTGTGTGTGTGTGTGTGTGTGTGTGTGTGTGTGTGTGTGTGTGTGTGTGTGTGTGTGTGTGTGTTGTAATGGGGAGTTAAGCATAAAATAGCATTCTTTGCACTGATGGTCTCGTTTGCTGTTACATTTCATTCATGATCATCAGAGGAAAAAAATTAGACTGTTCCAGAGATATTTAAAAGTTCCTTGTAGCTACTTTTGACACGGACGTTGAGCAAAATTTCACATAGAATCGAAGATGAACTAAGATATGCTGCATTGAAAAAGTTTTAATAAAGCTACAGTGCGTACGTTTTGTCATATAAATGAATGTCGGTTAACATCAAGCAAGAAGACAGTCTAGCTATAGCACAAATACTTGAAGAGGAAACTGCTTATTTCTCAAACATACTTTTCTCCAGTGGTCCTGTGTGCTTTTTCAATGCAGCGAGTTTAAGTTTTTCATTTTGGTTTAGGGCTGATGAAAATTCTAAGTGTTGATTGCATCATTTTTCCTCTCTTCCCCCAAAATGGTCCAATAAAAATAGTGTTTCACAGTGTCAATGTAGCTTGAGTAATTTTAAGCAACATCTAGAGTGTTATATAATGTTCCAGCAGATACACACACACACACACACACACACACACACACACACACACACACACACACACACACACACACACACACCACACACACACACACACACACACACACACACACACACACACACACACACACACACAGTTTCATACCACCCATAGTATACATTTCCTTTGCACTTGACTAAATGCAGCACTGAAGTGATGCCTTGCCCACTCAGCTCTGCAGTCATCTGTCGGTACCTGTGTGTTGTGTGTGTGTGTGTGTGTGTGTGTGTGCGTGTGCGTGCGTGCGTGCGTGCGTGCGTGCGTGCGTGTGTGTGTGTGTGTATGTGTGTGTGTCTAGTGGTAAAAGTATAGAAAGGTATTAAAAACCCGCCCACCGCTCATGCTTGAGGTAATAGGTTGTGATTTTCTTCGTATAATAGTTACAGTGGAGACTATACGGTTTTGGTTGACTATGAGTGTAAGGGTATGTGACCAAAGCCCTTTTCCACTAGCTATCTAATTGTGAAGTGAATCTTTTGAACGTTTGCAGAAAGAAATGTGAAATAGTTGTGTTTCCATCAAGTCAATGATCAAATTCCTTCGTGATTTTTCTCTACTTATGACATCTATTGCAGTATGTATATGTATCGTTTTATTGTATTTTATTGTGTTTTTTAATGTGAAGCGCTTTGTGACCCTGGTCTGCGAGAGGCGCTATATAAATAAACTTTACTTACTTACTTACTTACTTACTTACTTACTTACTTACTTATGTCCGTCCTGGGAGAGGGATCCCTTACTCTGTCAACTCTCTCTGAGATTTCTTCAAATTTTTTAATCCCGGTAAAGGTTTTTTTACTGGGAGTTTTTTCTCAGCCGAGCTAAGGGTGTAAGGGCAGGGTGTCATACTGTATCATATTGTATGGAATGTAAAGACCACTGAGGCAAATGTCTATTTGTGATTTTGGGCTATACAAATACAACTGATTTAAGTGGTTGGAGCGCTTCACTACACTGGTTTGGGCTGAAGATGGCGCAATAGGCGATGTACCGTAACATGGCTGTAATATAAAGAAGCATAAGTAGATTTTACAAAGCGGATACTATACAAACATGGAGACAGAAACACATGTTACTGTTCAATAGTGCTGCTAACTGCACACGCTAGAAACCACAGGGTCAGAACAGATAGCAGAGGGCTGTGTTCCAAAAGCCCTACTAACGTCCTGCTCATACTAAAAGCCCTACTAACGGCCTACTCATACTAAAAGCCCTACTAACATCCTATTCATACTAAAAGCCCTACTAACGTCCTACTCATACTAAAAGCCCTACTAACATCCTATTCATACTAAAAGCCCTACTAACGTCCTACTCATACTAAAAGCCCTACTAACGTCCTACTCATACTCAAAGCCCTACTAACATCCTACTCATACTAAAAGCCCTACTAACATCCTACTCATACTAAAAGCCCTACTAACATCCTACTCATATTAAAAGCCCTACTAACGTTCTGCTCATACTAAAAGCCCTACTAACGTCCTACTCATACTAAAAGCCCTACTAACATCCTACTCATACTCATTTTGATGTACATTTGAGTATGTGACGGTGGTGTATGCGAGTTTGTGTAGGCAAGAAATGCCCGGATGAGTACTAACTTCCGGGAAGATTTTTTGTATGGATCAATAGGATACACTGTTCCTACTCAACCGACCCACAATGCATTGCGTCTTTTCAAACGACATGGAAGGATTTTTTTTTTTTAATTCTTTATTGCTCTTGTATACTTCAGTTAAGTAGACAGTATGGAGTGTATACATGTTGAGTATGTAGGAGGGAGGACGTTAGTAGGGCTTTTCAAACACAGCCAAGCACTCTTTTTTTCCTCCATTTTCTCCACTTCGCCTTGAGATTTTGATGTTTTCCCAACACTTCTGTCTGTGTCAGTTCAAGCCATGTCTTACAGTTCCCATGAGGCTTTGCGGCCAAACCAAAATGTAGTTCCCTCATAAATATTTGAATATATACGAACCTATTTTGAGTCTGGCGTATCACGAGCTGCTCGGTCAGTGGAGTGTAGTGTAGTGTAAGGACAATAATGGAACTGTATTCATTTCATTTTCCTTTAATTATTCTCGAAAGATCAATTGAGGGTTACCCTCTTTTACAATGACGTCGAGTCAATTACAGATACACAATATACAATGAGAATACACAACAAGCTTACAAAGAGACAACAACAATTAAAACATTCAGATCAATTGAATAAAGCAGAACAATAGCCTAATTAAAACAGTTACAAGTGGAGTGGGGCTGATTCAAAATAATAACTTTAAATTGGTTAACAGTTATGAGTGTATTTATTTTAATTTGATGTTGTATACAAACCATGCATGCTCACTCCGTAAAAGGGGCAATCAGTGATTCTGTATAATGTGTTTTTGGCCAAAATCACATTTTGTCAAAACCAGTGAATATCTCCTCATGAGATTTTTTTTGAACATACTACTGTACAGAGCCTAGACTGTTTGCTAACACCAGCACACACACAGTACAGACAGGTAGCGGATCATGAGGAAATATTCACAGATTTTAATTTTTTTTTTTTAAGATATTTTTTTGGCCATTTTAATGCTTTATTGACAGTGTAGAGACAGAGTTGAAATGGGGCAGAGAGGGGAGTGACATGCAGAGGACGACCGCGGGCTGGAATCGAACCCGGGTCCGCTGCTGGCCGAGGCCCATGGGGGGGACGCCTTACCAACCGAGCTAAGGGCGCCCCCCTATATTCACGGATTTTGACAAAAAATTGATATTCACA
>CM047527.1:17570526-17575526 GCA_026122265.1 Ammodytes dubius
CACACACACACACGCACTCTCTCTCTCCTCTCACACTCAACACTATCTTTCACCTGATGCTTTCACACTAGCGTCCCCTTCTCATTTTCTCTCTGAACTGAATTAGCCTGGAAGTGCGTCCAGAGCAGGCCCCATTACCACCAACATAATTACATTCATTTCAGCTCCGGCTTCAGCACAGTATAAATCCTATGGTTCTGTCCTGTCTGCTTCTCTGACCCTGCCACTTCATAACTTGGGCCTTTTTCTCTATAACTTGTTGTCCTATGTGACGTTAATTCAATTTTCCCGCCCCCTCGTTTGTTGAAATGAGCATAACGATGGCCACATGTGAATTCCCGGGGTGTTAAAGTGCAGTGTGTAGTTTCAGAGGAGAGGGGATTTGTGGTTACATTCAGCTCAGCCTGCAGTCAGTTTACACAACATATTTACTCTACGTGTTAATTCTTTAGTATTGAATAATTCTATCATCGTAAATCAAAACTAAATTATTTTGAGGAATCTGGAAACAAACGTAAGACTAGAATATGTTTGTAAACAAACTGTGGGCCCTGCTGCTGTAAAACAACAACAACAGTGAAACAGTAACTTTTCAGGACGCTTTCTAACTTCAAACAGTGTGAAAAAGTTACGCACTATAGCTTTAAAAGTTGTTAAATCATAGCATGGATTGGAGAAGACAATGCTGCAGTAGCCGCTAGAACACACACACACACACACACACACACACACACACACACACACAGACAGACAATAGATTAAGAATGGCCAAACATCAGCTGGTTCAGTGAATCAGTGCTTTCCTGCCCGAGACGGTTGACTGAACATGGCTCTAACCGTTACTGCAGAAGGCTGTGTGTGTGTGTGTGTGTGTGTGTGTGTGTGTGTGTGTGTGTGTGTGTGTGTGTGTGTGTGTGTGTGTGTGTGTGTGTGTGTGTGTGTGTGTGTGTGTGTGTGTGTGTGTGTGTGTGTGTGTGTGTGTGTGTGTGTGTGTGTGTGTGTGTGTGTGTGTGTGTGGTGTGTGTGTGTGTGTGTGTGTGTGTGTGTGTGTGTGTGTGTGTGTGTGTGTGTGAGCTAGATGTGTGGCTGCTGCAGCGAGATGTAGCAGGGTGTTGGCAGCTTCAGTGTGACACACACACACACACACACACACACACACACACACAGACACATATATTACATTACATCATATATATTTCACTTGCTCTCTTAATACATTGAAGGCATCCAGACTGACCCCCATATGAAATATTAACACCTTCTCCTTGAGGTATGGGCTGTCGCTGGCAGACAAAATCAATAATATACCAACCGGAACTCAAAAACGACCAAAAGAACAGCTTCCAGGCTTCCGTAGTGTGAGCAAAATGTGCTTATGATCTAAACATAGCAACATACAGCGCAATGCCGCAATCTAAAATGAAACACTACCAGTAAGTCACACTTTCATATCCCCCAGGGGCAGTATAATATTTTGGCCCCGGTTACCAAAGAGGTGACTCCAGCTAATTCCAGCATATACTGCCAACAGCCAACAGGGAGATGCTCTGATACTACACACAGATACACACCCGACACTGATAAAGTGAAACCAATACGGATCCTAGTAGAAGCAGATTAGACAATTAGTCTGAATTTTAAAAAAGCAAGAGAAAGCTTCACATGATTTGTTGGCTCCAAAATGGGATTTGATAAGAGTTAAAGGGACACTGTGTAACATTTTAAGTAATTTATTAACTTAAATCAATATCCTCATTCATAAATATGTCCTCATTGGTGTAAAATCACCTCTGCCAATAATCTGAATTATCCTCCTGAGCGGAGAATTACAAATATTAATAAACATTTTGTACATTGAGCAGGTAAGTCTTATGGAGGGATCCATGTTTTTGGAATGTCATCAGGTGCATTGTTTAAAATTTAGAATTGTTCTTGTCCTTGAAGGCCACTGTAGCTTCTGTTATTATTCGAAAGGGTTGGGGTTACCCAGGGAGCGTTGCATTCTAGAACTTTCTAGAACTTTCTTGATGATGTCATATTACACACTGCTCCTTTTAAAGATGATCCAAGGAACTTTCAGTTTGTGTTCATTCCTGCGCCCCCTTTGGACAAAAAATGGTAGTGTTCGTATTACGCCAGCTGTAGTTCCTGGGTGAGCGTACCCATGACAAAGGACATTAAGAAAAGCTATATAAAAATAGCAGTGATCATCAGTTAACTGTTTTTTAGCGAGGCTAGGAAGGAAGGAATTGTAACATGGTTGGCAGACCGACCACTTTGGAATTAATCCTTTTTTTGTGTTGTTAGTTTTTGTGTTGGTGAAATTAAAAAAAACAATAAAAAAAACTTTATTGTAACTTTAAGAAAAAAAAAAATTGTTTACTTGGGCTGTCAAACTCACCATCTGAAGTGTCCCTCCCTAGGAACACAAAGGGACTCAATTATACAGCACCTACCGGCACATATTTACACACCAGCTTTTATACCCTCCTGTCACTGCAACCCGCAGTCAGCATCCGTCCCCTGCTTTATCTGCTTTTCAAGATGCAAGATTAATTTATTTTGCCATATGCACAACAATACTAGCAGCAGCCATCGGCAATGAAAGTCCCAGGCTCCTCTCAACGATGCAATATAGAAGATGAAAAATTTATAAAGTTGGGCTGTAGCTTCTGTATCATCGAAGTGAACTCACACATAAACAGAGCTACTTGGAATCGTGCTGACTTGTTTTATCACTGTATTGTAGTTAGCCTTTTAAAATGTATGTATATTTTTAATCTGCTTCCCATTGTGAAGCGCTTTGTGACCCTGGTCTGTGAGGGGCGCTATATAAATAAAGTTTACTTACTTACTTACTTACTTACTTACTTACTTACTTACTTAGCTTGAAAACTGCTGTGAATGACTATGCATATTCTAAAACCTTGGGGTCATTTCTTCCTACTCCTTTTCAGATTGCTATACGCAGTTAATTAAATTCCACTAGCGAAGCATGAGTAGCATTTGGTAAATCAAGGAGTGGTGAGTGCATGTCAGGCTTAAAGGTGCACTATGCAATTCCCGGAGAAGGGTTTTTTTTTTTTTTTTTTTTTTTTTTTTATTAAGGACAAATGCATTAAAAACATTGTTTCATATTATAAAAACATAAAACAGATGCCACGCATACAGGTGTTAGTCGAAACTAATTTGCAACCCTGTCCCTGATTAGGCATCTCCTAAAAAAATTACATGAATAAAAATACAGGGATCACAAATAGTAGACAAAAAACAAACAAAAAAAAATAAAATAAAATAAATAAATAAAAACAATAAAAACAAGGACAATGATTAATGTGTGTATGTGAGCGTGTGTCAATGTTCACAGGGTTTATTCAGTTTCAACCATTGTTTTACTTATGTTTACATTCACAGAGCCAGCAGTTAGTTTACAAAACATATTTACTTTAGATGTAATTCTAAGTATTGAATAATTCTATCATCATGAATAAAAACAAAATTATTTTGAGGAACCTGGAACCAAATGTAAGACTAGAATATGTTTGTAAACCAAACTGTGGGGCCCTGCTGCTGTAAACAACAACAACAGTGAAACAGTAACTTTTTCATGTAGTTTTCAAACCTCAAACTGTGGATTATATTTTCCTGTGAGGAAAGTTTGTTTATTCAGTTAAGATAATATACCTTGGACATCTCTTGACACACCCAAAATGACATAGTGCACCTTTAACATCCACCCAACCAAGATCTTGTTTGCGGGATATCCTTGGTATATACCCCTTCGTCTTAACCCTGACTCTTTATCTTGTCACAGTAACTTGCACATTTTAATATTATATGCCATCTCTGCAAATGTCAGTTTTGATTCATGGCCTCTTGTATAAAGTATTATGTCCTTTACACATCAGTTCATTCATGTCGTGTTGTCTAAAGTCTCTGCCGACTGAGCGATGTTAAATTCAACCAGAGCATTTCCTCGAGCGAAAAAAAACAAAACAATGTCGGCGTAAATCTTTTATTCAAAATCTGGTGGGCAGATGTAGAGAGCTAAACAGCAAAGCCATCCATGAGGTGGATGATGCACCAGCTGTTTGAAATATGTGATGGCTTATTGTAAAGTAGCACTATTAGCAACACTTTCTTACTTCTCTTATTTTCCTTAAAAAAAGTGCCACGAGGTACTTTTAAATATTTCTGAAACAGTCAAATATTTCCTCTGATGATCATGAATGACATGTAACAGCAAACGAGACCATCAATGCAAAGAATGCTATTTCTATATAGTTTTTCTTAATGCCCATGGGGTATACGCTCACCCAGGAACTACAGCAGGCGTGGCAAAAACAATACCACTTTTGTCCAAAGGGGGGTGCTAGAATAAACACAAACTGAAAGTTCTTCAGATCACCTTTTAAGGAAACAGTACCTGCCTCTCAAAATCCCCTAATTAAAAGGTTGCAATGTTTATAATATACCAACAGTGGTCTTTTCTTAGTAGCAGTTTTTAAATGCAGTATTGAGTTACTGTTTTACACCCCTATGCTTGCTCCTTCCATCATAAAGTATTGGCAAAAGTTTTTTTTTAAATGAACAATTTACACAAGTACAAAAAGTCGGTTAGCGATGCCACGTAGCACGTTTCAGGAAAGGTAATTACGAGCCGAGCCTTGAAGTGCGACATTATCCAAAACATTTCAACCACTTGATGCAATCTTCAGAGAGAAGAGAAAATCAGACTTGAAGTATACGCAAGCACTCAGGAGTTAGACACACAACACACACACACACACACACGCACACACACCTACACACACACACACACACACACAGAGCACGCACTTGGCTGTAATTATTTTTAAACACTTCTTCTAAGGACTACAGATGAGAGGCTGCAGCTGGGACTCTCTGATGCTAACACTGATTAACTGGAACTAGCACAGTCATGTTTTATACATTCGCTGGGTCGCGCTCTGGCTGAATGCCAGTGATGAAGACCTTGC